>CM065687.1:53437486-53479986 GCA_017654935.2 Phymorhynchus buccinoides
CAAAACAGACTATATTTAGATAGACCATTGACGTATTATTGGATTTATTACAAAAACTAAGAACATGTATCAAACAATGACTGCAGAAATATAAAAAGGAGGTTTTGCTTTTTATATTTCATCAGTCTTTTTTTCTACAAATGATTAGTTTTCGTAATAAGTTCAATAATATGTCAATGGACGATCTAAAGATAGTCCGTTTTGACTCCAAGCCATCGATATTTGTATTTACAAATGTCCCATATGTGTCTGATTCAGACCAAGAGGACGTAAAACACCATTTTCGTCGTCGACATTAAAGATTGTCCTTTATCAATTTGAAAGATACGATGTAAGAGAACACAAAAACACCCATAACTCAACATTGACAAAAAATTAGATTTTGACTTTCCAAGCCTGTTGTGAGAAACTAGCCCAGCGACTTAATGTCCCTTTTTCGTGGTGCTGGGTCTCATATATGTGTATCTTTTCAGGCAGTGGCTGGCAAGCCCTTTGCCATCCTGACCTGGGAGGGCCAGGAGCCCAGCCTTCCCTCCGTCATGCTCTACTGCCACACCGACGTCGTGCCTGTCTTCCCCGTCAGTTCACCCTGCTTTCTGGAATAGCCGTTGCCTGCTTTGCTAGTTGGAAGTCGTGATCAGACACACACACACACATACATCCAGGGCTCCCAATCGTCCCGCAAAACAAGGGGTCCCAGGGACTCCTTTCACTTACACAGGGATCCCAGGGACCCCCATTTGGGGGTCCTAATGAAGCACTGAAATTCTAAAGGACCCTCTAAAAGAATGTGCAGGGGGTCCCAGGGATGCACTAGAAACATTCTTTTTAGCATTCGCTTTGCCACTGGGACCCTCTATCCCGCCTCTAGGACCCTCTGTACTGTAAGTGAAGGAGTCTCTGGGACCCCTTGTTTTGCGGGACGATTGGGAGCCCTGCTTACAATATAGAGGGTCCTAGGGGCGGGATAGAGGGTCCCAGTGGCGTAGCGAATGCTATAAAGAATTTTTTCTGGTGCATCCCTGGGACCCCCTGCACATTCTTTTAGAGGGTCCTGTAGAATTTTTGTGCTTCATAGACCCCCAAATGGGGGTCCCTGGGAGCCCTGATAGCCGTTGCCTGCTTTGCTAGTTGGAAGTCGTGATCAGACACACATGTATACATCCTTGTCACATTATTTTTCTCAGTCTAACATTTTGGTGTAAAAGTTCAAGAAATATTTAGATGAAACATTTCATCGAGGTCATTAAGTCCTTATTCGAAACAGTAAAACTAAATGCGTTGCAAATGACTCTTTTCTGTATAGTTATTCGGAGCCAGCATTTATTACAAATAGCAACCCCAAATATGTTTTTGTACTTTGTATACATTTTCTTAGTTCTGCCAAATGATATAATTATGTTGTTCTCCCAATCTTTCGGGTCTAAAGTAAACAAAAGGAATGTGGACCTAGCAAACGAAAGGAGTCATATCGTCGCTGTCCGACGCTAACCGTGTATCTACAAAATTTGACAAAAATAGATTTTTCACTCAAACTCCTTCCAGTGACCTCACGCAGGTCTTCTATGAATATCTTGTGTTTGCGACCAGTGAAAATGCTAACATTTGTCACATGATACGGCGGAAATAATCGTGTATGTGGCTGGTTGTCGCTGGTTTGACGCGATAAGCGTGTAACTGTCGCGCTAATCGTGTAACTGCCGGCAGCTGTCGTATCTCCCATTGTGAGAACAATGCACTAACCGTGTAACTGAATCATCACCAAAATTGTGGGAGTTAATGCAACTTTTATTGTGTCACATGTTTACTCATCGGTTAAGAAGAAGAGTCAAGCGTATATCAAAAGGGAATTGGCATTGTAGCAGACGACATGTTTTTTGATGCTCCTGTAAAATCACTGACTATGTAGGTGCACGGTTAGCGTCGGACAGCGATGATAATATATTTGTCCTAGAATGTTTTGTTAGATTCTTTGTGTGTGTCTGTGTGTGTAGGAACACTGGACGTACCCTCCATTCAGCGCCCACAAAGATGAACAGGGGAACATTTATGCCAGAGGGACCCAGGTGAGAGAGAGAGAGACTTAATTTAACCCTTTCATCGCCACTGTCACCTCTTGGCACCACAATGATTTAACACCCATGTCACGAAAAGGCATCAAATCGCTGCCTGCATGCAATACAGACGTAAGTCGAATGACATCACTTCACATAAGGAATGGAAAACTCAATATTTTGGTCATTTCAGGCCACACAACGTCATTTTGTGTTCCTTTAGCATCACCATCGGTGTTTTATCTTTGCAGATTGTTGTTTTACAGCTTTGTTAGATGATGCAGCTTGTCTAGATCAACTGGTAAGTCCAACACATCGAAGACGACCAATTTTGAATTACGTCTCTTTTGCATGCGGACGGCGAAATGAGGGTCTGGTATCCAGTGACCTTATGTTCTTAATTTTGGGAGGTAAGGATAGACCCTATTTGATGCATCTCACAGAGGAAGCCCCAGTATTCCAGACGAAATCTTTTCTCCACCCAGGTAAGTTTAACCCTTTCACCACCAATGTCGCATTTTTGCACCACAATTATTTAACACCCATGTCATTCAAACCCTTGAAATCAGGGTCTATTATTCAATGATATTGTGTTCCTAAATGGGGGCAGTAAGGATTGACCCTATTATAAATGTGTCACAGAGAAATCCCACAACATTGCAGACAAAATAGTTTCTGTAGCCAAGTAAGTTAAATGGACATTTTTGGCTCAAAGATGGCTGGCGGTGAAAGGGTTAATGGTAAATGTTGGCTGAGGAATGGCTGGCGTTGAAAGGGTTAAGACTGGAGACTGGAAAACTTTATTACACAAGGATTGAGATTTTAGGCCAAGCCTATTCTTCCAATCTGTCCTTGGGACAGACTAATGCAGAACAATTAGGCAACAGATATGGGCGCCCATATATCTCCTTCTTCTGGGGTGGTGGCCAGCTTCTTTTTATAGAAGTAAATGCACAGGGGTGACCAAAGAAACAGAAGAGAGAAAGACAAAAAACCCAGCAAAGACAAAAATCAGCTATCACACAAAGTAACTCAAAATTGGTCATCTTCGATGTGTTGGACTTACCAGATGGGCGATATCTCCTTCTTCTGGGGTGGTGGCCAGCTTCTTTTTATAGAAGTAAATGCACAGGGGTGACCAAAGAAACAGAAGAGAGAAAGACAAAAAACCCAGCAAAGACAAAAATCAGCTATCACACTACAGACGTAACTCAAAATTGGTCATCTTCGATGTGTTGGACTTACCAGTTATGGGCGCCCATATATCTCCTTCTTCTGGGGTGGTGGCCTGCTTCTTTTTTTTAGAAGTAAATGCACACACTTTAGGGGGTGACCAAAGGAGAGAAAGAAAAAAACCCCAGCAAAGACAAAAATCAGCTATCACACATCGTCGTCCACATGCAATACAGACGTAACTCAAAATTGGTCATCTTCGATGTGTTGGACTTACCAGTTGATCTAGACAAGCTGCATCATCTAACAAAGCTGTAAAACAACAATTTGCACAGATAAAACACTGATGGTGACGCTAAAGGAACAAAAAATGACGTTGTGTGGCCTGAAATGACCAAAATATTGAGTTTTCCATTCCTCATGTGAAGTGACGTCACTCGACTTACGTCTGTATTGCATGCGGGCAGCGACATAGTCTACTTGAATTTACTTGGGTCCAGTAGGGGGGGGGGGGGGGGGGGGGGGGGGGGGGGGGTATATAATGATGCAAGAAAGTTAAAGCATGTAAAATGAAATTCAAACAGTTAAAAATTAGTTAAGCAAACAAACAGAAATTCAAGTTGAAAAACAGGGGAGAAAGCTTCAAGAATTTATGAACAGCAATGTTATTTTAACATGTGTAGTAGATTTAATACATGTAATAATAATTGAAGACAAAAAAAATCATACACATACGCACTTTCATCGAAAATATGATGAAATTTAAACAAGCGCGAAATCGCAATGGTTTGTGGCACGCGGTCTATTTTTACCACTCCAATCATGAGTCACCTCCCCTGGCTTTTCAATAATTTTAATCTGTAAACCAGAATGTTATCTCTGCACCATTTCGTAACTTTTTATATCTTTTGGAAAACATTTAAAACTATGTATCCTACTTATGCTCATCAAAAGAAGCACCGCATACTCGTCGTGTCTGTTGTAGTGTCTGTATTACGTATGTTTATTATTTTGTACGCTTTTAAAATACATCATTTTAAAGAGCGGCCTCAATTTGAAGTGTAGCCTCGATTTGAAGTGCGACAATTTTGTCAAAATGTGCGACAATTTTGGACAGACCGACCGACCGACCGACCGACTGACAAAGTGAGTTATAGGTTTGTGGCTTGAGCCACAAACAAAAAAGGGAATAAGAAAGAGAAGAAGAAGAAGAAAAAGAAGAAGAAGAAGAATGGGAGAGAGATAGAGAAAACAAATACAAAATGTTATCAAGAATAAAAGAAAGAGGTTGGGGCGAAAGAGAGAGAGAGAAAGAGAATGTGTGTGTATTGTGACTGTCTGTGTGTGTTTGTTTGTGCACACACTTTCATTTGTTTATGCATCAGCAGGTGGTCATGCGTTTGTGTGTTTGTGTGTGTTGTAGTATGTGCATGCGAGTAGATATATTTGTGTCTAAATACATGCATGGAGAAGATTTACTAATTGGAGTTATCGTTTTTATATGTTTTGCAGGACATGAAATGTGTTGGAATTCAGTAAGTATAATAGAATTTTTGTTCTCTCTCTCTCTCTCTCTCTCTCTCTCCCTCTCCCTCTCTCTCTCTCTCTCTGTCTCTGTCTCTCCCTCTCTCTCTCTCTCTCTCTCTCTCTCTCTCTCTCTCTCTCTCTCTCTCTCTCTCTCTCTCTGTGTGTCTGTCTCCCCCCCCCTCTCCATGCACATGGATACCTCAGTAATGAGTATGCTTTTTCATTCAATAAAGTGATGGGGGGAGGGGAGGGGGATGGGGGGAAGTAGACACCCGGATGTTCTCAACCTTGAAAAGGGAGACCAGCGCTCGGGATACTTGGGGAGGGGGAGGGGGTTCTTTGAAGGGGCAGCTATGTCAGCAAGACATTAGCATATTTAGAACAGCCTAATTAGATGCCCGTAAACTGTGGTGTAGACTTTACGTCTGGCTGTCAATATTCTGTTTACCATGACCACCAGATACCTGGAGGCTGTGCGCAGGCTGAAGAGAGATGGGGTGAAGCTAAAGAGGACTGTGCACATTGTGTTTGGACCAGGTCAGTGTTTTTTGTTTTTTTGAACAAAAATTCTCTCTCTTGTAAGGAATTGTGGAGTGGAGGGATGAGAGAGGGAAATTTTAAAAAATGTTATATAAAAATAAAAAAAATTAAACATGTAAAGAAATCACTAAAAAAAATTAAAAATCTCTCTTTTTCCCTCCTCTTCTTGAGATGAAACTTCCTGTATTACTGGTGTCTGTTGCTAGGATTCAATGAAGGACTGTTTTCACATTGTTATTTGGACATTGAAAGATTTTGATTTAAAAACCTTATCCTGCTCTTGAACAATTGCATTTTTTTTTTCTCTAGTTTTTTTTTGTTTCTTTTTCTTCAGCTGTTTTGATAGTGAATTCCCAATGATGATAAAGTGTTACACAATGTGTATTTATTTTCAGATGAAGAAGTTGGAGGCCATGACGGTATGGAGAAGTTTGTCCACCAGCAGCCGTTCAAAGCCCTCAACGTGGGATTTGCTTTGGATGAAGGTAGGCCTGAACAATGTCAGGGGGGGGGGCATGCGGATGCGCCTGAAGTATGAATTAATGCCATTCTGACTGCCTGAAGAAATGGCTTTTCAATCATGATATGAAATCAAGCTTTTGAACACTGGTGTTGGGCAAGAAAGTTCAGGCCAAAGTATGGGGCAATGCACCCATGCAATGTGCTGATCAGCAAAAAACAAAAATAAACAAAGCAAAGCAAAAGAGAAGAAGAAAACTAGCAGAATTACAATAGGAACAATGTTACATATACAACCATTTTAGAGACAACAACAACATGCAGTATTCATACGACGTTAACCCTTTCACTGCCAATGTCGCATTTATGCACCACACTGGTTTTACTACCCATGTCACTAAAAGACATAAATTCTGGGCCTGTTATCCAAAGAGCCTATTTTCTTAATTTTGGGAGGTAAGGATAGGCCTAATGTTATGCATGTCACAGAGGAATTCCCAAGATTGCAGATAATTCTCTTCCCAGCTTAACGGTAATTTTTGGCTGAAAATGACTGGTGACGAAAGGATTAAATCCTCATAGACAATCAGAGACAAGGCACATATATCTGTAGTTTCATTATGAAAAGTGTCTGTTATTGGTACAGACAAACCTCTATTTTAAGACTTCCAAAATGTCCGGAAAAATCGGTCGTAAATTGGAGGGGTCGTATGACGGAGGTTTTCACTGGCAGCCGTAGAAAGAAAAAGTTCAGCACAGTTCATACTCTCTTCTTCATGCACACATACAATGACATATTAAAACTGGATTTGGGTCTTTCCAACTCCATAGGATTGTGCAATCGATATTACAGTTTCACTTTGCCGACTTCTTTTAATCACCTCCACTTTCGTCCAAAGTCAGTGGTTTTCTTTTTCAAAGTCAGTGGTTTTCGTGCTTTTCCTACGCTCTCCGCCATCTTTTCTACAACAAGAAGCGACTCCGCTTTCAGGCCCTTGACTGTGGTTGTTTCCCTTTGCTCGAAGTCTATGCAGAAGACAGCAACGGTCGTAAAAACCAACAAAATGGCGGTCGTAAGTCGCGTTTTAGAAGAAGTCGTTTAGAGAGGTCGTTTACATAGTAAAATGCATCTGTGCCAACAAATCCGGTCTCAATTGAGAGGTGGTCGCTTAACAGAGGGTCGTAAAATAGGGGTTTGTCTGTATTACCATCTCTAGTGGTTGCATTATCAAGATAATATTCGGTGTTGGTGTTATCACTTTTAGTAGTTACATTATCAAAAGCTGTATGGCTTTGTTGGTTTCTTTGTTCTACATAGTATAAATTGCTTAATTTTAATGGAACTTCTCGAGTAAAAAAAAAAAAAAAAAGTAATAAAGATTAACCCTTTCACCGCCGATGTCGCATTACTGCACCATAATGATTTATACCCATGTCATAAAAAGCCTTGAAATCTGGGTCTGTTATCCAATGATCTTGTGTTCTTGATGTTAAGAGGTAAGGAGAGGCTTTGTTTTAAACATGTCACAGAGGAATCCCCAGTATTGCTGACGAAATCTTTTCTCTGATCCATGTTAGTTTCCTTGAAAAATGTGGCTAAAAATGGCTGGCAGTGAAAGGGTTAAGTAAACACAAAATGTTCAAACATTATAATTTACTCGATAGATTCAATGGTAGCATGTTCACATTGTTGGTCTGTATCTTGATTGCATGGCGTAACAAATCTGTGTTAGGTGGTGGGTGTACGTTGCTTGAAGAATAACCTCGGACATCATTCGCTTGTCCAAAACTTTAAAGTGAAAATGCCTGGCTACATAAGCTTGTGGCATGCCTTGGCATGAGGCTGTGTCAGACCACTTGATGTAAGCTAGACCACCAAGGCTACATCAACATGTTGTTATGCACTGCATGGTTGTGTGGGGATTGTCTTAAACCATGACAAGCACCTAGCATAACAGCATCAGTCTAAAATCCTCCGAAGTCGGAGTGTGGCTGCCCACGTGGCGGGGTAATCAAAAACGGTCACACACATAATCTTCTCATCCCTAGCTGGTGCATTTGTACCATAGTGTTTAAGTGCTTTGGCTGTTGGGATGATCCCTGGAGTCTTTAAGCCAGGGTAAGACAAACAAACAAACAAACATAAGCTTGCTGCATACTGGAGAAGCAGAATGGTTGTCAACAGAAGGTTTGTTTTATTCATGCAGGCCTGGCGAGTCCTACAGAAGAATTTCGACTGTTCTACGGAGAGCGATCCACCTGGTGTGAGTTTTCTTGGCTTTGTGCGTCTGCCCATCTGTTTCACACAACAGGGCTCCCAATCGTCCCACAAAACAAGGGGCCCCAGGGACCCCTTCTATTACAATATAGAGGGTCCTAGGGGAGGGATAGAGGGTCCCAATGACATTGTGAATGCTAAAAAGAATTTTTATAGTGCATCCCTGGGACCCCCTGCACATTCTTTTAGAGGGTCCTTTAGAATGATAGCACTTAATAGACCCCCAAATGGGGGTCCCTGGGAGCCCTGCACGACCATGTTCTTTTCCTCCCTTTCCATTCATTCCCCCTCCCCCCCTCTTTTCTCTCTGTTTGAATAGCATAACAGCTATTGTTGCAAAGGATGGGGAAATCTGCTGGCTTAAAGGTGCACCCTGATGGATACGGTTTGCAAGAAACGCGTCGAGATCACCAGGGAAACACCCTTTACAGAGATCTCAACACTCACTTTGCTCTGGTTTCCTAGAAATGAAACCGTCAAATCGGCGATTTCTCCTTGGCGGAGGTGCTGGAAGTTAGATTCTTTCAGTGACAGAGAAGGCACATGCCTTCTCTTTTCTAATGGCCGCCGGAGTTAGACCTAATCGTTTGCACGAAATTTCCACAATACAAGCTTAGAAAGTTAGATTAGCGTCCAATTGGTCTTTAATTAAGCGTTGCTTTTGTGTTTCCTGTACTGTGTTGTATGTTCTTGTCAGTGTGTGTCAATGATCAATAAAAACTTGTTTAAACCAATTGGTCAGAGACCCTTATGGATGGTATTTCTGAAGACGATGAGATTGGGGAACAATACAAGCCTTTTTATACAGTTTACCAACAGGAGTTTCGCTCACAACAAAGGAAATAGTTCCTTTGGTGTTTTTACTGCACTACCAAAAAAATAAAGCTTCAACCAGTCTCAGTGGCCTCCACCCACCCCGTCCAAAATGGCTTCTCTCTCCGGCAACTCCGCCAAGGAGGAATCGCCGTTTTGACGGTTTGATTTCTAGGAAACCAGAGCAAAGTGAGCGTCCCGATCCTTGAAAAGGCTGTCTTTCTGGTGACCACGGCGTGTTTCTTGCAAAGACTCATCCGTCAGGGTGCCCCTTTAGCACACTCCGCCATGTGCCAGACTTTCTGTCGTGTGCGCTAAGACAACTACCTGCACCTGCGCCAGACAAATTGTTGGGCAGAAACCTCCATCTACTTTGCTTATCAACAAAGACTGTACAGGGGAAGATAAACATCCGGTCTCTTTTCCCTATATGAGTAGTGAGGACAGAAACACTGGTTATGTCCCTTTGAAACGTGACACATTTTACACATCGATAGGCCAGTTGAATTCTCCGTTCAAGTTCCAGTCCGAGTTTTTGGATAGCCTCCACTGTGAATAGTGTACACGTCCGCACTAACGATAACTCTATCAGCCCGGTTCGCCGAGCTTTTAAGTAATCCATCTTACCCTTTTAGAATATCTTTGTTATCAATCTAAACGCTATAGGTGATTAAAGAACCTTATTCTGAAGCTATGTTTTGCATCGGACTTGCTAAAGAATGGCTTTTTGTGTGTTCAGATTCTGCTGTGCTGGCCTTGAAATAATAAAGTGAATAAAGCCGTTTTCTAAAGATATTAAAGACCCCCCATGTCACGTGTCACATTCCCTGAACGTTTCTTAAGATTTCTTACCAGCTATAAAAGGGAAAACATGTGAAAAAACATGATTTTGACACGTGACGTGGTGGGTTTTTAAGCAGCCATTATATAGGAATAAGGATAATATGGTGTCTACTTGCAGGGTTCACTGTGACGTTGCCTGGGAAACCTGGTCATGGATCAGCCTTCATTGAGGACACAGCTGTATCCAAAATGGTCAGTGCACAATGTGTGTGAGAGGGAGAGAGTGTGTGTGTGCATGTGTGTGTGTGTGTGTGTGTGTGTGAGAGAGAGTGTGTGTGTGTGTGAGAGGGAGAGAGTGTGTGTGTGTGAGAGAGGGAGAGAGTGTGTGTGTGTGCGCGCGTGCGTGCATGCATGCGTTCGTGAGTGTGTGTGTATGTGTGTGTTGTGTATGTGAGTGTGTAGATAGATCTTTGTGGATGTTGAAATATGAAAAGGAAAGTTAACGCACTTTTAATTTACTCAAATATATGGTTGGAGGAGGTGAGGGGGGAGTATCGTAACTGAGAAAACTACAGATACAAAAGACTGTGAAAGAAAGAAAAAAGTTAACGATTAAATGAAGATAAAAAATCATTGTAGTATGATACATTACTCTCTCTCTCTCTCTCTCTCTCTCTCTCTCTCTCTCTCTCTCTCTCTTCTCTCTCTCTCTCTCTCTCCCCTTCCCTCCCCCCCCCCCCCACCCCTACTTCTTCCCCTCATAAGAGCAGTTTGCGTATTTGTAAATATTGATTAGTGCAGTCTGCTTAAGTCCTCACTCAACCTGCAAAATTTTAATTTCCTTCCAACGATTCTATTGCTCCTTCAGATTAGCCATAAGCCCACTTATGCCCTTTATGCCAGTCTGTTCATTTTGATATTCAACAATTTTTATTCCTTTTCTTCATTCATTCCACAATTCCTGCTTCCACTCACTCTTTCATCCCATCAGCATACATGTATACATGAAATCAGCGCAAAATCAAAACGGGACAAATACAAAAAAGCAGCTCATCATAGGTCATATAATGAAAGAATAAAAAAATCATCAGTTTCTCAAACTTAATAATATATATCACCGATAGCAGTATTATTAATATTACTTATTAGTACAAGAGAAGGGGTTTTTTTGGTTTTCATTACAAAACAGCAACAGTGACAATGGCAACAACCAAAACAACAACAGGTAACCTGTTCATTTTAAATGTTCAGAAAGACATGTTCGCTGCTATGACAATGATGGGAATGTAACGTTAAAACCCACAATGCATTCACTGGTGTAAGTGGCCGTATGGGATGGTTATTGCTCTGCAATAGCTATTATCAATATCACCAGCTATGATAATAAGAAGTTGTTGTTGTTGTTTGTCTTTGTTTTGTGTGGGGGGGGGGGGGGGTATTCATTTATTTGTTTGTTATTGTAAGCGCTTAGGGCTTGTTTAAGATTAAGCGCATATAAATGCTCATTATTATTATTATTATAATAAAAATTATGAATCCGTGCTGAAAAGAGAGAGTGTACAAAGTAAAGAAATGTATATATATATGTATTTTTGTTTACCCAGTATTGCACATGGTTGCACCATCTGCCGTTCGCTTTATACTGCGTCGCGACAGTTTTGTTAGTTTAATAGAGTTTTGTGTAATTGTCTGTGGTTCATCTATTTCACTGAATAATTGAACTAAAAAACATCAAAACGCTACACTCACACAAGCACATGAAGGTGAAATAAACACTACACACGGCGAATAAAACCAAATTTTTGTCTTTAAAAAGACTTTGACGAGGTGACCACACACTAAACTTAACAATGACGGCAGTTCATCTAATTCACGTAAAAAAGCACATGGCAGCTTTGTTGTAGGCCTATTCTTCTTAGGTAACTGCTTTTAGTTGTTGATTATTTATGTGTGTGCACACACACACACACACACACACACACACACACACACACACACACACACACACACACACACACACACACACAAAAAAATATATGAAAGCTTGGGGTGAATTGGTGGGGGTGGGGTGAGGGTGAATAAATGAATGCGAGTATAGAAATGGTGGGAAAGAGGGCAGTTCTTAATGTTTTGATAGTTGCTTTTATCGACCCTAACTATGTCCAACTTCTTGCGAAGCGTGATGATTTGTTGTCCATTTTACCTTAGTTTTGTTTCCATTTTTAATGCATGCAAATGTGTTTCCTTGCTTGTATTGTGCTTGTATGAGACCACACTATAATTTCACCTAACGTGATAATAAAGTACTTTTGACTTTGACTTACACACACACATTCACACAGAGGGAAGATTCCATGTTTTCCTCTTCTGCTTCTTTCATATTGTATGTTTGCTG
Source organism: Phymorhynchus buccinoides (assembly GCA_017654935.2). Lineage (NCBI taxonomy): Eukaryota > Metazoa > Mollusca > Gastropoda > Neogastropoda > Raphitomidae > Phymorhynchus > Phymorhynchus buccinoides. Next base: position 53,449,509 of record CM065687.1, read on the forward strand.
GGGGGGGGTTTATCCACAGAACAAACTGATGAACCGTGCTCTGCAATTCCGTGACGAGCAAGAACAAGTGTGAGTTCATTTTTGTTTTCCCCGCTTTGACTTTGACCATGGTAATTATTATTATTATTATTATTATTAGAACATTTAGCACACCTAATCGATGTAATGCCCTAGGCGTTTACAATATAAAAATATAATATACACATATAACACCACATACAGTAATATTTAACATATAGCATAAAGAATGGGATATTAAAATGACACAAACACCCACAGACGGTCAGACAAACAAACACAGAATTACACACATACACGCGCACGTGAGCACGTGAACACACACACACAGATAATTATATGCGCTCACCAAGCGCAGACGTTCACTCTCAGACATGCACACACCAAGTCATGAAGGAAGGGATTAGTAGCTATTTATAAAACTGATAAGTTTTGAGATGGCGTTTCAATGTGGGCAAAGAGGATAAGTATCTGAGAGAGTAGTGATAGAGGTAAGGCTTAAATCCTTAGGCCCCCCAGTCCCTAGGAAAAACATTCTGGACTACAGTTCAGAAATATAAACAAAATAGCTGCACCAATCACAAGTGATGTAAAAGAAACACATTCTTTACTTCTTGTATTATTATTACCCCAGTATTATTAAATTCAGTTTGTGTTTTCAGAGCATAGAGAAGACAACTTACCAGACATCATGTTTCAGACAAAGTTTCAAATTTCGTTAGTTGTGATAAGGATTGTAAGTTCCTACATTTAGCGTATTTGACGGACTATAAGGCGATACTTTTTTCCTAGACTGAGACCCCTGTGCCTTATAATGTGACTGATCATATAGTAAGAAACTATAATATCAAAATCTGAATTTTGTGTAAAATTTGGGGGGTGCGCCTTATAATCAGGTGCGCCTTGTAGTGCGTAAAATATGGTAAGTCTTTTATGATTTCTCTTTACAAAGGGCAATGGTAGAAAAAAAACCTTCAATATTTTTTTAACCTCCTTGCATAAACTTCAGAAGGTATTATTCTCAGTATGAGAATCACAGTTCATTTGAATCCATGCACATATATGTGACCCAGCACCACGAAAGGGACTTCGAAAGTCTAAAACTGACCATTCTGAGAATTCTCTTTCTAATAATGCAAGAACCATTCTTGTATCTTTGTCCCTTCCAGAGTTATGAGCATTTAAAGTCAGTAGGATGAGCATCAGCCATTTTGAGAAAACACTGTCTAGTCTAGCCTACCTGAAACAAATGCACTGACCTACTCATTTTAAAACACTTATAAGACCATTTAGAGACCATATTAAAGATTATCCTTTACAAATATGAAAGATACGATGTTAGAGAACACAAAAATACCCATAACTCAAAATTGACAAAAAATGAGATTTTTGACTTTGCAAGCCTGTTGTGAGAAACTAGTCCAGCGACTTAATGTCCCTTTCGTGGTGCTGGGTCACATATAATATGAATAAATGCTGTGGTTAAGTTCAGGTCAGAATCTGTCTATGTACTTCTACGTTTGGGAAAGTTTGTTTGCACATAGGCACTTTTTTCCATTACAAGAAAACAAAAACATTCTTGTTTCTATCTAATTTTCAGATTTAAGTCATCGCCATCGAAAATGCTTGGAGATGTCACAACTTTGAATATAAACATTGTGAAGGTTTGTGCGTGCTGATAATTGAATGTAAACATTGTGAAGGTTTGTGCGTGCTGATAATTGAATATAACAGACCTGTTTACTCTACTCTTTTCGAGTAGTATTCTACTCAATTTGGACCTCTACTACTCTTCAAAATTTAAAATAATGCTCTAATTACTCATTTTCAGTGAACATTATTTTGATGGTTTAATGAAGAGGACTACTGATTTCACACCAAAACTACTCATTTCAGCTATCCAGACTACTCAAGACTTGTGTAGGGGGTAAACAGGTCTGATAATTATAAGCATTGTGAAGGTTTGTGCGTGCTGATAATTAGGTGTGTTTGTTTTTCCGTGTGTCTGCTGCATACATGCACAAGTATGCAAGCAATATGCATACTAGCTTATACAAAATAATGAACCAGTGAGAAAGCCAGTGACTGAGTGATCAGTTTCACTCAGGTGTTTATCCTCTGAAGTCGGAGTGTGGCTGCCCACGTGGCAGGGTAATTTTAAAAAAAACGGTCACACACGTAATGTTCTCATCCCTAGCTGGTGCATTTGTGCCATAGTGTTCAAGTGCTTGGCTGTTGGGATGATCCCTGGAGTTTTTAAGCCAGGGTAAGACAACAACAACTCGGGTGTTTTGCATTTCTTGTTGTTGTTGTCTTACCCTGGCTTAAAGACTCCAGGGATCATCCCAACAGCCGAAGCAATTGAACATCATGGCACAAATGCACCAGCTAGGGATGAGAACATTACGTGTGTGACCATTTTTTATTACCCCGCCACGTAGGCAGCCACGCTCCGACTTCAGAGGAAGTTTTGAATTACTTTATGACTAAATGTGCAATGCAATGTCAGCTCAGTAAATTCTCAACAGTATTGTGTCCTTCATTTCATTCCAAATTAATATAAGTTTGCACTAATGAAAAATATATTGATAATTAAAAAAGAAATCTTTCTTTTTTATATATATTTGTTGTTGATTAGTACACTATCGAAGAAAATAGTATCAACATTTATTAAAGTGTGTCATTATATAGCAACATTCATATTTTTCCCAATAAGAGGAAATAATTTATTGCTGGGAGAAAAAGGAAAATACACTATGCCCACAAGAGGGCATATCTCATCCCTCATGTTCAAGTGTGGGTTTAAGATTTCTTCTTCAGATCAGATCAGATCAGATCAGAAAGTGGGGACAAGGTTGAATAGCCGTTACGCTTCTAACCCTTTCACCGCCAATGTCGCATTTATGCACCACAGTGGTTTAACACCCATGTCACTAAAAGGCATCAAACCAGGGCCTGTTATCCAAAGACCCTACTTTCTTAATTTTGGGAGGTAAGAATAGGCCTAATGTTATGCATGTCACAGAGGTTTTCCCAATGTTGAAGAATGGCTGGTGGCGAAAGGGTTAAAGTCCCTTCGTTTTATGCAATTGTAATGCTATATTATCATTCAAGGTCTTTTGGGGGGTTTTGTGTGTGTGTATTTTTAACCACCAACGTCGCATTTTAGCACCACAGTGATTTAACACCTATGTCACTAAAAGGCATCAAATTGGGGTCTATTATCCAAAAACCCTATTGTCTTAGTCTTGGGAAGTAAGGGTAGACCTTATTTTATATATGTCACAGAAGAATCCCCAATACCGCAGATGGTTTTTGTTCTCTATCCAGATAAACTTAATGGAATTTTTTGGCTGAAATATGGCTGGCGGTGAAAGGGTTAAGTCAAAGCGTACTTGCAGTATTTTATGAATGGACGCCATTATACACTAGTCTCTGAAATAGAATGCCTGGCATTTATTTTTCAGGGTGGCGTCCAGTACAACGTTGTTCCAGACAAGATGTCTGTCTGTGAGTTATAGTGGAATCTTTTGTATTCCTGCAATGTATTTTTCGTTTGGTGCTGGTTTCATGGGTGCAACTCTTTCTGTTTTAAGGCGGCGACAGACTATGTGGCTGCCTCATATGACTTGATCAGGTCGTGACGTTTCACCTCATTTGCATACCATCTAACTCAATCAATCTGACTCAGTAGGGCCCAGTCAGGTGACAGGGCCGAATAGGGCGGGTTCTAAATTTCACTGATCGAGTCGTCTGATCGAGTCAGGTGGCTTGTGACCTCTTCTGTGCGGGAAACAAAATTTGGTCTACGTCACCACCTGATCGAGTCATATGAGGCAGCCACATAGTCTGTCGCCGCCTTTACACTGATTTCAGTTTGTTTGTTTTTTACCAGAAACTGACCTCAGGTGGGGGGTTTTAATTCGTCCCCTAAATAATTGACCACAAGTGATTTGGGGCGTTTTGAACTTGGTTGTTCTATCCTGGAAGTTTCTCTCAGGGAATCTTGAAAACAGCATGGTGATGCCATATTGATTTCAAAGGCAATGTAATCATTTTAGAAGGCTTATCAGATTCAAACTGTCTCTGTCCATCATTGTAACTGTCTGTCTGCCTCGTTATCTCTCTCTCTCTCTCTTGCATTGCCCTCCTGAATCGTCCAACAGGGCTCTGCCCCTGTACCCCGCCGGGGCCCGGAACGGCCCCTGGACCCCTGCCTTTCAATTTTTTTTAATTTGGGGGAGTTGCACCCATGCGGTGTGTCTGCTTGTTTGTCTGTCAGCAAAACTATGCACAGATAACTGAACCATTTTCTCCTCTTCCTTGATTTCACTTCTGTATGCGGTTTTTTAAGTACGGAAGTGTATGTGTTCTCATTGCAAACGTATGACATTGACAATGTGAAAATGTATATGGAAACTCAGGATAATACGCATGGAAAGGTTATAAAACGCATTCAGTATGACTTAAAACACACACACACGCACACGCACACACACACACACACACACAAATCTAATATGTTATCAAATCTCATTTTTATGTCTGTCTTTATGACTTTCCGTTTCATTTCCTTTCACCCGTGTTTCTCTGTACCTGTGATCTCCTTGATCTCTCCCCGCTCTTGGCCTCTGCTGGTTCAGTCTGATCAAACCTCCGTCCTGTCCACCCTCAGACTTCCACCCGCCACCCATTTTCCCGTCTCCTTGTTATCTTCCGTCCTTAAAGCATATGATTATCAACCTTCCCATCAGTGCTGTAGGGGGGGGGGTAGGATGGTTATAAAACAATTTGCGGGGGGCAAATCCTAATGTTATGTTGAGCTTGGACCTTTAAAATGATTAATTATCTCGGTCGAAAATTGAGAAAGTTACGACGTTTTAAAATGATTTTTTTTTTTACATTTTTCAACTCGTCAGTGTGCTCGGCACAAAATACCATTTCCTAGGCTAACACCTCCCCCCCTCCCCCTCCCCGAATAAACACATGCACCTGCCACTTGTCCTAATTTTAATCTATCCTCTTGCATTCGTTCATTTGTTACAGAAAGAAACTTCTTCTAGTGTTCACATTCTTTCACACATTTTCCGAAGAAAATCTGTCTTTTGAAGCACACAGATCGCCGTACAGTTACTATCACATCACTGCAAGTGAGAAGCTTCTTTTAGTGTGTGCGCACCCAATTCAAGTCAGAACTTGGGGGATGCAGTGCGTGATGAAGTTTGTCTACCATCAGAGGGGGTCTCAGAGTGGGGGCAAGCTAAGGGCGGTTTGGGGCGGCTTTGAACACCACAGAGGCAACTTCCGGCTGGGCGGTTTGGGGCGGAACTTCAGTCACATTAAATGCAAGAGGGCTAAACCAACTAAGCCTCATTTTCCATCCCAACTCTTTCTCTCCGCTGCCACAAGCTTTGCTTTGTCGTTGTTTTTATTTCTCTTTCACGTCTCGTGCATTTTTCTTAGCAGGAGTGAAAACACTTCTGCCTTAATCTCCTCGTCAGTTGCAGCAGATCTGCTAGATCAAGTAGTGATCATGTGGTGAACAAGCTAGTGGATTAGAAATAGGGGGTGGGGGTGGGGGGTGGGGGGGGGATTTGAGAAGGAAAGGGACATCATCTCAGAATTTGGTTCAGGGAAGGGGGGGGGGTGGGGTGGAACAAAACCCAACCCTAAAAATGTCAGACACTTCTCTTTGTCTTGTTTTTTCTCTCTTTCTTTCTTTGACATCTCTCTCTCTCTCTCTCTCTCTCTCTCTCTCTCTCTCTCTCTCTCTCTCTGTCTCTTTCTTCTCTCTTTCTCTCTCTCTTTCTCTCTCTCTTTCTCTCTCTCTATCTGTCTCTCCATTTTCACAGGTCTGGGTGTAAGTGTGTATACATTTCTCATTACCCTGTATAAATACCCAAAAAATGTTCTTTGTCATTCATTCATTCGTTCTCTCTCTCTCTCTCTCTCTCTCTCTCTCTCTCTCTCTCTCTCTCTCTCTCTCTCTCTCTCTCTCTCTCTCTCTCTCTCTCTCTGTTTGACATTTAAGAACACAAATGAACGCGGTTAATTAAACAAAATATTTTTTGTGCTGAGTCCAGTTTAGTGGTTTAATGCAGCCCTTCTCAACAGCTGTCAGTTCCTTGTTGATAGCAATGCTGATGGAAATCAAGGGTTGGAACACAGAGAGAGAGAGAGAGAGAAAGTGAGAGAAAGTGTGATCAAGTAAAGGAATAGCTTTGTAACAACTAAAGACAGACAGTCAGACAAGCATGCACACACACACACACACACACACACACACACACACACACACACACACACACACACACACACACACAAATACATGCGCACACTCACTCACACACACATACACCAAGATCTAAGATCACTTTCTAAGATCACTGTAAGGTGGATAGATGCTATATTAAAGAACGAACGGACACACATACTCACACTTGCGCGCATGCATGCACATGCTCATGCCCACACAAGCACATGTACACACACTGTGTCACATACACACACACACACACACTGACTCACTCTCACATTCACTTACAGAGACAGATAAATGAAATTTGATAATGACAGAGATAGAGAGAGAGACACACACACTGTGTCACATACACACACACTGACTCACTCACAGAGACAGAGAAATTAAATAATGATAATGACAGAGATTGAGAGAAAGGGTGAGAGAGAGACAGAGATGTTCATTCTTTGCAAACACAAAGTGAAACTTCTTAGAACAAAAGGAGAAAATTATCTGCATCCTGTAATATCTGCAAAAAGTAGGGGAACATAGAAACAATTTAACTGTAACATTTTCATGCTTGAAACACCTCAAAAATGAAATGTTCAAACTCTTGTCTACTTATAGGGCAGAATGTGAAAGGCTCAGTTCTGCTACATGGAAATTTGAAAAGCCGACAATATTTCTCAACAGTGCATCCTAGGGGAATTCTTTATCCTATTGTGCTCAGTCAAACTGTCAATTGGTGTACCTGCATGCTCGCGGTCTTGTGTGTGTGAGTGTGTGTGTGTGTGTGTGTGTGTGTGTGTGTGTCTGTGTGTGAGGGTAAGGGGGGATTTGGTGGTATAAATGTGTATGCACACGTGCATGTGTGTGTGTTGGTGCATGTGTAGGTGTGTGTCTGAGAGTAAGAGATAATCTGAGGGAGAGACTGATACATGATTATGTAATCTGATTGTGTTACATTTATTTTTTTATATTGGTTGTCCATCCATGTGCATGCTTTCGTTGTTGTTGGATTGTGTCTTGTGCAAAACCAAAACGATTTCCTTTGTATTACGGTGCATTGGCTGATTAAAGAATCTTGAATCTTGAATCTTTTGTGCAGCTTTTGACGTTCGCATCGCTATTGACGTGGACCTGGTGAAGTTTGAGCAGATGATTCACCAGTGGTGCAAGGAGGCCTGCCCTCAGCAAGACTACACCATAGAGTTTACACAGGTGAGGACAGTCTACACCATAGAGTTTGCACAGGTGAGGACACTCTACACCATAGAGTTTGCACAGGTGAGGACACTCTACCATAGAGTTTGCACAGGTGAGGACACTCTACCATAGAGTTTGCACAGGTGAGGACACTCTACACCATAGAGTTTGCACAGGTGAGGACACTCTACACCATAGAGTTTGCACAGGTGAGGACAGTCTACACCATAGAGTTTGCACAGGTGAGGACACTACACCATAGAGTTTGCACAGGTGAGGACACTCTACACCATAGAGTTTGCACAGGTGAGGACACTCTACACCATAGAGTTTGCACAGGTGAGGACACTCTACACCATAGAGTTTGCACAGGTGAGGACACTCTACACCATAGAGTTTGCACAGGTGAGGACATTCTACACCATAGAGTTTGCACAGGTGAGGACAGTCTACACCATAGAGTTTGCACAGGTGAGGACACTACACCATAGAGTTTGCACAGGTGAGGACACTCTACACCATAGAGTTTGCACAGGTGAGGACACTCTACACCATAGAGTTTGCACAGGTGAGGACACTCTACACCATAGAGTTTGCACAGGTGAGGACACTCTACACCATAGGGTTTGCACAGGTGAGGACACTCTACACCATAGGGTTTGCACAGGTGAGGACACTCTACACCATAGAGTTTGCACAGGTGAGGCCACTCATGGCCTAGGTTTGCACTGGAAAGCGACTGTACACCAAAGTTTACACAGGTGACACTCTGAATAGGGGTTTCACAAGGACAGCTACACCATTCAGCAAAATCCCAGGGACTGTTTAAAACATAGAGACTTCACAAGGGACACTCTACACCATAGGGTTTGCACAGGTGAGGACACTCTACACCATAGAGTTTGCACAGGTGAGGACACTCTACACCATAGGTTTGCACAGGTGAGGACACTCTACACCATAGAGTTTGCACAGGTGAGGACTCTCTACACCATAGAGTTTGCACAGGTGAGGACTCTCTACACCATAGAGTTTGCACAGGTGAGGACTCTCTACACCATAGAGTCTCACAGGTGAGGACACTCTACACCATAGAGTTTGCACAGGTGAGGTCTACATAGAGTTTGCACAGGTGAGGACACTTTACACCATAGAGTTTGCACAGTTGAGGACACTCTACACCATTAGTTTGCACAGGTGTTTCAATCTACACCTTAGAGTTCGCACAGGCAAGGACCTCTACACCATAGTGTTTGCACATGAGCTCAGTCTACACCATAGGGTTTGCACAGGTGAGGCACTCTACACCATAGAGTTTGCACTGAGGCCACTCATGGCCTGGGGACTGGAAAGCGACTGTCAAATTGGTGAACTCTGAATAGGGGTTTCAAAACAGCAACTGTTTCGGCAAAATCCCAGGGACTGTTTAAAACACAGTGACTTCAAAATAGCAACTGTGTGCACACAAAAAAAGAAAATAGTGACCGTTATTGCTGAGAATAGAAAACTGGATATAATACTCTCTCGTCTCTTTGTTTTCTCTTCTCTCTCTCTCTCTTTTCTCTTTTTTCCACAGGCGCAACACCTGTGTCTCAATGTTCGGTTTACAGTATTACATGTAGTTATGTGTTGCCTTAGAACCAAGGACAGAATGGAAGACTGTGCCCAGCCTAAATTCTTTTCCTTTAAAAATAAAAATCTATTCTCTCTCTCTCTCTCTCTTCTCTATCTCTCTCTCTCTCTCTCTCTTTCTCCCTCTCTCTCTCTCTCTCTTCTCTCTTTCTCTCTCTCTCTCTCAATCGTTTTTTGTTGGCGACTTTCCTGTTAAATGTTCATTTTCAGTAGTAGTTATGTATTGCATGCTTAGAACCAAGGACAGAATGGAAGACTAGGCCCAGCCTAAATTCTTTTCCTTGTAAAATAAAGGTCTGAGTACTCTCTCTCTCTCTCTCTCTCTCTCTCTCTCTGTCTCTCATGTCTGTGTATGTGTGCACGAATGGGTTTTTTTCATTCTGCATGTTTCTGCTTTCATTGTTCTGTTTCAATTGTATTTTGTTCGCTTTTACAAGCCTTCGTTTGTGTTGCATGCTCAGTTTCTTTGTCATTCATTTGTTTGCTTGTTTTCTGTTTTGTCTGAGGACCTGATGAAAATAAAGCTCTGTTTGTGCTTATTCAGTTATTCTCAATAAACATTCAAGTTCATTCATTCGAGTACTAGTAACGTCTTTGGAAATTTAACTATGCTCACAAGAAAGCCTTGCAAAAACCTATTTTACACAAAAAATAATAATAATGCCGTCATTTTGTTTTGCATTATACAGTATCTCTTTTGTCTTCTTTCCACAGAGATGCAACACGACAGGCAAATGCCCGGTGGACAGCAGTTCCCCCTGGTGGGTTGCCTTTGAGTCTGCAGTGCAAAAACTGTGAGTCGCCTGCTTTAAATTGGGGTGGTTGTTTTTTTACATTTTATGATGCATTGTCTGTGACTTTTTTTTTTTTTTTTTTTTTAAACTCCTCAATGGAAAAAGTTAGAAACTGTTCCCATTAAATAGGAACTGTTCAGAAATAATTAAGGGGAGTAATTTCATGGTGTGTGGGAGTGATCTTGCTAATTCAATCTGTCAAACAGGGGAAGCTACTCTACCATCAGGTAGATCCCCAGCTCTCGCCTCGTGTGTTTGAGTAGACTTACATCACTTAGAACACAGTGCGTCATTCTAAATTTGATGTAATTTATGTTTTTACGTCACATTTTGCAAGTTCTATCGGTTTCGGATACTGGCCGCCCCTCATGTTTCTAAGAAAAAAATGTTTGCAAGTCGCTGACTCGCATCCTGCGGTTTCAAGCTTCGACGCCATGGTTGCTATGTTTTTGACAGAGTAAGTCGAGGTAACTAACTCTAATTTTCATGAAGTGCTCTCCCCTAGTTTTTTTTCTCCGAAAATCGTCTATTGCCTTTCAATATCTGTAATGTTTTTGTTTGCTTTGAATGCCTTTTTCTGCCTTTCTAAGTTTCTTTTTTTTTTTTTTTTTTTTTTTTTCCGATTTGTGGGTGTTTTTGAGGGGGTTGTTTTTAAAAAAATTATTATTATTCATCTTATCATAGTTGTTAATTCTCCGAGAAAAAAAAAGAAGGTAAAATGTAGACAAGATCTGCATTTGGTTTCCAGCATGAAATTTTGCGCACATTTAGGACTCCAAGGTGAACAAGGTTCAATCGCTTTGCATGTATTTTGTAACTAGTTTTGTGTCATTTTTATTTATTTATTTTCAAATCTGGTTCAATCATTTTTCATTTCTATGAAAGGAACAATGTTTTAATCCTTTGTATTTCTCCTAATCCTAGAAAATCAAACTTTATTTCTTTGTATCTCTCCCAAATTAAACCACTTAAACCTATCATTACCTCCAAAAATTAAGAAAGTAGGGTCTTCGGATAACAGACACTAATTTGATGCCTTTTGGTGACATGGGTGTTAAACCATTGTGGTGCATACATGCGACATTGGCGGTGAAAGGGTTAATTCTTTTCTTTTTCTTCAGAAAAATAGTGCTTTAATTCTTTGTATTTTTTCAGAGGAATCATATTTTATTTCTATTTCTCCCAGAGGGATCAAGGTGACGAAAGAAATCTTCCCTGCCGGCACAGATGGTCGCTATGTCCGAGGGGTATGTCGATGTTCACATTTGTAACTTCAGAGATGAGATTGGAGGATTTCCTCCTTTTTGATGGCCCCAGGGGTCATTTTTGAGACCAGTGTAAATCTGTTGAGAAACTTTGGCGGAGGGGGGTAGGGTTGGGTTAAGTTTTGTGTTGAAGCAAAGATGTAAAAAGTTTGATACATATTTTGTTCTCAATCACTGAATCAGTTCATTCTGTCTGCCTTAGTGTCTGTCTGTTTCTCTCTATCCGTATCTGTCTAGTCATGAGTCAAAGGTCTTCATGATTTCACTTCTTTTTTTTTTAGGATCAAGGAGATTTATTTTTTAATAATTTTGCTGTCTCAGAGGGTGATTTTTACAGGTTCAAATGCAAAACTTCTTCAGCATCAGAGGGTTATGCCCCTGGACACCACCGAGGGCCTGTGCTATCCCCCCCCACCCCCCCACCCCCCCGGACTCCTGCTTCTTTTTTCCTCCTTTTTGGTTCTCTGAGAATCTCATCTTTTTTTTTTCATTATTGATGAGGTTTTAAAGCTATTTTTTATTGTTGTAAATCTCTCTCCCTCTCTCTCTCTCTCTCTCTCTCTCTCTCTCTCTCATACTCTCTCACACACACACTCACATACATATACACAGGCACTACATACATTTCAGCTGAATCTGACAGTCGTTGCATTAATTAGCATCCTATGAAACTTCATGTCTATCTAGCTGTCTTTTTCCTTATTGCTTTTGTGGGTCCCCCAAGAATAATTGCTATCAAGGTGTTCATATGCAGGGGTGCGACTAAGAGGACCTGAAAACTGAATTCCACTCTTTCAGTTTTACACTGATTTCAGTGTTTTTTTAATTTTACCAGAAACTGAATTTAATTTTTTTTAACATTCATCAAAAGAAAAACAATCGACCACAAGCGATTTGGGTCGTTTTGAACTTGGTTGTTCTATCCTGGAAGTCTCGAGGAATCTTGAAAACAGCATTTTGTTTTCAGTGGCGGTGTAATCATTTTACACGGCTTATCAGACTCAAACTGTCTCTGTCCATCATTTTAACTGTCTGTCTGTCTTGTTATCTCTCTTTCTTGTGTTGCTCTCCTGAATCATCCAACGGGGCTCTGCCCCTGTACCCTACCGGGGGCCCTGGGCAGCCCCTGGACCCTGCCTTTCATATTTTTTTCATTTTGGGGAGTTGCAGCCATGGAATTCCTGAAAATACAAAACCTATGTCAAACCCTGCCAAGCTTTGGATCAAAATTACGTCAATGCTTTCCAGACTTGCAAGCTTTACAATTAACATTTTTGTATCCATTAACAATAGTTTTATTGGTACTTTTAAATTGTATTGGCAATCTTGTACTTTAGACACCCCTCTCAATCTTTGTTTGTTGTTGTCCCACATGTGCCTGTTCGAGTGAGCCTCGAAGGCTTTGCCTCTTGTTTTAACTAATAATTCTATGCCCATAGGCCTACCTCATCCCTATTCTCATCCCAAAATTTGTGCCAGATTTTTCACCCCAAAATACTCAAGCCAGAAGCCACGTTCTTCGCTCCTCCAAAGCCTGTAAGCCACGATTGTTTTTGTTTGTGTACTGCAGCTGGGTATTCCGGTGTACGGGTTCTCCCCGATGAACCACACGCCCATCCTGCTGCACGACCACAATGAGTTCCTCAACGAGGGTGTCTTCCTGCGGGGCATCACCATCTACCAGCACCTCATCCCCGCCCTCGCCAACGTCGCAGCGTGAAGGACGTTCATCTTCTGCCCAAACTGCCTGTCTGCCCTTCTTCATTCCTTTTGAGTTAGGCAGTTTGGGTTGGCAAATGTATGCCAGCACCTCATCCCCGCCCTCGCCAACGTCGCAGCGTGAAGGACGTTCATCTTCTGCCCAAACTGCCTGTCTGCCCTTCTTCATTCCTTTTGAGTTAGGCAGTTTGGGTTGGCAAATGTATGCCAGCACCTCATCCCCACCCTCGCCAACGTCGCAGCGTGAAGGACGTTCATCTTCTGCCCAAACTGCCTGTCTGCCCTTCTTCATTCATTTTGAGTTAAGCAGTTTGGGTTGGCAAACCTCTGCTGCTTGCACCTCATCCCCGCCCTTTCCAATGTCACAGAATGAAGGACATCCAGGGCTCCCAGGGACCCCCATTTGGGGATCTATGAAGCACTAATATTCTAAATGACCCTCTAAAAGAATGTGCAGGGGGTCCCAGGGATGCACTAGTCTACCTAGAAAAATTATTTTAGGCATTCACTATGCCACTAGGACCCTCTATCCTGCCACTAGGACCCTCTATACTGTAAGTGAAGGAGTTCCTGGGACTCCTTGTTTTGCAGGACAATAGGGAGTCCTGACGTCAGTCTTCTGCCCAAACTGCCTGTCTGCATTCTTTATTCCCTTTCAGTTAGGCAGTTTGGGTTGGCAAATGTATGCCAGCACCTCATGCCCGCCCTCGCCAACGTCGCAGCGTGAAGGACGTTCATCTTCTGCCCAAACTGCCTGTCTGCATTCTTTATTCCTTTTGAGTTGGGCAGTTTGGGTTGGCAAATGTATGCCAGCACCTCATGCCCGCCCTATCCAACGTCACAGAATGAAGGACGTTCATCTTCTGCCCAAACTGCCTGTCTGCATTCTTTATTCATTTTGAGTTAGGCAGTTTGGGTTGGCAAATGTATGCCAGCACCTCATGCCCGCCCTATCCAACGTCACAGAATGAAGGACGTTCATCTTCTGCCCAAACTGCCTGTCTGCATTCTTTATTCCATTTGAGTTAGGCAGTTTGGGTTGGCAAATGTATGCCATCACCTCATGCCCGCCCTATCCAACGTCACAGAATGAAGGACGTTCATCTTCTGCCTGTCTGCATTCTTTATTCCCTTTGAGTTAGGCAGTTTGGGTTGGCAAATGTATGCCAGCATCTCATGCCCGCCCTATTCAACGTCACAGAATGAAGGACGTTCATCTTCTGCCTGTCTGCATTCTTTATTCCCTTTGAGTTAGGCAGTTTGGGTTGGCAAATGTATGCCAGCATCTCATGCCCGCCCTATTCAACGTCACAGAATGAAGGACGTTCATCTTCTGCCCGTCTGCATTCTTTATTCCATTTGAGTTAGACAGTTTGGGTTGGCAAATGTATGCCAGCACCTCATGCCCGCCCTATTTAACGTCACAGAATGAAGGACGTTCATCTTCTGCCCAAACTGCCTGTCTGCATTCTTTATTCCATTTGAGTTAGGCAGTTTGGGTTGGCAAATGTATGCCATCACCTCATGCCCGCCCTATCCAACGTCACAGAATGAAGGACGTTCATCTTCTGCCCGTCTGCATTCTTTATTCCATTTGAGTTAGACAGTTTGGGTTGGCAAATGTATGCAAAATGAAGGACGTTCATCTTCTGCCCGTCTGCATTCTTTATTCCATTTGAGTTAGGCAGTTTGGGTTGGCAAATGTATGCCAGCACCTCATGCCCGCCCTATTCAACGTCACAGAATGAAGGACGTTCATCTTCTGCCCAAACTGCCTGTCTGCATTCTTTATTCCATTTGAGTTAGGCAGTTTGGGTTGGCAAATGTATGCCATCACCTCATGCCCGCCCTATCCAACGTCACAGAATGAAGGACGTTCATCTTCTGCCCGTCTGCATTCTTTATTCCATTTGAGTTAGACAGTTTGGGTTGGCAAATGTATGCCAGCACCTCATGCCCGCCCTATTCAACGTCACAGAATGAAGGACGTTCATCTTCTGCCCGTCTGCATTCTTTATTCCATTTGAGTTAGACAGTTTGGGTTGGCAAATGTATGCCATCACCTCATGCCCGCCCTATTCAACGTCACAGAATGAAGGACGTTCATCTTCTGCCCGTCTGCATTCTTTATTCCATTTGAGTTAGACAGTTTGGGTTGGCAAATGTATGCCAGCACCTCATGCCCGCCCTATTCAACGTCACAGAATGAAGGACGTTCATCTTCTGCCCAAACTGCCTGTCTGCATTCTTTATTCCATTTGAGTTAGGCAGTTTGGGTTGGCAAATGTATGCCATCACCTCATGCCCGCCCTATTCAACGTCACAGAATGAAGGACGTTCATCTTCTGCCCGTCTGCATTCTTTATTCCATTTGAGTTAGACAGTTTGGGTTGGCAAATGTATGCCAGCACCTCATGCCCGCCCTATCCAACGTCACAGAATGAAGGACGTTCATCTTCTGCCCAAACTGCCTGTCTGCATTCTTTATTCCATTTGAGTTAGACAGTTTGGGTTGGCAAATGTATGCCAGCATCTCATGCCCGCCCTATTCAACGTCACAGAATGAAGGACGTTCATCTTCTGCCTGTCTGCATTCTTTATTCCCTTTGAGTTAGGCAGTTTGGGTTGGCAAATGTATGCCAGCATCTCATGCCCGCCCTATTCAACGTCACAGAATGAAGGACGTTCATCTTCTGCCCGTCTGCATTCTTTATTCCATTTGAGTTAGACAGTTTGGGTTGGCAAATGTATGCCAGCACCTCATGCCCGCCCTATTCAACGTCACAGAATGAAGGACGTTCATCTTCTGCCTGTCTGCATTCTTTATTCCATTTGAGTTAGACAGTTTGGGTTGGCAAATGTATGCCATCACCTCATGCCCGCCCTATTCAACGTCACAGAATGAAGGACGTTCATCTTCTGCCCAAACTGCCCGTCTGCCTTTCTTTATTAAAAATAATAAATTCAATAAAATGCATTGACGTATTTGTATTAAGACACTTATGAGACCATTTGGAGACCATATGAAAAATTGTCCTTTATAACTATGAAAGATAAGATGTTACAGAACACAAAAATACCCATAACTCAAACTAGACAAAAAATCACATTTATTTTATTTTCCAAGCCTGTTGTGAGAAACTAGTCCAGCAACTTAATGTCCCTTTCGTGGTGCTGGGTCACAAATGACGAGAGGAAAAGAAACGGAATGTGAAGTGAAAGGGGACAGAATATCAGTATTATTATGTAAGATGCCTTTTACATTGAACCTTGGAGTGTAGCTTCCTTTTTTAAAAATATATTTTGTAAGTTTATAATGAAATTTTGGGTAAAGGTCAAGATGTGCCACCCCCCCCTACATTTCTCGATTGATTGTATTTTCCTGTTATTGCCTTTCTTACCATACATACAGCTGTATTTTAGGAACATTTTCACCAAATTATCTTTTTGGAATACTAACCCTAACCCTAGCCCTAACCCTACCCCCTATAAGACGGAAAAACGCAACGAACCACAACTGTGACAAATCGCGGTGTACTGCAGTACATAGTGGGGGGGTAGGGTTAGGGCTAGGGTTAGGGTTAGGGTTAGTATTCCAAGAAGGTTATTAGCTGAAAATGTTCCTAAAATACAGCTTTATGTATGGTAAGAAAGGCAAACACGGAAAAATACAATTAACCGAGAAATCCAAATTTTGTAAACAGTGATATTTTGTATTATAGCATTAGACTTTTCTTGCATTTTGTTGTAACATATTTTATGTCCCTCTCTCATCCCTCCACTCCACAGTTCCTTCTTTCTTTTTTTTTTTTTTTTTTTTTTTTTTTGCATGCGATTTTTGTGTGACTGATGAGGAAGGAAAGGGGGCGGGTAAATTTGGACCAAATGACAACTTTTTCGTTGCCACTGGGTTTGACGTGTGCTAAGTGCATGGGCACACGGGACCTGGGTTTATCGTCTCATCCGAAAGACTCCACGTTCAGACCGTAAGGCCTAGTGCTAAGTGAGAGGAAAAATCCCCTGTACCCAGGTTCGAGCTTGGGTTTACTTGACACGAAGCGAACATGTTACAACTGTGCCACTCTACAGGGAGACATGTTGCGATATATTGATTATACATCTAATTTTTTTGGGGGGGGTAAATAGGCAGAATTTTTCAGAAATAGACAGAATTTTTTATTTGTTAATCAGAAACGATTGAACAATTTATGAAATTTTGATGTCTTAATCAGTGTAAATGTGAAGTCAGCTATCAGTTGTCAAATTACATTGGATATTCTTTTCTTTCCCTAAGGGCTTGTATGCACTAGATCCATAATCCACACGTTCCCTACTACAGTGGAACCTCCCTGATAACACCGCCCATTATAAGACTCCCTCCCACTTAAAGACCACCCATGTCACGTGTCACATTCCCTCTTATGCTAGGAAGATTTATTAAAGACCCCCCATGTCACGTGTCACATTCCCTCTTATGCTAGGAAGATTTATTAAAGACCCCCCACGTCACGTGTCACATTCCCTCTTATGCTAGGAAGATTTATTAAAGACCCCCCACGTCACGTGTCACATTCCCTCTTATGCTAGGAAGATTTATTAAAGACCCCCCATGTCACGTGTCACATTCCCTCTTATGCTAGGAAGATTTATTAAAGACCCCCCACGTCACGTGTCACATTCCCTCTTATGCTAGGAAGATTTCTTAAGATTACTTACCAGCCATAAGAGGGAAAACACGTGAAAATCATGATTTGGTCACGCGACGTGGTGGGTCTTTAAGACCTACTTCTCTGAGACATTGCCCTTCTTTATAATTATTAAAATGACATCCCTTATACAACTCCCTCCCAATTAAGATCTGATTTTTGATTATTTTTCGAGGTCTTTAAAGGCAGGTTCCACTGTACTACTTCTGCTACTGCTACTACTACATGTACTACTACTACTACTACTACTACTACTACTACTACTACTACTACTACTACTACTACTACTACTACTACTACTACTACTACTACTACTACTACTACTACTGCTGCTGCTGCTACTACTACTACTACTGCTACTACTACTACTGCTGCTGCTGCTACTACTACTACTGCTATTACTACTGCTGCTGCTACTACTACTACTGCTATTACTACTGCTACTACTACTACTGCTGCTGCTACTACTACTACCACTGCTGCTGCTGCTACTAATACTGCTACTATTACTACTACTACTACTTGACCTTTATTCAAGAGATAAACTACTAAAACAAATATCTAAAGTAAAATAAAAACAGCTTTTTTCTCTTCCCTTTCCCCCCATTTCCAAATACTAAAAGTAGAACGTAACTACTACTACTACTACTACTACTACTACTGCTAC
The DNA here is from genome assembly GCA_017654935.2 of Phymorhynchus buccinoides. NCBI lineage: Eukaryota > Metazoa > Mollusca > Gastropoda > Neogastropoda > Raphitomidae > Phymorhynchus > Phymorhynchus buccinoides. The sequence goes on from CM065687.1 coordinate 53,467,757, forward strand.
TTCTGCTACTACTACTACTACTATCACTACTACTACTACCACTACTACTACTACTACCACTGCTGCTGCTGCTACTACTACAACTACTATTACTACTACTACCACTACTACTACTACTACTACAACTATACAAAATGATGATGATGATAAATGTTCTCTCTCTCTCTCTCTCTCTCTCTCTCTCTCTCTCTCTCTCTCTCTCTCTCTCTCTCTCTCTCTCTCTCTCTGTCTGTTTGTCTGTCAATAAGAGTTATTAATGAAAGACATTGGGAGACTGTCCACAAGCTGATTAATATTTTCATATTGCTAACTGTAAGCAGAAAACAATGAATATACTACTAAAAAATGTTGTTTATGTTCCTTATTATTGTTTTTCTTTCTCCTCATACTCTCTCTCTCTCTCTCTCTCTCTCTCTCTCTCTCTCTCTTTGTGTCTGTGTGTGTGTCAAGTCAAAGTCAAAAACACTTTATTATCTCGTTGTGTTAAGAGAAATTACAATGTGTGTGGGCGTGCATGTGAGTGTGTGTGTGTGTTGAACACTTGAACAATTGAACAATGGTTTATTTTCTTTAGGTCACTAGCCCCTAGAAACATGGTCAAGGATCGAAAAATAACATGACATGTACTACACATCTCAATAGGAATTGTTCGGAAATAATTAACTGGAGTAATTTCATGGTGTGTGGGAGTGATCTTGCCTAATTCAATCGGTCAAACAGGGGAAGTCACTCTACCATCAGCTCTCGTAGCCTATCGACTTATGTGTTTGAGTAGACATACAGCACTTAGAACACTGTGCATCATTCTAAAAAATTATATAATTTATAATTTTACATCACATTTTGCAAGTTTTATCAGTTTGTGGCCACTGGCCACCCCTAATTTTTCTTTTAAAAAATGTTTGCAAGTCGCTGACTCGCATCCTGCGGTTTCAAGCTTTAACGCCATTGTTGCTATGGTATTTGACCGAGTAATGGAGGTAAACAACTTTGATTTTCACGAAGTGCTCTCCCCTAGTTTTCCGAAAATCATCTATTAGATAACGTCATCATTTTCAGGACATACTTTCTTGATGGTGAGTGACAAATCATAACTTCAAACGTATACCAGGCAACCCAAAATCTGTTGAGTGTGTGTGTGTGTGTGAGACTGAATGTGACTAACTGGAAAGCTGGAAGGGGGGGAGAGGGGTGAAGAGAGAAAGAGACTAAAAGCTAAATGACCGTTGTTGTTCCAAGTGCTCTTAGAAAGTTACTGGCCATTCAATGCTTCAGTGTTGGTGTAAATGATCAGTACACATTGGCTGTACCCCCCTTAAAAAAAATCTTAAATGAGAGGTGGTCTTTTAACGGAGGGTATTATAATAGAGGTTTGACTGTATTTTTTTTTTAAATGAGGATGAGAAACTGTGTGCATGCATATCATGAATGTTGGTGTGTATGACACCAAACAACGAACATACAAACACAGCAAAACACGTCATTCGTATGACTCACACCATCAGTAAAGCATTATTTTGCAACAAAATAACTAGTTGCTGAAACTAAACAAAGCAAGACAAAACTGCGCTTCGCGACTCACACGCACATGCATGACTTATTAACAGACCTCTGTTGTTTAAAGAAACAAAACAGGTAGTTAGTCTTCCCATTTCCATCCCACGCACTGTGCGCACATTTCACTGCATTCTCACTTGACGCCCTCGCTTCTGTGGAAGCAAAATGAACACCTCAAGTGTCATTTTCTTTAAGGTAGTTTGACGGGTACAAAAGAAATCTTTTGTCCAACGGCTCAGTTAACTGAGATCCGTTGAAGCGGACAACTAAGGGGATTGGGGAATTAAACTTGTTCTCCCGCCCCGCAATTTGCTCATCCTGATTTAATGCCTTAGTCATTCTTTAGGAGAAGGACAGGCTTTCTCTCTCTCTGCTTCGCTGCTCATCAGCGTTGTTCGTGCGTTTGGCATTACACCTTATTTTCCAGTCACTCAAGTCTTTTCCTTCTGTCTTTACTTCTTACACACACACACACCCACCCCATCCCCTACCCCAACCCTCCTTCTACTTCTCCTCTTCTTCACCTCTATCTCCGTCTTTTCCCACCACCTTTCCTCCTCCATTCTCACTGAAAGTAAAAAAATAAAAAAAAAAGTGTTTTAGTCGTTTTGCTTGAACAAACGGTTTCAAAGTTGCCCTCCTGCGTTTGACGTCAGGGAGGTGCGACGGGGCGTGATCATGTGATTAGATGGGAGAAGCATGGCAGAGGGGTGAGAGTTCCCAGTCTGTGCAGTAATTTGCCGGTCCCTTTTGTTGATCTGTCTTGTCCTTGCCTTATTCTTGTTTCACTGTGTCCATTCTTAATGTTGTTTACTTTCATAAAGAGCTGCTCGATCTTTGCTCAAAAGTGACAGATTTTTGTTTGTGTCCAAAAGACTTCTTTTTTTTAATTTTACGTAAGATTTTTTTCAAGTGACATATTTGTCTTTATTATTATTGTTTGTGAAAATGTTTTGAGATATATCTTTCCTGACTTGTCTAAGCCCAAAACTATCATCATTCCAGAGCTATGACCTCAAAAGTTATGACATCATCAATGACATCATGCACCCCGTAGTAGACACAGTTAGGCAGTGAAAGGGGTTAAGCTTCGCTCGGGAACTTCAAACAGCATCCCATCGAGTTCATTAGACATTGCTGACACAGATTTGCGAAAGGAGAGAGAGATGAGCACAGACAGACAGGAAGAACGCAAGTTCTGCTTACACACAGACAGAAACAGTTTAAACTTCTAAACTGAGCTCCCTACCCCCCACCCCCACCCCGCCCATACCAGTTTCCTGGAAGGGAATTAACCCAAATTTCTATTGTTATTGACACAGTCAGATTCACTTCCCTTCTTATACACGGATCATTTCTGTTGTTCACCTGTCTGTACCATATCTACTGGAGTACGTTTAATTGCTTGCCGTCTCCGCCATGGAAGTTCTGCTTTTGTTCTTTTTATGTCTGTTAGTACCATACAAAAATATTAATGAAATATATTGATGGATGGGTAGAATATGATTAATGTGGAAAGCATTCTCTGGATGTAGGGCATTTTTATTTCATCTTTATTATGGGTGTCAGTATTGCTCTATTTGAAACATGCATTATACCAAGTGATTCCGAATGGCATGCTACGCCTTGATATCCTCATTTTATGCTACGCCTTGATATCCTCATTTTATGTCATTTGGGGATTTGGCAAACGAGGTACAGTGGTTAAGGTCGTGGATCGTTAATCCATTGGGGTTTCCTAGAGTGGGTTTGAATTCCATTCTCACCTACTACGTGTGTGTGTGTGTGTGTGTGTGCAAGCGCATGGGTCTGAGTGTGGATGTGCCGTGTGTGTATACAAAAATAATAATAATCTGTGTGCGAGTGGCGTGTGCTAGTGTATGCGCACACATTTTGTGTTTAGCAAACTATGAACAACTCTGTCCCGACTTGCTTCTATAGTTTGTTCTGGTTCATCCTGTTTGCTGTTTACAGCCAGTAAAGCTGTTTGGTTCCAAGGCGTCTTGTCCTGGTGATAGGTTTGCACCATGACAGTATCTTTCGTATGAACAACTCTGTCCCGACTTGCTTCTATATTTTTTTCTGGTTCATCCTGTTTGCTGTTTACAGCCAGTAAAGCTGTTTGGTTCCAAGGCGTCTTGTCCTGGTGATAGGTTTGCACCGTGACAGTATCTTTCGTATGAACAACTCTGTCCCGACTTGCTTCTATAGTTCTTTCTGGTTCATCCTGTTTGCTGTTTACAGCCAGTAAAGCTGTTTGGTTCCAAGGCGTCTTGTCCTGGTGATAGGTTTGCACCGTGACAGTATCTTTCGTATGAACAACTCTGTCCCGACTTGCTTCTATAGTTCTTTCTGGTTCATCCTGTTTGCTGTTTACAGCCAGTAAAGCTGTTTGGTTCCAAGGCGTCTTGTCCTGGTGAGAGGTTTGCACCGTGACAGTATCTTTCGTATGAACAACTCTGTCCCGACTTGCTTCTATAGTTTTTTTCTGGTTCATCCTGTTTGCTGTTTACAGCCAGTAAAGCTGTTTGGTTCCAAGGCGTCTTGTCTTGTGGGTAGGAGAGGTTTGCACCGTGACAGTATCTTTCGTTCCAAGTTTCTCTCCGCCTTGTATCTTTGTCCCCGGTCAATTGAGCATGCAAGTCTCACGCTACCCTATCAGGGCCTCTTCTTACCAAAGGGGCTGTACTGGCCAACAGGGCATTGCTGATGGTGTCCCTTTGCGCTGGGCTGGACCAGGGGTATGTTGAGGGGGCTTCTTCAAAGGTTTCCATGCGTGAAGGTGAGAGGGGGGGGGGGGGGGGGGGGGAGGGAGAGACTATGCAGCTGGTCAAGCGTGCCATCCATTATCTTTTTTGTTTGTTTGTTTGTTTCTTCTATGTATTTTTTAATGACCAGTGCTCTCTCTCTATGTTGCATGCTTAGAACCAAGGACAGAATGGAAGACTAGGCCCAGCCTAAATTCTTATCCTTGTAAAATAAAGTATCTGAAGTCTCTCTCTCTCTCTCTCTCTCTCTCTCTCTCTCAAAATGTGTTGCATGCTTAGAATCAAGGACAGATGGAAGACTAGGCCCAGCCTAAATTCTTATCCTTGTAAAATAAAGTCTCTCTCTCTCTCTCTCTCTCTCTCTCTCTCTCTCTCTCTCTCTCTCTCTCTCTCTCTCTCTCTCTCTCTCAATATGTTGCATGCTTAGAATCAAGGACAGAATGGAAGACTAGGCCCAGCCTAAATTCTTATCCTTGTAAAATAAAGTGTGAACTCTCTCTCTCTCTCTCTCTCTCTCTCTCTCTCTCTCTCTCTCTCTCTCTCTCTCTCAATATGTTGCATGCTTAGAATCAAGGACAGATGGAAGACTAGGCCCAGCCTAAATTCTTATCCTTGTAAAATAAAGTGTGAACTCTCTCTCTCTCTCTCTCTCTCTCTCTCTCTCTCTCTCTCTCTCTCTCTCTCTCTCTCTCTCTCATGTCTGTATGTGTGCACGAATGGGTTTTTTTTCATTCTGCATGTTTCTGCTTTCATTATTCTGTTTCAATTGTATTTTGTTCGCTTTTACAAGCCTTCGTTTGTGTTGCATGCTCAGTTTCTTTGTTATTTATTTGTTTGCTTGTTTTCTGTTTTGTCTGAGGACCTGATGGAAATAAAGCTCTGTTTGTGCTTATTCAGTTATTCTCAATAAACATTCAAGTTCATTCATTCGAGTACTAGTAACGTCTTTGGACATTTAACTATGCTCACAAGAAAGCCTTGCAAAAAACTATTAAAAAGTTTAAAAAATAATAATAATGCCATCATTTTTTTTGTGCATTATACGGTATCTCTTTTGTCAGAATGGAAGACTAGGCCCAGCCTAAATTCGTATCCTTGATAGTGTCTGAACTCTCTCTTGAATTTGTTCACACACACACACACACACACACACACACACACACACACACACACCTCTTAGGGATTATTTTTGTGTATTCTGGAAGATTAACTTGTTGAAAACTTTGTCACATAAGCCTACTTGATGAGTTGTTGTGTTCTCTTAGCTGGTTCAGTATTATTATATATGATGAGTTGTTGTGTTCTCTTAGCTGGTTCAGTATAATTATATATGATGAGTTGTTGTGTTCTCTTAGCTGGTTCAGTATAATTATATATGATGAGTTGTTGTGTTCTCTTAGCTGGTTCAGTATTATTATATATGATGAGTTGTTGTGTTCTCTTAGCTGGTTCAGTATTATTATATATGATGAGTTGTTGTGTTCTCTTAGCTGGTTCAGTATTATTATATATGATGAGTTGTTGTGTTCTCTTAGCTGGTTCAGTATTATTATATATGATGAGTTGTTGTGTTCTCTTAGCTGGTTCAGTATTATTATATATGATGAGTTGTTGTGTTCTCTTAGCTGGTTCAGTATTATTATATATGATGGCGGCAACATCCATAAAACCAAGCGAGCTCAAGCTGAAGGCTTATACATGGGTGCATCAATAAATAATGTCCTAACAGGGTGCCATACGCTTGTTTTGTCCACAGGGGCATAACATTTATGTCATAATAAACCAGCCATTCCGCTTTTAACATGCACAGTATGAAGACGTTATCAGTGACGTCATTTTCCGAACGTCATTAATAAAGCCATGTTTGCAGCTGACCCTTACCTATCTATATTGTTAAAAAACTCAGGACTTTACTGGTGTTGCACTGCCTCCGGGCATTGCAGCCAGTATTGTTCCCACCATCTTTGTATTTACAAATGTCCCATATGTGTCTATATGACCGAGAGGACGTAAAACATCATTTTCATCAGCTGAGCCTGTAAAAAGTGCATCTGACAAAATAGCAAAAATTTATTAATTTCTACATCTTCACGAGATAGAAACTTGAAGACGAGTTGGCGAAAATCCATGCGAATTTGGATTTTGTTTATGGGCGAACTTATGTGTCCAGCTGCATAGTTTTTAAGCTGCTCGAGCTTTTTTAAACTGGGAACATTGTCTTTGAAGATACTAGCTAGAGAAGGTCATTATTGACTCAAAAACGAAAAAAAGTTTTCTTTAGGTGAAAGGACTGGAAGCTGAAATTCAATTTATTTTCGTTTAAGAAATAAGCCATATTTGGTAAATTGCCAGGATTCTGCAACAAATTTTTGCCCTGAAAAATGACACATGATGGATGCCCTACTTCAGAAATGGAGACCGATGGGTAAAGTGTTAACTAATTTTTCTCCAGAGTTATTGGCCAGATGACCCCAAATCCTCCTGTGATGTGATTGCAAAAGACGAAACTTGGGTACCGGTATATGTTTGTGGTTTCCCTAGATGTAGGTGTCTGCTGATCCATATTAACAATCAGTTTGTCCTGCGGCAGAATTTCGAGAACCGGAAGTGGTTTTCTTCACTTTTTAGAATGGCATTGACGGTGTCATCGTTGATCTTCTGCACGACAAGTAGGCAATCACTGCTCATAAGTATGTGTAACCATTTTTCACAAACTGACAAACTGTGTTCATGAGCAGCCCTTAGCTGTCGGCACAAGTAAAACCATGCTACTTCATGAAAACGCGGGTCCTCTCAAGGTCAAGGTCACTATGACCTACCCTGATAAGCAAGACATCCAGGTCCTTCTCCAATCACTCTCCGGACCTAACCGTTACTCCATGTTGGTTTTTTTGTAAAGATGTGCCACCCCCCATGCATTTCTCGGTTAATTGTATTTTTCCGTTTTTGCCTTTCTTACCATACATAAAGCTGTATTTTAGGAACATTTTTAGCTAATTACCTTTTTGGAATACTAACCCTGCAGCCAAACCCTAACCCTACGTTCAATGCTGGACTTGGTTATCTCCAAATATGGACAGTGGCGCCATTCGCGTGACTGACAATGTCGGTAGAATGTGTATCTTTTAACCATTCAATCTGAAATTAACTGAATAGTACCCTAACCCTAAATCCCTGGCCGAGAGAGTGGGGATGTACCCTGGGCAAGGCATCTCCACTATAAAAAAATTATCGCCCAGCCCGCCAGAATAGTATCTGCCCCCATCTGCTATCTGGCCCTAACCCTACCCCCCACTATGTACTGCAGTACACCGCGATTTGTCCAATACACAACAAAATAAACCACTAAAAATTGAGTGTTCCATGTTTGGAGATGACCAAGTGCAGTTGTGGTTCGTTGCGTTTTTCCGTCTTATACGGTGGGGGGTAGGATTAGGAAAAGCATTAGTTGTGTGGGGTTAGGGTTAGGGTTAGGGTTAGTATTCCAAAAAGGTTATTAGCTAAAAATGTTCCTAAAATACAGCTTTATGTATGGTAAGAAAGGCAATAACGGAAAAATACAATTAACCGAGATAGGTAGGGGGGGTGGCACATCTTGACCTTTATTTTATTAGGTTGAATGTTAATAAGCGTTGATTGTTTTCTCTCTGTTACATGACGGTATACAGTGCTTAATTAGCACGGGCGCAACTCCCCAAAACGAAACAAAAAGTTTCAGAATACATTAAAAAAAAAAAAAAAAAGACAAAATCAGCTAGCACCAATAATTAGTTTGGCTGTGTGTACTATGACCTATACATAATATAGGTTACTCTGCGTATACTACGCATGTTTACGCTGGTGTAAATACACTCGGTTGAAGGAACACGGCACAGGGAAACCTTTGAAACGATCCCTGCGTTGACTTTTTGTATTACCCCTTTCTTGGTCAATTGTTGGCTTAGATGATTGCAGGCTTAGAATGTGAGAGAGAGCGAGAGGTTTTGTTGTTCTTCCCAGAAGCAAAATATCGGGCATAATGACTGTATTTAGGCAAAAGAGGGTAGGGAGTGGAAGCAGGGCCAAAAGTTACAGTCCCCGAGTGCCCTGTGTTCTGTTCTGTTCGTTGGTGATCTGTCTTGCATTATCTCAGCTGACTTTTATTCAATTCCACTTTAATTTTCCCTTTCTCCAGCCTTATTTTACCCGTGGCAGATTGTGTAATCTATGTTTGAATCACAGAAATCTAAGTTACAGCTGTAAAGCAGCAACTAAGCGGTGGATTTACACGAAACTTTTACACTTATGTAAACTAGGCCCTAACCACACTGTCATACTCATAGGTAGCGAGCTACTTATTTTTACGAGCTACCTTTTTTCATGCGACAATTGTGAAGTGCTTGGTCTGAGACCAAGGATAATCGCTATGTAAGTGTACGTGTTCATGAAATTATATCACATCGCATCGCATTACAACCACATTATATCACATCACATAACGTTATGTAATATTATGTCGCATCACATTAGATTTGGCGTATATCACATCACATCACTTCACATTAAATAGTAATGCATCACATTACATTAGGTCTAATTTACAGCACATCACAAAGTCATGATATCACGTTACATTACGTCACATCACATTGCTTATTACACAGTCACCACATCACATCACATTAAGTTACATTACATCACGTCACATGAAATTACATCGCATCACATGAAATTATTAAATCACGTTGCTTCACATCGCATTGAAACACGTTACGTTATGATCAAATCATTGTTGTAAGCTTAATTAAGCATTATACTATAATGTATAATGATCATAGCAAATTCATCGGATCTCTTACCTTTACATGTTCCAACGTCAATCAGAAGGGGGGAAAAACACCTCGCGATGACCCGCGGAGGCCACTTCACAACACCCACACACCCACACCGCAACAAAAGGAAAAGGCGGTTTCACCGATTCTCTTCAAAGAAGACACCTGTGCTTAACAAACAAACAAACAAACAAACCCACCCGGTCATAAATGAAGAATCAAAATCACTTTATCACCTCATAAACCGCATTGGCACCAACAACGAAAACTGAAACCTACCCTCCTGTAGAGAGTACAAGTCATGCAGTCTACTGTTTACAGACAATTCACCGAGCCACCTCATTCTTTTGTGTCCAGTCCTAACTTACCGAACCCACCCTCTCCACCCCTTTCCTCCATTCCTATTCTTTCCTTCTCTCCCTCTCACTCCCCGACCTACTGTCCACCTACATTCGGGTGAACAGGAGAAGAAGAAAAAATAAGTTAAAAAATGATCGAGGTAGCAAGCACATAAATAAAGTCACAATAGATAGGTGGAGAAAAGCACAAAGGACTTCCTTCTGGTTGATCAGCTGTGAAGCGAAAGCTGGTTAATGTTTTCAGGGCTGTGTTTGTTCCTGGCTGACTATGTGAGCACGATAACGTTTGAACGGAAGGACCTAGGAGGCTCAACATTTGCATGCGGGTAGGTAGGGGAAGACGGGGTAAAAAGCGCATGGGTGGGTAAGAAGCCCACCCCAATTATCTCATGAAATGAAGCAAATTTCAGTCTCATTTTGCCCATGAGACGAGCGTTAATGTCTAGCATTCGTCTCATGGGCAAATTTGACTGAAAGTTTCTTTATTTCATGATATAATTGGGGTGGGCTTCTTACCCGCCCATGCGCTTTTTACCCCGTCTTCCCCTATTGAGGATATCTAGGCCAAGTTCGAAAATTAAGGTCAAGGTCACGGGAGCCGAAAATGCTGCCGCTCATCTGCTCTTCTCTAGCTGTCAATAGTGCGCGAGATATATTTGAGATCCTCGCTGGCGCAGGGGTACTGTAAAGTGCGTGTGTAGAAAAAAACATATACAGTGTAATTCGACTCTGGTCCGGATGGGTGCAAAAATACCCCCCAAAGGGGGGGGGGGAGGGAGACGGAGACAGAGCTAGAGGCAGGGGGAGGGGGGGGGGGGGTACAGATTACTAGGCCTACACTACACTACTAAGTATTGTTCTTGAATGCACAGGCCTATAGGCTAATGTATGTAAACTCTTATAACATATTCCTTGATTAGTTCTTTTTTTTTAACTTTCTTTCTTAACGGTTAAAGCCGGGAGAAGCCTTTTCGTTAACATAACGAGGTAAAGGGAAACGTCATCGTCCCTAAGTTGACGCATTTATTAAGAACCTTTCTGTCAAAAGCTTTCACGATCAGTCTAAATTCTGAAGATTAAAGCAACAACAATGGATGGAAGTTCAGTTTGACGTCGCGTATCGACTTTCGCCATGTACGACGGGCTGAACGAATCAACCAGGGTATAAACAAAAATTGATGTTCCCGAATCACTGTCTTAGCCAAAAGGCCGAGAAAAGATCAGAATTAAAATGCAACAACAAAATGCAAAAACAAAATACAGTAGGCCTATTTATACGGCGCTAAATCTTGATAAAAATCAAATCGAAGCGCACACACCCGTTGAACTGACATTCATAACGCATTTAAACACAAATAGCACACACACACACGTTTGAGAAATGGTCCTAAAGGCAAGAAAGAGGAGGGAAAGAGCTTCAATGACGGGGAAACAGGTGTGTTTTGAGTAAAGCAGAGAGGCCGGGTCGGTCGCTGACGGAGAGAGACAGGAAGTTTGTTCTAGGAGGTCGGTCCTGATCGAGACAGCAAAAGAGCGCCGACCAACAGCTGAAAGATTATACCTAGGGATCTGGAGAGATAGAGGGTCGGAGACTGAACGTAATGTACGTGCGAGCTGCCGTATAAATGGAAATATTGTCGCAGAGGTAAGATGGAGCAGCTTCACAGACAGACAAAGATACGCGTATACCTCTGCTCCAGTCGCAAAGTACTACCGTTCTTACAAAACTGGAACTTGGGGGGAAAACAAAAATCCGGGTATGTAGAGTGTTGGGGCAAGCACCCGTCGCCCCTGTGCATATTGCTTCTGCCTCAGCAGACCGGGCCCTGCTTGGCCGACATCATCAGAATCACTAACAGGTCAGTTGTGGACGAGCTGAGAGGGGTGGGGGTGGCAGAAAGAGAGGGGGGGGGGGGGATAATAAATACAGGTATCGCAATATAAGAAGAAGAAGAAGCCGTGTGTGTGTGTGTGGGTGGGGGGGGGGGGGGCTGTGTGTTGCATGTACTATAAAGTGCATTGCATAAGCCCCGGCCCATGATCGGTTAAACGCCCATCCCGAATGCAACACTGCGACTTCCACGGCTGGAGCAGGGCTACTCTCGTGTTGATAGGGCAGGCGTGGCTGGTGCATCTCTGGTGGGTCCCGTCATCACCTTCGTGTGTTTCTTTGTCATTATTTTTCCCTCTACTTGTATTGGGATGACTAGGAAAAGACCTCAGAAGTAAGACCATCGTACATTCTGGGATTCTCTTCTGAGGCATATCATAAGTCCGAAAGGCGGAGAGCCTGTGGCTTTGTCTAGAGATGCACTGGTCTCGCCTGTCCTTGGTGGGGGGCTGTTAGATGCGTGCTGGTTTCTAAGTGGGGTGTCTTTTGCATGTCCGTAAGGCGATAGCCTGTGGCTTATAATTTAAATTATGCCTCACGAAGTTCTACTGAGTGGCAGACAGTAGGAAGGGCGGCGCAGTCTTCCTCTCTCACCACGGGTGTTGGTTGACTTGGCATGCAGACGGGGCAACGTACGGTGACTTGGATGATCCATGCAGTGTTGGCCATTGAGTCAACAAGACTGCCGATGCCCGGTAGGCGCCAGTTGGAAGTTTTCCAAGGCTGGCTTAAGACTGACGTGGTTCCAGCTCAGCCACTTGCCTGCAGGGGGTAAATCATCCGTCTGCAGAGACTATTCGACCCGACCGTGCGTCTCCTGCCTGTGTGTTGACGACGCCATCAC
>CM065687.1:53484986-53524986 GCA_017654935.2 Phymorhynchus buccinoides
GTAGAAAATTAATTAAAACTGCTGGCTAAAAGACTGGACATGGTCATGGATCATACCAACAGCTGAAGCCTGAAGTAGGAACGACGGAATTAGGTCAAGCCGCAGCGATTTTTCTCGTTGAAAATCCGAACCGCGATTTTGGCTATGTGCCAAACGGTCACTTCCTTTGCTTGTTTTTATTGGTGGTTATTCTTGGCGCTGACCATCCGAGTTTCTTTTTTTCGGGAAGCAGACACCTACTCGGTCATTCGGGAACGATCTTTTTTTACGCTAAGACGGCCGATCGCGAGAGACAAGCGATCCAATATTTGGGTCCAATTCATTCGTTTATCATTTCTGAACGGTAATTATATAATTCTTTAAAACAAATGCGCAGTTACATTTAATTATTTTTCTACAAGTACACCAAATTTGGTGCATCTAGAATAAATCTCAATGCTGCTCAAGGTCTCCACAAGTCGGGAGGTGTTACGTCGAAGACTGTCCGACATGTTTTCTGTCATGCGCATGTTGATGTTGCGATCTTGTGAGTCGCACAAAAAGCTTAGGCCTAATCTGTCTAATGTTTGGGGTTGATGTTGCCCCTTTGAATAAGCTTTATTTTGGTACCAATGTTTTGTTTATTGGTAAAAAAAAAGAAAAAGTTATGGCTGTTTTATTCATCCAAACCTTGATACGGTAAGGGCCGGTAATCTTGATCAACTTTTTCTTATATAGCTCATGTAAAAAAAGCTAACATTTTAAAACGTCGCAACTTTCTCAATTTTCGACCGATTTTGATAATTTGGGTATCATTTTAAAGGTCTTGTCGGGCTCTTTCCAATGACATAAATTTCATTAGGATTTGACAAAAAGTAAATATTTTTTTAAAATTTTATAACCACCCTACCTGAAGCACTTCTTGAACTTGAACTGAAGTTCTTCAGTTCTTCACTTCTTGTTATTCAGTTACCAGTAGATCTATTCTTCCATACTAAATTTTAGTATCCACAATCAAATGATTTTTTAATACTGTTTGGTCGAGGTCTGAAGGTCGCACACAAATCTTTAAATAACCTTGTTTCTTATAGAGTTGATTGTGGTCACACAACTGCCAGGTACTAAGTCTAAGAATAGGTTTTTATTATTGTTTTGTTAAATTGTTTTTTGATACATGCTCTCCCTAAAGTTTCGTCGATATAATGCCACAGTGTGGCGCTTTCGACAATGATCAAGATCAAGAAGAAAATATCTTCCTTTTTTTTTCTTCCTTTTTTTAAATTGCTTTGTACTTTTTAGTCACACTCACAGTCTGACACTGTGAGTGTGACAGACTCATGAAATTCTGATTGCTACCAGTACCACAAGGAGAGAACGGGTCCGTCGAAACACCCCAAAAACCTCTGTTGGTACCCAAAAAAACAAGGAAACTTGACAAAACCAATATAATCAGGACATTTTTATGTTGTCTGTCGTTTCCTGCTCCCATCTTACTATCCCTACCCTATCCCTAACCCTAACCCCCTATCCCGAACCCTATCCCTAACCTATCCCTAACTTTCTGAGTTTTATGCGACTCATTTTTGGGGGGTACCAACAGAGGTTTTTTGGGTACCAATCAGGTTTTTTTTTTCAATTTTTGGGTACCAACAGAGGTTTCTGGGGTAAAAAGACCCCGTTTTTTTGGGTGTTTCGACGGACCGGGAGAGAACGTCACCGCTAGTACTAGTACGCAGTAGTAGTACTACTAGTACGGCGCTAGTGCAGTTCCACCCATTTTTGCGTGCTATGTGAGTTTGTGTCATCCATCCCACCGGTACAACACGGCCTACTCCGAGTCCTACTGAATAGTGGAATGGGCTTTGACATGTATGCAGAGCTTCAGATTGTTGGCGCGCCTGTGTCATTCACACTTGTTTTTTTCAAAATGGCGCGTGTTCACTTCTCAGTGTTCCCGTTTACGCAGATCTGTACGTATATTATTACGTACAAAGTTTCAAGTTTGACGTATACATTTTTCAGTCGATACGTACAGTTTTTCTCTCAGCCGATTGCTTCCTCAAATGTGTTCGCCGCGATCAGAATGTCGAAGCCATTTCGGCTTGCGGGAAACAACCAACAAAATATACTGGGCCTATTCTTTTACTACTATGCTATGCTTGAAGCAGACAACAAAAGCTATCATGAACAAAGAGTAATTTCCTTTTGTTTCTCGCCACCCATGCTGCTCGCACATGCACTGCTGCCAAGCCGAGCGCGCGCGTTTATTGGAAGCAAAAAAATGGCGCTGCTTCGCTGGATTGTGAAAACTTCGACACAAAGTTCTTCCAAAGAAGTTCTACTTCAACTGTCAGTAGTGATGAAAAGAAGAAAGTAACTCGCAAATTCAAGTCAAGTTGGTGTGAAGAATTTGACTGGCTTCAGCATCGTGATGGCAAGCTCTTCTGCAGCTTTGTACACATTGTTAAAGAGATTTGTCTTTATTTTAGAGCATATTGTCCATTTATTATGGCTTTTATTTTGACCCTCAAAAATGTTCAAATGATCCTTAAAATTTGGGGGCAAAGGGTGGTGATGACCCTTACAAATTTGGAAGCATGGGGAACACTGACTTGTAATGTGCCTACAGGTCTGGTGCATACCAATTATTAAGCATGAGATTGATTGAGAGAGAGAGAGAGAGAACACTGAAAACTGAAATAGTTTCATTGGCCTTGGGCCACTATGCAAATGGAACGGGTCTAAGGGAAGACAAATAAGTATCTTTACCGAAAGGGGGGATAATAAATCATGCCATAATTATACATTCATCGCCAGATCAAAAGAGAGAGAGAGATCTTCAGAGAGAAAGAGAGAGAGACTCAGAGAGAATGTCATTTCAATCAAAAAATTTCTTTCTTTTTCCATCAGGTCACAAGCACGTCATAACATTATGTCATTCAGTCATCCTAAAAAATTGGTCTTGTATTAGTTGTAAGCACAAAAACTTGCATGATCTTGACATCATGTGCGCAAGATGTTGTGCCCGCATGCGATTGTACACAGGACCTCGGCTTCAAGTCTCATCCGAAGAACTAGGAAATAGGAGAAAAGTGTCTTTCCCAAGGACACAACACCATGGATGGAGCTGGGTTTGAACCCCTGCACTCTCAAACCCGTTGGATTATAATTTATGACTCATGTATGAGCCAGTGACTAACCAAGTTAGCCACGGTGCCTCCAATCTGAGCCACGACTTGTGAACAATTAATTATTCTATTTCTGTATTTTTAGCCCTAAAGCTCCTTTCACCACCATTGTCGCATTTATGCACCACAGTTGTTTAGCACCTATGTCACTAAAAGGCATCAAATCAGGGTCTGTTATTTGAAGACCCTGTTTTCATGATTTTAGGAGGTAAGGATAGGCTTAGTGTTATGCATGTGACAGAGGAATTCACAATATTGCATTTTTTTGGTACCCAGTTAAGTTTTTAAAATGGTATTTTGTGGCTGAAAAATGGCTGGTGGCGAAATGGTTAAAACAAATGCTCTTTTCTGAATGTTCAGTTAGCTTAAATTTATTCCATTTTTAGAAACGGTTTCTGCCAATATATCGGATAAGACACACTGCATACACAATCTGCTAACAATTTACATAATGTAATCCCTGCCCCATTCTTGAGCAAAGTAAAATGTTGCTCCTCAGTGGGAACAATTGTGACAGTGCATGGGAAAACCAGACATAATGGAATGTTGGCATAAATTGATATTTTAATTTTTCATGATGGAGCAAAGATTCCTTGTTAATACACAAACACCCGAATTGAGTTATCTTGTCTAGTTTTTATTTTATAATTATTTGAAGTTTGGCATTCGAGATAGATAATTTTGCAGAAATTGGACATTGAAGACAGAATTTTGCCTCTTTGTTTCCATTGACTTGATTTAAAAATCAATCAAATAAACAAAGAAATCATTCAGAATTGTCTTTCATGTTGTGGATACTGGTAGAATGCATACAAATAGACATCAATATGCCCTAAATAGACAATTGATATTTTGGGGGTTGTTGACTATTCTTGGCTTTTGCTCAAAACATTCTGAGCGACTTATGTAGGTTTTTCCCGTGCACCGTCACAATTGGTGAAGGGGTATTGCGGTAACAAAACTAAACCGTTTCTTTTTTTTTTCTTTCTTTTTTTTCGTCTTCTAAACAGGTGTCCTCTGTGAGTGTGACTGTATTTTGAGGAGCTGTGGAAAACCATGCTGATCTGCCCATCATCATGGCAGAGATGACGACAAGTAGCCTGCTGTTTTTGCTGACTCTGGTCGTTCCCGTAGGCTGGGGGCAGATCAACAACAACGCCATCCAAAGAGACACATGTGAGTCGTAGGAATAGCAATGGAGCATTGCATTTGTCAGAGGTTCCGTTAACTGAAAATCTCTGATTTTGATGGGTAAAATCTGGATTTGACTGGGGCAAAATTGAATCTGTCTATCACCGGGACGGACAAAATCGGGGAATGGTGGGATTGGGCATTTCAGCCGGACCGGTTGTTTTCTGTTCAGCAAAGCAACATTAAGTCTCACCTACTACTTAGGCCTAGGAAAAAGCTTGCGTGACAAACTTGGATGCCTACGTGACACTCCTCATGTGCAACTAGTGGCATGGGTCTATTGATAAACCATCAGTCGACATCACTTTCTTTGTAACTTTGTTCTGATTGGCTGTGTGAGTGCACTGCAGCAGCAATCAAATCATTCGGTTGTCATGTCGCGGCAGAAGTCTGTGGCTGACTTTTTTGGAAAGCCAGCAACAAAAGAGTTTACTGTATTTTACGGACTACAAGGCGCACCTGAATATAAGGCGCACACCCCGAATTTTACACAAAATTCAGATTTTGTTATTTAGTTTCGGACTATATTATCAGTCACATTATAAGGCGCAGGGGTCTCAGTCTAGGAAAAAAGTATCGCCTTATAGTCCGAAAAATACGGTACAAAGAGCAACAGGTCAGTCTTGAACTTTTGTTATTGTTAATCTGACTTTAGTTTCAATGCTGTGGAGTACGTATACCGATTTGCTCCATTGTCTCTCAGTGCGCGTCTCGCGGGTGCATTTGCACGCAATCCAGAGCTTCTGCTCTAATCCATGGCAACGCAATTCAATGGAGATGGGTGAAAATGGTTGCAGGACAGAAAAGATTTTACCTTGTCCGTCACCGGGACGGATAAAAATAGAATCTAGCGGAATCTCTGATTTATATATATATAGCGCAACTGCTCACTATATATACTGTAGTGTTCTGCCCTATGGTCAGATAAAAAAATTAAGCCATCATTGAATTGAAGTTTGCAAATCTGTTTCACTCTTGAAATATTTAATCCATTAAAAATGTTGAAAATTAAGTTTCTTTGGTAACATCTAAATGTTTCTTATATTCAGACATAAGTTATATTTTTTTTATTAACACTAATATTGCATTCTTGCAGGATGTTCTGATTGCAGGATTTTTAAATTTCCTAGAGCCGGCGTCGCCGGATTATGATAATTTGAGAAGCAACGATTTTCTTACACACACACACACACACTTGTACAATAAAAAGGGCCTATATAAGCATTTGCTATATATCCAATGATTTGATTTAATTTAAAGTCTGTTCACACAATGGTGATATTAGACTGGGATATCCAATGGAATGTAGCACTTGTACTAGTCTATAGGGGTGAAAAATGAGCAGTAAATACTAAACGTGTGTGTGTGTGTGCGCTGCCCCTGCACTCCGCCGAGGCTGCCCCCTTGCAGGATTTTTGAAATTTCCCAGGACTACCCATCGTCCTATGATATTAACAGTGCAAATATATTGCAACATGCCAGTTTCCATCCCTGTCTTTGTTTCACTTTTTCCAAACTATTTTGACAGTGGTAATCGTAATGTGGATTGCAGCAATTCTGCCGTCCCCTCTCTCACACTCATTCTGTCTGTCAGTCTTCAGGGCTCCCAATCGTCCCGCAAAACAAAGGGTCCCAAGGACTCCTTCACTTACAGAATAGAGGGTCCTAGAGGCGGGATAGAGGGTCCCAGTGGCATAGCAAATGCTAAAAAAACATTTATAGTGCATCCCTGGGACCCCCTGTACATTCTTTTAGAGAGTCCTATACAATTTTAGTGTTTCATAGACCCCCAAATGGGGGTCCCTGGGAGCCCTGGTCTTTCCTTTTTTCTCTCCCCCTCCATCCCTCTCTCTCTCTGACTGACTTTCTATCTCTCTCTCTCTCTCTCTCTCTCTCTCTCTCTCTCGAGAGAGAGAGAGAGAGAGAGAGAGAGAGAGAGAGAGAGAGTATTACTCAGACACTAATGTGGATTCTCCCTCTCTCTGTCTGTGTGTACAGACTACCTGGACAGCAATGCGGACTGCAACATGCCGGTGTGGGAGCTGTACGGCCAGACGGTGAAGGTCAAAGGTCACGGGGCCATCCAGGAGCAGCAGGGCCCCACCTCCTGCACCATCACCCTGCGCTCCGTGTCCAACTTCGACCACACCAACCTCCTGCTCAGCGTTGTGGCCGCCAACATCCACGACTGTGATGTCCAGCTGGTGATCTATGATGGGGACGCCGGCCAGGGGACGCTGGTCAGTGTGTTTGGGTATTGAGTGTCGTTTGTAGTTGTAGTTACGTGCCACTAAGTGTCCAACTTCGACCACACCAACCTCCTGCTCAGCGTTGTAGCCGCCAACATCCACGACTGTGATGTCCAGCTGGTGATCTATGATGGGGATGCCGGCCAGGGGATGCTGGTCAGTGTGTTTGGGTATTGAGTGTCGTTTGTAGTTGTAGTTACGTGCCACTAAGTGTCCAACTTCGACCACACCAACCTCCTGCTCAGCGTTGTAGCCGCCAACATCCACGACTGTGATGTCCAGCTGGTGATCTATGATGGGGATGCCGGCCAGGGGATGCTGGTCAGTGTGTTTGGGTATTGAGTGTCGTTTGTAGTTGTAGTTACGTGCCACTAAGTGTCCAACTTCGACCACACCAACCTCCTGCTCAGCGTTGTAGCCGCCAACATCCACGACTGTGATGTCCAGCTGGTGGTCTATGATGGGGACGCCGGACAGGGGACGCTGGTCAGTGTATTTGTGTGCTGAGTGTTGTATTGTATGGACAGTTATGTTTTCTGCAAAACGTTAAGGCTGCAAGTCAACTCCTGATTAAAAAGATATTCCTCTGTCAACAATCTGTCTCAGTCAACTTCAGCTTCAACTTTGTTTCATTTTTGTCGTCAGATCAAACAAAGGATAATTTTCTCGCGGACACGTCAAACATACACACAGGAAACTAAACAAATGTATATATGCGTATAACAAGTTATAAATACATGCTGCATGAGATTGGAAAATTTTTGAGTGCAGAGAGAAAGACAAATTTACATTATATACATGTTGCTTCAATGTGTTTGTGCAGAGGAAGATGGGTTGCATTATAATGTGCTCCAATGTTTGTGTTGTGTGTGCGCGCAGAGGGGCTACGACTGCAACACCCCCAGCATGGCTAACGAGCGAAACTTGGTGACCACGGGGGACGTCGTCACGTTCGTCATGTCCAGGAAGAACGTCCTCGGCTCCCAGTTCGACATCGAAATCAATGTCACGCCACTTATTTGTAAGAAGATTGTTCCTGCTGCACGCTCATTTTGTTTTGCGCCCTTTTGTTCAGTTGCCTGTTTTAGTGTGCATGTGAGGAGATATTGAAAAGAAGGTATGTGTTGTGTTTTGTGGTGTGTGTGTGTGTATGCATGTGTGTTTGTGTGTGTGTGCGTGTGCGCACGTTTGTGTGAATGTACTGTGTGTGTGTGTTTTGCTTTGTACATGCATTGTTGCTGGTTTTTGTCATTCTTAAATACTATTTTTCTTGTCTACTTGTTGATGACCATTTAACTGTAAAGTGCTTTGGGCTCATTTGAGGTAAAGCGCTATGTAAATGTACTATTATTATTATTATTATTATAATTCAGTGTTTTTGGATGGAAATGTTCTTCTGCTGAAAGAAAATAATGCAAGTTGTTTGAGAGAACTGTAGGGCTGCTCCCTCATGACCCAAATAGTGTTCTTTTTCTGTGAATGGAACACAAATGTGACCTAGCACCACGAAAGGGACATTAAGTGTCAAAATGACCATTCTGAGTTAATAGTACATCTAAAACTTCTGACAATTCTCTTTCAAATATAAGAACCATTCTTGTAACATTTTCCGTTTGAGAGTTTAAGCATTTAAAGTTGGTAGGGTGACTTCGGCCATTTTGAGAAATCACAGTCTAAAGTTTAGCCTAGCTGAAGAAAATGCATCAACCTACTCATTTAAAAGCACTTTTTGGAGTATTTAGAGACCAATACAAGGATTGTCCTTTATAAATACGAAAGATGAGATGTTAGAGAGCACGAAAATACCCATAACTCAAAATTGATTAAAAAACATTTGACTTTGCAAGCCTGTTGTGAGAAACTAGCCCAGGGATGGGAATTGTCCGCCAAACAGTAAATTTCCGCCCAAATGACATTGCTTTTCCGCCCAAAAAAGTCTGTCCGCAAAACCAAAAAAATCCTAAATTTATCCATTCTAATGCTGTTTTAGGGCTTCAGTTCCAAAAAAAGCTTCAGCGTTACCCCCTGGACCCCTGCTAGGGGCCTTCTGTGGCTCCTAGACTCCTGCTTTTCAGCTTTTGAAAAACTCTTCCAATACCTGCTTAACCCTTTCACCGCCAGCCATATTTCAGCCAAAAATGTCCATTAAATTAACCTGGGTAGAGAACAGAATCCATCTGCAGTATTGGGGATTCTTCTGTGACAGATATAAAATAAGGTCTATCCTTACTTCCTAAGACTAAGACAATAGGGTCTTTGGATAATAGACCCCAATTTGATGCCTTTCTTTGACATAGGTGTTAAACCACTGTGGTGCTAAAATGCGACATTGGCGGTGAAAGGGTTAATGTCCCTTTCGTAGTGCTGGGTCACAAATATTAGCAATGCTTTTTTCTGGGTTTTTTTTTAGCTGGTACCCAGCCAGGCTATGAAAACGACTACGGGGACGTGTGGGGGTACTTCCGGGAGAAGCTGGAGAACGACATCGCCATCGGCATCGTGGCTGCTGCCTTCTCCCTGGTTGTCATCCTAGTGGTCCTCGCCATCATCCTCTGCTACCGAAGATATCTGGTCAGTTCTCAGGGCTCCCAATCGTCCCAGGGGTCCCAGGGACTCCTTCACTTACAGTATAGAGGGTCCTAGAGGAGGGATCCAGTGGCATTGTGGATGCTGAAAAGAATTTTTCTAGTGCATCCCTGGGACCCCCTGCACATTCTTTTAGAGGGTCCTTTAGAATTCTAGTGCTTCACAGACCCCCAAATGGGGGTCCCTGGGAGCCCTGGTTCTTCTTCTTCTTCTGCGTTCCCAGGCCGTATGGCCATAATGGGTAAGGTACGTATTGTGTCTGGTTTTCAGTTTTCACTGGTCTCCTCCCCGCTTGCGTACAGCCGACATATTCCGATTATGGAGGACCTCAAAGGAGAAACTTGGGAAGATTGTTCTGAGAGAGAAAAAGGCAGGAGAATGGGGCCAATAAGCCAGAAAGATAGTAGATGACAGAAAGCAAAAGGGAAAAGGCAGAGTCAAAGAGAGTGAAAGATTAGTGGAAGTTACAAGCACAGAACTTCCAGAAGGTGGGGGAACTATTTGTACGAAAGACCCCCGGTATCCCCACAGGGAAATCTGGTCAGTAATGGGCTACCGACAATATCTGGTCAGTAATGGGCTACCGACAATATCTGGTCAGTAATGGGCTACTGACGATATCTGGTCAGTAATGGGCTACCGGCAATATCTGGTCAGTAATGGGCTACCAACGATATCTGGTCAGTAATGGGCTACCGGCGATATCTGGTCAGTAATGGGCTACTGACGATATCTGGTCAGTAATGGGCTTTCGGCGATATCTGGTCAGTAATGGGCTACCAACGATATCTGGTCAGTAATGGGCTACCGACAATATCTGGTCAGTAATGGGCTACTGACGATATCGGGTCAGTAATGGGCTACCGGCGATATCTGGTCAGTAATGGGCTACCAACGATATCTGGTCAGTAATGGGCTATGGGCCTGTACACTTGGTTTACTGGTTTGGGCAGTGGGTGGATGCCTCATGCCACCATACAGGGAGCTGAATGACCTTGCACCCTTAATGAGTCTCTCACCGTAGTAAATTCAGGATTTCAAAGGGGTTTTTTGTTCCCGAAAATCAAAAACTTGTAGAAAGAAAACATTGTGTAGAAAGGGTTGAACCACATCTGGCTGTTTTGTCCCTGACTGCAGGGCATGAACAAGCCCTGGGAGCGGCACGAGCTGTCCGCTCCATGTAGGTTGTGCAAGTGGGGTGTGCTACAGCATACCATTGTGTAGAAAGAGATAAACCACTTCTGGCTGTTTTGTCCTTGAGTGCAGGGCATGAACAAGCCCTGGGAGCGGCACGAGCTGTCCACTCCATGTAGGTTGTGCAAGTGGGGTGTGCTACAGCATACCATTGTGTAGAAAGAGATAAACCACTTCTGGCTGTTTTGTCCCTGAGTGCAGGGCATGAACAAGCCCTGGGAGCGGCACAAGCTGTCCACTCCATGTAGGTTGTGCAAGTGGGGTGTGCTACAGCATACCATTGTGTAGAAAGAGTTCAACCGCATCTGCAGGGTTTGCACAGTCTTTGAAGGTCTTTAAGAAATGGAGTGCCATTTTCAAGTCTTTGGTCTGTGAAAATCGTGAAATGGTTTGTGAAAAAGTCATTGACACCGTCGTTTTGTTGTTGTTTTGTTTTTGTTTACTTCCAGAATTAATTTTTTAAAAAGCAATTTAATTTGGCTTATTTTCCGATATCTGTGATTCGACGATCTAGTTCCGTCTAGCAGACGTCGTCAATTTGTCGAGAGTTATTTCCGTTCGCTATATTCGTGTCTTTTGGCGACACCGGTGCAACTTGAGTAATCATGATTGAAGCAATCATCATCAAATAAAAGACGTTGAAAATGCCTGGCAGCTGCCATTTCAATGACAAATGGTTTGAAAAAGCTGAGAACAAGAAGTGGCTGAGAAAGTACGCTAAGTACTGACCAGCAACAGGCGTGCTGCACTCTGTGCAAAAAAATCGTGAAAGGTCTTTGAAAATAGGATAAAGGGTCTTTGAAAGTTTGTGAATTTTGGTATGAAAAATCTGTGCGAACCCTGCATCTGGCTGCTTTGTTCCTGACTGCAGGGCATGAACAAGCCCTGGGAGCGGCACGAGCTGTCCACTCCATGTAGGTTGTGCAAGTGGGGTGTGCTGTAGCATACCATTGTGTAGAAAGAGTTGAACCGCATCTGCCTGCTTTGTTCCTGACTGCAGGGTATGAACAAGCCCTGGGAGCGGCACGAGCTGTCCACGTTCCGCCCGGCCCACTCCATCTACGAGACCAAGAGCAAGATGAGCGACACGTCCACCGAGGTCTGGGTGTCCAATGCGTCACGCACCCGCGTGGACCCCCCTGCCCCCTCGCGCCACCGCATTGAGCCCGCCGGCCGCATGGCCCGGCCCAGCGAAGATGAGGACAGTGTGTTTGATGACGGTGGGTGGAAGGAATCGGTTATCTACTCTGTGTAGAGTGGCACAGTGGTAGCGCGTTCGCCTCGTGTCAAGTAAACCCGAGTTCAAACCTGGGTACAAGGGATTCTTTCCTCTCACTTTACACTAGGCCTTAATGGTCTGAACGTGGAGTCTTTCGGATGAGATGATAAACCGAGGTCCTGTGTGCCCATGTACTTAGCACACGTTACACCCAGTGGCAACGAAAAAGTTGTCATTTGGTCAATATTTAACACCCACCCACCCCTACCCTTCCTTCCTCATCAATCACACGGAAATCGCTTGCAAATTTATTATTTTAAATGAGTAGTGCGCCTCTGGCTGCGACGCGCTCTCCAGGTGGAAGCAACCCGATTTTCACAGACGCCTCTGTGACTATAAAGTACCCTAATACCCAGTACTGTTGATTATTTCCCTTGCTGTGGTCATCTAAATAAGAGTTGTTGCCTTTTGCAGGCAGTGTAGCGCATACACAAATTAGCAGACATCGTGAACCCAACTTCTATCGAGGCATACCAGTTTGTTCTGTGTTGTGTGTTGTTTAAGTGTAACGTAATTCAAGACCAGAAGGCTATGCCCACTCTTGAAGAAATGTTGATTTTGCTTGTGCACAAATTCTCTCCACCACTGTTGTGTACTGTGTGAGTGAATGGTCATATAGGCAGACCTGGGTCATCCTCTTTTGAGGATGAACCTTGGCCTGTCTCAATGTGGCTGTTTGCTAGGCAACTTGGTGCCGAAAATAACTTTGGTGAAGGGAGTTAATTACAGAGAGAGTTACCTTTCCTTCACTATTATTATCTCTCCTTGCTTCACTATTTCTATCGTGAAAGTGTTTGTTTTTAAATCAGTGACTGTAATCAGTTTAAATCAGTTACTGTAATCAGTTTAAATCAGTTACTGTAATCAGTTTAAGTCAGTTACTGTAATTCCACAATCTGAAGAGAAAAACATTCAAGAAGTAGCTTGAGCACACAGACTGACGCTCTCCAAGCCCATGGAAGGTTAATGATGGTAGGTGTGTTGAATTGATGTCAAATGATCCAAGACAAAGAAGCATTGTGGTTATCTCCCTTTTGTCACCTCGCTGAAAAATTCACTAATAAAACTTGGTCATAAAATTAAATTACTGTGCTATCAAATTGAACGTTTGAAAGATTACGTTAGTGGATTTCTTTTTTCAAAATGCCTTGGATTTTTTAAAAAAATTTCACATTTCAGTTCAGTTTGAGGAAATTCTATATAGTGCAAAACAGCTTAAAGCAGAAAAGTGAAATTGTCTGCAAACCATCTTTTTATTTCCCCTAAACTAAGTGCCTGTTCTGCTCTTAGCATTTCAATTCAAGGCTGTCCTATGTTCTCAGATTTTCTGAACGCACTTGTTATGCGTCCAGGTATAAGGGAATGAAAATTTGTGAAAGTTTTTAGGAACAAAAATGAAAGATGTTTTTATCAAAAAGGGTTGCTATGAAAACCTCTTCTTTCTGGAACTTTCCAAGGCATTGTGGGAGGAAAAAAACAACTTGCCGTTCTAACCTTTTGATGCATTTTATTTTCTTCCCAAGCTTGAAAATCAAAATGACAGCATGATTATTAAAAGAATTCTTCTGTTAAATTTATGTGTGGGATTTGAGGAGAGAGACTGGGGGGGGGGGGGGGGGGGGGGGGGGGGGGGGGTGGAGGGGGTGGGAGGGCTCACTCTGTATGAGATTTGTTTGATGGCGGCAAGTGTTTAAATATCAACTGGTTTCCTTCTGCCATGGTGTCGAAGCGCATCTGAACAAACTGCAACAAAAGCATTCCAGTGAAACGCCAAACAGAACACAATTTGTTGTAAAAGTTTTCAGTTTTCTTACGTCTTAGTCATTTCTTTTCTCGTTCTTCCCCCCCCCCCCCCCCCCCCTTCTATATGTTATGATGATGTACAAGATAGCTGTGCATATCTCAGACCTGCCTACTGCTACGATTTGGCCGTAGCAGCTACGAAAAATAAAGCTTCACTACGGAGCTACGGCAACCTTATCGTTGCTACGAAAAAACAAAATAGCCGCCGCATTTTATTTTTGCTTATGCCGTTCCCGCTTTTGTCTGTTTCTAAGAGCAGACGCCGTGTCACGCGCGATAACCTAGTCACTTCCGTTTTTATCAAAGTGACTGCGCATGCGTTATTACTTTCTCTGGAGAAAACAATGGCGGACTCCAGCAGCAGTAGCGATTCAGGAGATGTTTCAAACGAAGAAAAACGAACCCAAACCAGAAACCGAAAATCATCTGCCACACCATCTTGTTCTAAGAAAAAACATCGGCCTGCCACACAAGTTTTCAAATAGCTTACATGGAGGAGTGGCCTTGCATCGTCAGAAGTCGACTCGGTGCGAACCATGCTCACTGCAACCTCTGCCATGCGGACTTCTGTGAATCATGGCGGTAGAGACGATTGCCGTCAACACTTTCAATCGGCGAAACATAAGCAGTGCGTTTCGGCTCAGGAAGAGAACAAATCGATTGCCGTCGTTTGTGGATGCTACGGAAAAATTTGCCATGTTACTGAAATTGATGGCTGGGCTACTGATTGGGAAAATTCCAAGTAGGCAGGTCTGTGTTATGATGATGTACAAGATAGCTGTACATATCTAAAAGTTATCTGAACAAACTGCAACGAAAACGTTCCAGTGAAACACCAAACAGAACACAGTTCGTTGTTAGTTTTCAGTTTTCTTACGTCTTAGTCATTTCTTTTTTATTTATTTATTTCCCCCCTTATATATGTTATGATGATCTACAAGATAGTTGTGCAAATCTAAAAGATAAAAAAACCAAACAATTCCCCATAAAACTGTAGATAATGTCAATGGATTTCTTCTTTTCCTTCGATCGCTCAGACAGTTTCCTGTCAATTATGAGCACAGATGCGTCATGCTGCCGTTATGCGCCTAACTAAGAAATATAGTTAGGCCCAGCAAGTCCGACTTCGGCTGGAGGAAATGTTTTTGAAAAGTGTTTCGTGAAAAAAGGCAGGAGAATGAACCGGTAAGGCAGAAAGGTAGTAGATGACCGTAAGCAAAGGGAAAAGGCAGAGTCAAAGAAGTATCCCCACGGGGGTAAAAATGGATATCAGGCGAAAGGATGTGGATTTTTTTTTTTCATTGCTTTATAGTGGCACATTGGTGTAGAGTGGCACAGTGGTAACGCGTTCGCTTCGTGTCAAGTAAACCCGAGTTCGAACCTGGGTACAGGGGATTTTTTCCTCTCATTCTGCACTAGGCCTTAACGGTCTGAACGTGGAGTCTTTCGGATGAGACGATAAACCGAGGTCCCATGTGCCCATGTACTTAGCATACGTTAAACCCAGTGGCAACGAAAAAGTTGTCATTCGGTCTAAATTTAAAACACCCCCCCCCCCCCCCCCCCGACAAAAATCGCATGCCCCCCAAAAAAAAAAAAATGGGTGGCGCGCCTCTGGCTGCGACGCGCTCTCCAGGTGTGAGCAACCCGAATTTCACAGAGACGCCTCTGTGACTACAAAGTGCCTAATACCTAATATAGTTTTTACAAACAAGTATTTTGGTGTGTTTTTTAATTTTTTTATTTTTCCCCCATTGTTTAGAATTTTCATAGTTTGTGTGTGTGTATGCGTGTTTGCATACATGGGTGTGTTTGTGCGTGTGTTCATCCTCAGACATTTCTCCCAAGAAGCACATGGCGGAGGAAGACAGGAGGTGGGAGATGGATAGGGAGAGGGAGAGACGGCGCCGGCGGGAGAGAGAAAGAGAGGGGAACCGGGGGCGAAGGAGGGACAACGGCTCAGACAACTCTTCCTACGTGCAGGCTGACGACGACCACCCACAGGTATATATAAAGTATTTTGCTTATGATGATGCTGCAGTGTTCTTTAGAACGTTATAATAATTATCACTCATAATCTAATCCCATGTAATAATAATAATAATAATAAACGGACACTTATATAGCGCTTTTTATCGAGCACAAAGTGCTTTACAATCAGCATTGAAACACTCACGCACGCACGCGCACGCACAACAGACACACACGCACGTACATGCATGCACACGAGTGAACGCATTCTTGCACACAGACATACACACACATTTCATCAAGCACACAGAAAACACTAGAGGTGGGGGGGGAAACCGGTTTGAACCGAAAAACCGGTGTTAAATTTTCGCGGTTCGAAAAACCGGTTCAAGTTACTGTGAACCGGTGTTATAACTGCAAATTGAAAGTTAAGGTTTTTTTAGAATAACGCATTCTTTTCACTGATTCTCAGCGCAGAATGTGTATTTGTAAACCAAGAGTAGCTGTTTCTAGTTTGTGGTGGTCTATGGCTTTGACTTTGACTGAGTGTTAAGTTGAGTGTGTGTGTTATAAGTCATACGTTTCTTTATTGTATGTGTGTGTGTATGTGTGCGCGTGCGTGCGTATGTATGAATATTCTGACAAATAAATATGTGTTTGCATAGGTGAAACTAGTGATGCGAGTACTGGTTAAAAAAACGGTTCGGTAAAACCGGTTCGTAGAGGGAAATCCGGTTTAAAACCAGTTCAGATTTTGGAACCGGTACTCAACTCTAGAAAACACATGCTCACTGAAACGCACACACACTTACACAAGCATACACTTGTACAAACACGTGTGCACGCACACACACACACACACACACACACACACGCACTCACATACACAAAACACACGTGCACTCACACTCACAGACACATACTCGCACACACTCACTCCGCCCCTCTCTCTAGCCGAACATAATCTCTCCTGCGCACACATACATTCATACACATGCAAGCACATATACCTACACAGAACACACACAGCATACTCACACACACACACCTGATATAATGTTGTTATTTTATTAGGCCTGTGTTATTATGCTTCTGGTGATTGTGTCGTTGATTGTTTTATATATGTTCATAATTTAATCTTATGTGTCTTAACGTCTTCACTGCTCTGTGGAGGAACAGCATTTGTCATGGATGATGTCATTGATGATGTCATAGCCCTGGAGTGGTGGCTTTTGGCTTAAACAAGACAGGAAAGATATATCTGTAGACCATTTTCTCAGATTGAGTCTAACTTTACTTGTCTCTTTTAAATTTTATAGAAAGAAAATTAATAATTTCTCAGTTTTTCTTTAGCAGTGAAGGGGTTAAGGTTATCATGCTCTATGTGATTGTTTTGTGATATATTTGTTTTTAAATGATTTAATGTTGCACCTGATATTAATTTATCTGCTGAGATAATAAAGTGTGTTTGACTTGACTTGACTTGACTTGACTTGACTTCTGCATTGCTTGAATATACTTCTTTTCTTGTTTTTTTAAAATAACAATGTGTTCATTGTGGTGTATGTTATGCACACCTGGCTGTACTGTCTCAATCTATGAGATAATAAAGTTAATTTGAATTTGTATGTATGGTTATTTCTGACCGTCGACAAACTGGTCAGAAATGTTTTTCCACTTTCAAAGAAAAGGAACAGAAACTTCACTGCATAAGGCTACCGTTTGCTTATCGTAAAGATGATTGATTTGCGATGCTGCTATCAAAATAAATGCATATCAATTGATGATCACTGAAAGTGAAAACAATCCTTATGCTTGCTTTAATGTTTCTTGTTCCTTTGGTAACATATCATCGGTGAAATTCAAAAACCTCGTATGTCAATTTTGGTAGTTTTTAGAAAAAAATGTTTTAAAAATTAACCGCGTTGACCACAATCGATTAACTATGATGAATATGTTGTTCAAGACATCGCGAGTTTAGTCCTGCATTTCGTTAAAATTACTTCTTTTTTTTAAATTGTTAGACTTGAAAAGAACGAAGATACGAGGTTTTTGTCTTTAACTAGATCTGAATTTGAGACTTACGAGTTTTTCATCTATTTTCACAACCTCATTTACCCCAGATAGAAAGTCGTTAGAGATACAAGCTTTTAGTGGAAGGTGAAAGTAAAGTGGTGGGAAAAATGAGAGAGCTGACTATGTATCTAACTCAAAAAAAAACAAAAATCGAGATGCGAGGTTTTTGAATTTCACCACCGATATGCTCCTTGTGTAAACATGTGTAGGACCTCCCCAAAAGTGTTCTATTTTGACAAATAAAGATGCTATAGGTTACTCCATTTGATGTGATTTGATACCAAGCCTTACAAGTCATAATTCCTGTTTTCCTCTTTCAGAGTAAGCATGGGGAGAGAGTGGTTGAGCCACGCAGCCGAGCGGGACGAATATACAAACCCCCTTCCTACGAGGAAGCCATCAACGAATCGGAGACGGAGAAATCAGACAGCGAAGAAGACGACAGCGACGACGTTGGCAAACAGGGGACCTCCGAGGAAGAAAGCGAAAAACTGTCTTCAGAAGAGGAGGAGGAGGAGGATGAAGAGGAGGTGGAGGATGGGAACGGTGCAGCCGCTCCAAAACCAGCCCCGCGACCCAGCACCCGCCCTCCCCCTCCCCCGAGCGGTGTTCCCCTTCAGCCGGGCATGCACCCTTACCCCGGCTACCCCCCTCCGATGGGCTATGGCTACCCTATGCCCCCGCCGGGGCAGTTTGTTCCCATCATGGCGGCACCCCACCCCGCCCAACGCTTCCCAGCCGCCGGGCCCGGTCACCCACCGCCTCGATACCCAGGACAGCGGCCCGCCGACAGCGTTCGGCCCACGGAGCCCCCCATCTACTCCTATCTGGTGCAGAGGGGGTACACGCCCCTGGAGCCTGGCCAGGAGCGGTCAGCCAACTCCAGCCGCTCGCAGAACTCTTTGGACGAGGTGGACAGGAACGTCGCGTCCAGCGGGGTAGAGTACATGAGGAGGTAAAGCGTTTGGGCTGACCGTCGCCGACCTCCGATGATTAAATCCAATCCAAGAACGGCTCTACTGTGACTACTGGATACCCTTTGATTCGCCTTATGTGTGTGTCCTCAGTGTTTGGGATGCTTGTACTTTGTAGCTAGTTTAAAACGTGTACGCTGCTCAAAGATTTCCATGCATATCATTGTTGATTTGACTTGGTTGTGTATAAAAAGAAAATCAGATTTTGCTAACACAAGGTTGTCACACAGAGAGAGAGTGTGTGTGTGAATGTGTGTGTTTGGCACATGCGGGTGTGCATTGTACCTATATATATGCATGCAATTGTCTGAGTAACAGGCATAATAATTTTCACTAAAAAAGCAAATGTCAGAGGGAGTTTAAGCTTGAGGAGATGCCCTTTTCCGAAATTTTTAAGTTTTATGTATTTATCTTCAAGATGAATTGCCCCCTGATCACCATAAAGGGCTCTTTAACCCTTGACCCCAACAAGAGACAACATCTCCTGAACCCCCAAAATATTTTTTGAGAAAAATACTTTTACTCTAAAGCCATGCCTGGTAACTAAAGAAACGCTCTCAGCTTCAGTGCAGGATCATAAACATTTAACTCATTCGCATCGCAACGATTTTGAATTATTAAAAAAACCTCACAAATCACTCCAGCCATGCACACACATAAAACATACGTAAACAAAAGAAGAAATGAAAGAAGATTACAGGTTTTTACTTCAGGTTTAGACAATAGGGAAGTGCTAGATCAGACTTTTTTTATATAATAGACTTTATATGAAAAAAACTCCCCACACCGATTGGTTCCCCCACACCGAACTACTACAAAATTTTGCAAAGTCAGGGGCAAAGTTGTGGTCTAATGGAGTGAAGCGAGTTTAGAAGTGACCATGGTATGGTGTGCACACAGATTTACTTCCCTCGAAGCAAGGGACATATGTCCGGAACGACTTGAATGAATTAAATAGGGACGTTTCTGTGTGGACCTTGATCACAACACAGTGAGAGAGACAGGGAAGGAATGTGGCACCATAACCCTCAGTTTTTGATGAATGTTTTTCATAAACCATATCTAATGCTGCATACATTTCTCATTGTTATACTTTCTATGGATCTGTAATTGTGTCCAGAATTTTTTAACTTTTTTCAATAGCGACAAGCAGTGTGTGTTTTTTGCTGTAATTGGTTAGCTGTGAATGTTTCCAGTTTTCGCACCAATGGCATCTTGAACTGATCACTGCACCAGAACAATTAATCCCTTGACTGCCAGAGAAAATTGAAGAAAGATTCATTGTGCAAATCATGCCATGACAAAAACAACTGATAGAGCCAATCTGGCAAAATGGTCTGGGGATATAACTCTCTTGACTGTGCTAGAGCAATTCCAGCATATCAGTTATTCCTCTTCGTCTGATGACGTCATCAGTGATGTCATCAAGTCAGTAGGTGATACGTTATATGGCAGTTAAGGGAAGGAATATTAACACATTTTCTTTCAAATCTACTCAACTTTGTTTTGACAGTGTAAAAAATGTGTTAAGATATTTTTAACATACACCAAACGTACAAGATCAACACATACATCAGAAAAAAAGTGTAAACATTTGGTTTTATAACTACTTTTATATATACTTAGAAAAACAAGATATTATTAAAATCTAAACATGTTTTCTCGATGCATTGCTTGTGTCTTTTATTGTTTACAAATATTGAGGTAATTTTATGACATTGTATATAACTCAAGACATGAACCGTGTTTTACGGACTATAAGGCGATGCTTTTCCCCCAGACTGAGACCCCTGCGCCTTATAATGTGACTGATAATATAGTAAGGAAATAGAGTAAGAAAATCTGAATTTTGAGTCAATTTGAATCAGGTGCGCCTTATAGTCTATAAAATACGTTAAAACTAAAAAGCTTTAGCTTTTATTGAATGATCAACATTCTGTTATGCATGATTCCTGTTATTCGATGTTGGAGTGACGTTGTATTATATAACACAGGTATACCAGAACTTTATATCTATTCACAATGACTGTATAATTATTCTGAAATTCGCTTAGGCTGATATTACATTTCTGTTGGTTGAATGAAATCCTGCTTAACGTCCTCCGGTCTGGAACAGACACATATGGGACATTAGTAGATATAAAGATGGTGGGAACGATCCTGGAGGCAGTGCAACACCAGTAAAGTCCCGAATTTTTAACAATACAGATGTATATATGTAAAAAAAAGTTGCTGTTTGTTGGTTGGGGGTTTGTTTTAGTCAAGTATTTTATGTGTTCTTTTTTCTTTTTTTAGTACTAAGTAGCTACCCTTTTTTTAAATTGAGTTTTTTTCCCTTAAACAAAACTTTAGAATCAAGTTCTTCGCAGACATTCAAACTTTGGGGGGGGGGGTTTGTTTTTGTGGTGGACATGATGGATTTTTTAAATAAATAAAAATTGGAGGGGGTAATTTCAGTTTAAATTTTTTTTGGGTAAAAAGAAGACAAATTTTATTCCTGCTTCTGTGCTCATTTACAGATTAAGTTTGTATCTTCATGTTTTTGTGAATTGTAATGCTGGTTTATGTACACGTAGTTTGTATTTGATGTTCATATCTATTTTTAGTATTTAACCTTCTGTAAACTGCAGCCCTGAAGTACTTCAACTACAAACGTACAATTTATTGTGAATGTCATTATTGTAAATGTAAATGACATCAGGGCCTGAAGACAAGAACACTTGACAATTGGCCACAAATGATGGGCGTGTGTGTTTTTGTTTACTTTACTCGTGTAAATGTCATTCTTCTGTAACAAAAATCATGGTCCACAGTAACACTTTGATTACCTTGAACCCATAAAGAAGTGATGATCTCCCATTTGCAATGTCATTTTTTTAAATTATCGTTTACCTCCCTTTTACCATTAACTGAATGGTTCTGTGAGAAAGTGTGAATCAAGGATTTACTGTTTGCTCCAGTGGAGCATTAGATTGAAAGCTATTACGGCTACTGGGTATATAAATAGCCCATTTACGTTATATCTCAATAACATGTTATACATTAACCCTTTCACCGCCAGCCATAATTCAGCCAAATATTTCCATTAAATTTACCTGGGTAGAGAACAAAATCCATCTGCAGTATGGGGGATTCTTCTGTGACATATATAAAATAGGGTCTATCCTTATTTCACCAAAACTAAGACAATAGGGACTTTGGATAATAGACCCCAATTTGACGCCTTTTAGTGACATAGGTGTTAAACCACTGTGGTGCTAAAATGCGACATTGGCGGTGAAAGGGTTAACTGAGAAAAAACTTGCTAATTAATTTCAAGCAAGAATCCTCTGGTTTCTCTTCAACAAACGAGAAAATCTTTCGCCTTTTAATAAAATAATTCTCAAAGCGTTTTCTTTGCACTGTTGTTAGTCAGGTAGTTGCATTTGAAATCTGAACATACAAAGAAAATAGGAAAGTGAAGTTTGGAGAGAAATGGGGGAGGGGGTGCAGTGGAGGGAAAGGAGAGGAAGGGGAAGCGTAGCTGGGAATATAGTCATGAACATTATTACAGTTTTAAGAATGTTAAAAGTCTGTTAAAAAGGTTGGATTGTTATTTACTAAATTGCTGGAAGTAATATGTACTCTGTGTGTTTGTGTGTGTGTGTTATTTTAGACAACTATTTTTAGAGTATGTTTCTAAATGGTAGTAAAGATATACAAATATGTATTTTAAAGTCGTTCAATAAAAGCCAGATGAAGGTCTTGCGAGACTATTGAAATCATATCTTTAACTTTGGTCTATAAGTGCATTAGGTGGGTTTTTACTGTATCTTTTAAGCCAGTCATTGTGTGGCTAGAACCATAAAAAAAATATGCCTTAGACTTGACAAATTAGACCAATGTTTAAAGGGGCACCCTGACGGATGAGTTTTTGCAAGAAACACATCGAGATCACCAGAAAGACAGCCTTGTCAAGGATCGGAACACTCACTTTGCTCTGGTTTCCTATAAATCAAACCGCCAAAACGGCGATTCCTCCTTGGCGGAGTTGCCGGAGAGAGAAGCCATTTTGGACGGGGTGGGTGGAGGACACTCAGAGTGGTTGAAGCTTTTTCTTCTTTGTAGTGCAGTAAAAAATAAAATTGGAACTATTTCCTTTGTTGTGAGCGAAACTCCCTTTGGTAAGCTGTATAAAATAGCTATAAAAAAAAAAAAGGCTTGTATTGTGGACATTTTGGGCAAACGAGTTGGTCTGACTCAGGCGGCCATTCTTTCACTGAAAGAATCTGACTTCCAGCACCTCCGCCAAGGAGGAATCGCTGATTTGATGGTTTGATTTATAGGAAACTAGAGCAAAGTGAGTGTTGCAATCTCTGTAGATGGTGTTTTCCTGGTGATCTCGACGTGTTTCTTGTAAAAACTCATCCGTCAGGGTGCCCCTTTATGGAGTTTTCAAGGTCAGAAAGTACACTGTAGTGGAACTGGGGGGAAGGGGGTGAAACAGAAAATGAGGGAGGACATAAAGAAGGTGAGTAGATTGTGATGCAACTACAGCATGAAGATGTTATATCACCAGTCGTGCGGCACATTTTCTGCTCCTGTGACCTTGACCTTTGACCTTCATTTTTAAACTTGGCCTAGGTGTCTTAAGTACCTATGCACATGCAAAATTTGAGCCTCCTAGGTCCCTCTGTTCAACCATTATGGTAACATACATTCATACATACATACATACATACATACATACATACATACATCATACGTACATGTTTTAGTTGGTTTATCATTTCACCTATTTCTGAAACAATTCCTGTTATCACTTTTTTATATATATTTTAAATTGGGGGTACATGTGCCATTTATAAAACACTTTTTACATTTTTATATATTCTATTGAATTTATTAGAGAATATTACTTTTGTGAAAAAAAAGTCTGTATGTATAAAAACTGTTAAAGTTGAATGATGACATGTAACATATTCTAAATAGGATTTTGCCTTGCATGTTCATAATAGTGGGGTGCATGATCGTTCATGTGAGTGCTAAGACCAAGATTGTTTTAATCATTTTACGAAAACAAATGAAAATGTATTGATTTGTGTGCTTTGGTTGTAACTTTAGTATTTTAGGTTGTGTGGTATCACAAAGCATGATTATTTTGCAGTAATCAGGGGTGTCTGTATCTATTGCGCGCCTTTACATGTCGTGAAATGCACTCGTTTGAGTTTTGAACGTGTATCTTATTACTAGAATAATAATATATATATTTCCTTTTACAGTTATTTCTACTTGTGTTTTCTTTTTTTTTTATAATATATATATATCATATATAGAAAAAACAACCACTCCCATAAACTTTCCTTTTATATATATATCATATATATATATATATGATTGTGCAGCAATTCTTTTAACTGCCAAGTCACATTTCGTGCATTCTTGTGTGTGTGGAGTTTACGTCTGTCTCAGAGAATGTGTGTGTGTGGGGGGGGGGGGGTACATGTGGGTATGCTTGAAGCCTGAATTCAGGCAGTTTGATGCAGGTTCTGGCTGAAGAAAACACTCCCCCACAAGATATTATGCTCTTGAATAGAGCATTTGCCACGTGAGGGCGACCTTGAATTTCACATGAGTTGGATTTAGAGAGTTGAATTAGAAAGGTCAGCGTAACTCGGGCAGAACGAGCGCGGGCAAATTAGCAGTCTAGTATAGAGAACGAACACTCGTGGCAAATGCCCTATTGAACACCCAGTTAGAGCTGGAACTACTGAACATTCAGGCAAAACTTTGCGTCATTACATGCACCCACGGTGTGTGTGTGTGTGAAAGAGAGAGTAAGCATGTATGTATGTCCACTCTTGACTGCTTGCTTTTGCTGCCATTCCTTATCTTTCATGTGTTTCTTTACACCATGTTAATATTATTACAGTGGAACCTCCCTTATAGCAGGGTTCGTACGGTCTTTAACGGTCAGTAAAAATTTGTAAAAAAGGCCTCCCCATTTTTAAGCCCTTAAAAAGTCTAAAAACAGCCATTTTGTCCAGAGTTTTTAAAAAGTCTTTATTTTTTATCAACAGGCTTATCCTTCCCAGTACATAATTTGACGATCAGTTCTTTTCAGAACAAAATGCCCCAGTACAAATCCTGAAAAATCTGGTAGGTCACTGTGTATTTGGTGTTTGATATTTTGGTTGCTCCCATCTGGAAAGATCGTCGACGTAAGCGCAGCGCCACCCATTGTATGTGTGTGTGTGTGTGTGTGTGTGTGCATTACCGTCATATACTGTCCTTATTTTGGGGGGAAAGGTCTTTAAGAAGTCTTTAAAAAGTTTGTAAATTTGGAAGGGAAAAATCTGTATGAACCATGTATAAGACCTTCAAAAATAATCCAAAATGAGGTCTTATAAGGGAGGGGTCTTATAAAGGAGGTAATTTTAATACTTACCAAGAAGGGCAATGTCTCAGAGAAGTAGATCTTACATGGGAGGGCGTCTTAGAATGGGAGGTCTTATATGGGAGGTTCCACTGTATAGAAAAACATATCAAAATAATTCTTATATAGTGTAATATATCTTTTGTTGATCATGTTAATATTATTATAGAAAAACATATCAAAATAATTCTAACATATCTTTTGATCATATTGATGAATGCTTTATGCAGAACTAATTTTGGTGTTTACCAGTGCGTAAAATGATCCATGCTTTTTGTGCAAATTATGTAAAATAGTTATATATCCTCAATATCATTTTAACCTCTCGTTGTTAGTGATAAAGGGTCTGCGCACATTAGATACGCAATCTGCAGGATCCGTATAGAAACCCCTTTCACTTCCCATGAAAAATAAATCAGTCAATATTTTTATTGTCCATTTTACAGGAAATTCTTTTTGCAGCGATAAAACAATCAACAAAACAACACAATAAAGACAGAGACATATATGATGATAAGTCAAGAAATAAAATATACGACTATTTTAAACACTGTTCGCACATACAATTCTTGGTCACACACACTCACAACCACACACACATCATGCGCACACATACAACCATTCATCTACCCATCCATCTAACTTATACATATATACACATATATGTTTCCTCATACATACAACTTGCGTTCACAAATTATATATAATACAAATATCTTAGTCTATATGCACACATTCCTAATACAACATTACATATCTACATGCATACACAAACATACATAGATAGGCCTAAGCAGAGGCAGAAACTCACCTGCAATCCCATCCGCATATTTCTGACATAAGTGAATGGGGTTTCTGTACGGAACCTGCAGATCTAATGTGCACACACCCTGGGTGTACGTATCTTTGTTCATTATTATCATGGTGGAAACATTTCATGATTTTTTAAAAAGAAATTGCAAAATTACGATGAAAATTACATGTGACATTTATTTAAAATAAACACAAATGTCTGGTGGAATTCTGAACTGTGGTATAGTATGTATGGGATTTGTGTGTCAAACCTTAAGTGTGATGCTTGCAGCATAGTGTAGAGTGGCACAGTGGTAACGCGTTCGCTTCCAGTCAAGTAAGCCCGAGTTCGAACCTGGGTACGGGAGATTTTTCCTCTCACTTTGCACTAGGCCTTACGTTCAGAACGTGGAGTCTTTCGGATGAGACGATAAACCGAGGTCCCGTGTGCCCATGCACTTAGCATACGTTAAACCCAGTGGCAACGAAAAAGTTATTATTTGGGTTCAAAAATATCCCCCCCCCCCCCCCCCCCCCCCCCCAATCAGTCACGCAAAAATCGGATTTAAAAAAAAATTGGGTTGCGTGCGGCTGCGACGCGCTCTCCAGGTGGGAGCAACCCGAATTTCACAGAGACATCTCTGTGACTATAAAGTACCTAATACGTAATAGTTTTGCCGTTATAAAATGTGTGTACAGCATGTACACTTATACAGCTCACACTTTCCGCATTCAGACATGCATTTTACACACACACACACACACACACACACACACACACACACACACACACACACAGAGAGAAATACTTGTAGTTCGTGTAACTGTCAAGGCACAATAATCACCTCAGACTCTTTCATGTTCCTCCATATTGAATGGTGTGGGTTTTTTTGCTTTCAAACATTGCAACTTTTTTAAAACTTTTCAGCAGATCTATCTCTAAAATCGGGTGTACTTTGATTTCAATGTTGATTAGTTAGTACTCTCTCCCCCCCCCCCCTCTCTCTCTCTCTCTCTCTCTCTCTCTCTCTCTCTCTCTCTCTCTCTCTCTCTCTCTCTCTTTTGCTGTACGTTTCAGTGATTGATTCTATGTTGGCTTTTCCTGAGTATGTTTTTGTATTTAATAATGGTGTATATATATATGTTTGTTCCCCCCATGAAAGGGGCTGTAGGCCTTTTTTCATTAAACTTCCGACTCTCTCTCTCTCTCTCTCTCTCTCTCTCTCTCTCTCTCTCTCTCTCTCTCTCTCTCTCTCTCTCTCTCTCTCTCTCTCTCTCTCTCTCTTGCCTGCTAGCTCTTTACTCTTTTAATGTCATTTATTAGAAATCTCACAACCATGGAAAGTTGAAGCCAAAGAAGAAATAATTTTAGTTCGAAAGCACTAACACCATGCCAGCCAGAAGGGAGACACTTGAGTGAGTTGGAAATCAACATTGGGATACAGGATTAAACTGTTCGTTTTGTTGTGGGGTTAGTGTGTGTGTTTAGTTTATGTTTTGTCTGTGTTTTTTTGTTTTTGTAACCCTTCGATTTCCACAAATAAAAAACTGTTTCAGGTTAGCAAGTATTACCAGAGTCCTCTTTTAAAGCAAGTTTTAAAGACCCACCACGTCACGTCCCAAAATCACGGTTTTTTTTATGATGTTTTCCCTCTTATAGGCCTTTGCAACTAGGGTTATTAACGCCAT
Organism: Phymorhynchus buccinoides; assembly: GCA_017654935.2. Lineage (NCBI taxonomy): Eukaryota > Metazoa > Mollusca > Gastropoda > Neogastropoda > Raphitomidae > Phymorhynchus > Phymorhynchus buccinoides. Next base: position 53,512,373 of record CM065687.1, read on the forward strand.
TGGCAGTGAGAGTCTTGCTGGTCAGTACTGACAAGGGCATTCACTCTTGCGAAAGGCAGCCATTTAGTGGCATCAAATAGAGGTTATTGGCGAGAGTTATCCCCCTGTCTGGTCAGTACTGAACCATCTTCCCCCACCCTCCAAGGGCATTCACTCTTGCAAAAGGTGTTCGTTGCAGACCCGGTAAGAAATCTTCCTAGCATAAGAGGGAATGTGACACGTGACGTGGGGGGTCTTTAAGCTAGGCTTGCATTTGTGAAAAGACTACAAAAAAGAACAACATTGTATCTGAACAAGGTCCTTGATTAATTGAAATCTTGCTTGTCGTCGACACCCCAATTTTCCAAAAAAAATCATCAAATTTCGTTCAAGACTCTTATAGCAAAATCACTGATTAATTCCAAAATTAGTTTAGTGAAATATTCTTTGATTGGTACTCTAATCTCTACCTAATACCAAATTTCATCAAAATTAGTACATACGTTTTGGAGTAATGTTAATCACAGACACACAAGAACACACATTTCATAGACGAAAGCTTAACCTCTTTGGCAGAGGTAGAATTTACAATGTCTCAATTCAAAGATAGTTCTCTACTGATATGTACCGGTACGATGAATTGAGGGAAGGGAGGGGGTGGGGTATGACTGAATAATATCTTTTCATTCCCCAAGACCATGTTTTATGTAAGAAATCCGCAAGAAGGTTCCAATGGTAAAATATGTTAGGAAGGGACATTCTGTGACAGACCTGTTTACTCTACTCTTTTCGAGTAGTATTCTACTCAATTTGGACCTCTACTAGGGGAAGACGGGGTAAAAAAGCGCATGGGCGGGTAAGAAGCCCACCCCAATTATCTCATGAAATAAAGAAAATTCCAGTCAAATTTGCCCATGAGACGAATGCTATACATTAACGCTCGTCTCATGGGCAAAATGAGACTGAAATTTGCTTCATTTCATGAGATAATTGGGGTGGGCTTCTTACCCGCCCATGCGCTTTTTACCCCGTCTTCCCCTACTCTTCAATTTGAAAATTGAAAATAATGCTCTAATTACTCATTTCAGTGATCGTTTAATGGTTTAATTAATAAAACTACACATTTTGATCCAAAGCTACTCATTTCAGCTATCTAGACTACTCGAGACTTGTGTAGGGGGTAAACAGGTCTGCTGTGATGAAGCAGACGATTACACCTTTTGGAAGAGCTGCGGATTGGTGATAACCTTTCGCTCGTCCGCTTGTCGACCTGTCTGCTAACGGTGTTGACGAATGGTTGCTAGAGCGATAGGTGATGGATAGAATGGTGCTAAAGAGGATAACAACATCTTGCAGATTGTCTGCCATCGAGTCTAATACGAGTGTTATCATTTATCAGGAGGATGTTCGCCGGATTTATGGATTGCGTGAGGTTCGCCGTTTCGTATTTAACGAGAGTTAACAGGTAAGGTCTGTCAAGTGAGGGGGGTGGGATGGTATGGGGGGGATTCCTACATAAAGTATTTTCAAATGTTGCTTGGCTCATATTTATCATATCGTACTTCTCACAGCATGCATCTCGCATCCGTGCTTCATGTTTTATCATGCGATTAAGCAGGAAAGTGATGAAGTAGTTCCACACGCGTATTAATATCATGCACCTCTCTCAACCTTCGCAGAATTTTTCACCTGTTTTTTTATTATTTTTATTATTACATGTCGTTCCTTACTCATAATGTTTGCCTTTACTAAAGTTGAAACTATAAATGTCTGTGCAAATGTAGATAGGCGTATGGAATAACGGTGTAGAGTGGCACAGAGGTAGCGCGTTCGCCTCGTGCAAAATAAACCCGATTTCGCCTCTCACTCTGCACTAGGCCTTACGGTCTGAACGTGGAGTCTTTCGGATGAGACGATGCACCGAGGTCCCGTGTGCCCATGCACTTAGCACACCCAGTGGCAACGAAAGAGTCAGTTATCATTTGGTCCTTTCCTTCCTTATCAGTCACACGAAAGTCGCATGTCCCCCCAAAAATGGGGGTGGCGCGCCTCTGGCTGCGACGCGCTCTCCAGGTGTGAGCAACCCGAATTTCACAGCGACGCCTCTGTGACTATAAAGTACCAACTACCCAAAATATACTTTACAAGGCTCGTAACCAGGCACCCTTTGCGTGGCGCTAGTCTTAGGTCATCATCATCGCCACCTCCTCCGCCTGATCATCATCATCATCATCATCATCATCCTCTTCTGAAACTGAAAGGGAATGGGTGTTTTCATGACATAGACAGGAGAGACGGGCTCCAGCTCCACATCTATGGTGTTTTACTTACACTACATACAAGGGATTGACTAGAGCGTTGTTTTGTATGCTAGAATATGGTTTCCTTTAATGCTTTCATCTGTTGCTGTTTTCCTTTCTTTTCTTTCTCGCCCAAGTTTAACTCATTCTGGACGAATCCCGAGTATACTCGGAACAGGAAAACGCCAGTCAAGGCCTAATTCCGAGTATTCTTGAAACAGCGGTTTCTGAGTCTAAAACATGTCTGAATCCATGTTTTCTCAATCCAAGCCACGTTCTTCGAGTTACTTCTCTTTGTCACTCTTCCAGCCTTCCTTTCACTTACGTTTGGCGCTTCTGTTTCATCTGTTAATGTTAAAAATGTCCAAACATCGGCCCTACACGGCGTCTCAAAATGCTCCAATAAGTTTTCATTAACAGTGATAGTAAATCAGGAGAATAATAATTCCGATTTTAATGCAAATAATGATTTCAAAATGAAAATTAAACTTGGATCAACCAGTAGTGTTCTCGAAAATAAATCACAGACAGAGGCGAGTTTTCTTGCAATTTTTATTTGTTATCGAGTTTTTTCTAGGCAACCCCAGGCCAGCAATGATGTCTGCCTCATGCTTTGATGTCTTGAAGGGGTTAAGGGAAAACAAAGGCTGTGTTCAGCACATGCAATTTAGACATGGAACTGTCACAGCCGGGTAAAGCAATTTATCTAAGAGGACCACTTCACTCTTCAAAGAGAAAGGTTTTGGTATGAGGAGGAGGATTTTCCCTCTTTGCTTTAGGCCTATCTTTGAATTCGGGTTTAAGGCCCTTTGCATAAACAAAACCAGGCCCTAGGAAGTAAGCATAGATGCGACCCTCGCACATTAAAAAAAAAAACCCACCACACACAAAAACTTGTCACTGATCATTCTTTACAACAAAGTGTCTAGAAACGTTTCATGTCTTGCTCGAACATGGTGTGTGCATTAACAAAGCTAGTCACACCCCAATAAATTGCGATATTGTTCATTTATTTATGAATTAAGAACATTTAGATAGCGCTTAACCTTTAATCTTATCGTTAAATAATGATTTAAAACTCTTTTCCTTAGACACACTGTTATTTCGATACCATCACCACCACCACCTTTCCCACCCCCTCTTCCCCATCTCTTGGCAGGGGGTGTTCAGAATACAAGGCACTATACCGTTGATTAAATCAAGTGAACTTAAGCATCCCCCAAAGGGCGTGATAGAGAAACAATGCAAGCATGCAAGATACGTTGGGGTTTTCATAACGGGAGAAGATATGCCTATAAGTTAATTCCATTCAGAACCTTTTGTTTGAAGAGAGAGAACACTCTGGGATAGCATTTACTACCGGTGATCATCTGTCTTGGTTTTGCAGCCAAGGACTTCACTTGGCAGAAGGCTGTTTACGTGATGCCACTTTAGAAGAACAGAGCGGCAATTTTCTGACGAGAGGCGGTTGGGGCGGGACTTGGGAACGTCAAGTGCCATTTCAACGTTCCTTGTTTCGGTCGTGTCTTAACGGTTATTATACAATCCAAACAGCGAGACACACGCACGTTAATTTCATAACGTGCCACACCCTGTTGAAGACCCACAGATGTGACTCGTAATCAGCAATAATTATCCTCCACTTTTCTCTTAGCTTTTCTCTTAAGAGTCACCTTACACCTCCGACTAAGTTCAAACGACTGGCGCTGCTCGGAGACAAAATTGGCCCGCCCTGTCTTCACTGAGTGGGATAAGAGCTGGAACAACCACTGTTCTTAAAAATAATAATAATAATGTTCTTACAGCAAAAGAGGGTACAAGAATATGATATTAAGTCTCTCTGCTTAAAGGAGTTCATGGTGACATGACATCTGTCAATACCAAGCACCTCCCAAGCACCACTTTCACAAAACACAGCCAAGTCCCACCCCATGATACTTTATTTACCAGACCTATGTGAAATCAAAAGAACAAAAGCTTCTTTTATTATCCAAAACCTAGTGCGGAACTGTTTGTAATCCTGTTTGTCTCCTGGCTGTTTCTATGGCACCGTTACTCAGTGATTGACGACCCATCCTTTACAACGATGGCTTTCCTGGTGTAGGCCTATTGTCTGTAAGATCAGAGGAGGAAAGTGGAGAAAGGTTCCCCATCACTTTTTGCATATTTACTTTTACCATTATAGCGTGTGCCAGTCAATCGAATGTTTCTTCTTCTTCTTCTTCTTCTTCTTCTTCTTCTTCTTCTTCTTCTTCTTCTTCTTCTTCTTCTTCTTCTTCTTCTTCTTCTTCTTCTTCTTCTTCGATCACTGACTCAGACAGTTTCCTGACTGGAGAACAAGAACAAGAACAAGAACAACGTTTTAATGAACCAGGCCATCTGCCCATGTCAAAGGGAACAGTGGGAAGGGAAAATTGTTAAACCAAACCCCCCAAAAAGGGGGAAATCTATTAAACACAATATATTAAGCAAGTATTAGATATCCTCATACATAATTACACCAAGTCTCGCTTATCTGCGCAGATCATAACGCGTGAGAGAGAGAGAGAGAGAGAGAGAGAGAGAGAGAGAGAGAGAGAGGGGGGAGAGAGAGAGAGAGAGAGAGAGAGAGAGAGAGAGAGAGAGAGAGAGAGAGAGAGAGAGATTCACATCAGCAGAAAGTGCCACCCACAGCTAAAAAATACAATAAAATAAAATACCGCTTCTTGGTATCCATCACTAACATATAAGATAAGTGTACGTGCATGGTTTATCCATCACGTGATGATCTAGGACACCTTCGCATTACACTCACCCCCCCACCCCCACCCCCTTCCCCCTAACTAACCATTAACCCACCTCTTGAATCCGGTATAGCATTCTCAAATTGAATTTGTTCTCAACATGTCTGCGCATGTGCGAAATCGATCATGACGTATAGCTTACCATCAAATTTTATCTTTTGTGTATTCGACACTAAATTGACCCTAAACCTATCCCTAACCCTATCGCTAACCGTATTCCTAACCCTAACCCTAAACCTATCCCTAACTCTTTACACATGCGCAGACGGTTTGAGAACAAATCCACTCTGAAAACACCACACCGGCCGCGGTTCTCCAGCAATGGTCGAATTATGGCGATTATTCGACCGCCAGGGGGCAGTCAAACCACTAGGGGCTTATCACGCTATATTCTTAGTTGGGCGTAGTGAGAGAGAGAGAGAGAGAGAGAGAGAGAGAGAGAGAGAGAGAGAGAGAGAGAGAGAGAGAGAGAGAGAGAGAGAGAGAGAGGGTTGGACTCCTCCCTAGTATCTCTCTCTCTCTTTATGCCCAACTAAGAATATAGAGAGGATTAGCCCCACTCGAGCGTTATGCCACCTGGCGGGCAAAAGAGCCAGCTAAGTCGCTCATTCCTATTCCTCTCTAATATAATTTCTGCCTCTTTGGCTCCCTACCTCCACTTCATCATCCAAACTGTTTTCCGTGTCAGGCATAATGAATAAACAGAGCTGTCATGTGTACACGTGGCAGCGATGTACAGACCTCGGAGTTCAAGGAAATTAAACATACGATCCGATTGTCACGATGTCCGTCGGTGAGTCAGTGATTCGCGTGAACTTGAAAGGGTAAGACGGGGTAAAAAGCCCATGGGCGGGTAAGAAGCCCATGCCAATTATCTCACGAAATTAAGCAAATGTCAGTCACATTTGGTCTCGTGGGCAAATTTGACTGAAATTTGCTTTATTTTATGAGATAATTGGCATGGGCTTCTTACCCGCCCGTGGGCTTTTTACCCCGTCTTTAATGCTTAGCATTCGTCTCATGGGCAAATTTGACTGAAATTTGCTTTAGTTCATGAGATAACTGGCATGGGCTTCTTACCCGCCCGTGGGCTTTTTACCCCGTCTTACCCTACTTCCGTCTAAACACAGGCCAATTTCAGTCTACTATTTTCGTTCATTAGGCCCCCAATAAACGAATGAAATAAAACTGATGTCTGATTAAAAAAATATATGGATATTTCATCAGATTTGTGTACAGTCGGATCGCATTGAGATAGAAGCGTATGCGGTGTAGCGGGCCCTTACTATACCAGTCTGTCATGTCCCGGTGATCAGTTGCAGATTCCCCCCCCCCCCCCCCCCCCGTGGGGATACCGGGGGGTTCTTTTGTATAAATAGTTCCCCCACCTTCTGGAAGTTTATTATTCAAAAAGTTGTATTTATATGCAACTGTATTGTTACAAAATTCGGAACTTTCCTGGCCTTGCACCGCCTCCGGGCATTGCCTCCAGGATCGTTCCCACCATCTTAATATATCTAGGGGAAGACGGGGTAAAAAGCGCATGGGCGGGTAAGAAGCCCACCCCAATTATCTCATGAAATAAAGAAAATTTCAGTCAAATTTGCCCATGCGACGAATGCTAGACATTAACGCTCGTCTCATGGGCAAAATGAGACTGAAATTTGCTTCATTTCATGAGATAATTGGGGTGGGCTTCTTACCCGCCCATGCGCTTTTTACCCCGTCTTCCCCTACTAATGTCCCGTGTGTGTCTGTTCCAGACCGGAGGACGTTACACGGATTTTCATTCCTGGAAGTTCTGTGCTTGTAACTTCCTCTAATCCGTCACTCTCTTTGACTCTGGCCTTTCCCCTTATTTGCTCACTGTCTTCTACTATCTTTCTGCCTTACCGGGTCCATTCTCCTGCCTTTTTTCATTTGAGTCAAGAAACACTTTCAAAAACGATTTCCTCCTCCAGCCGAAGTCGGACTTGCTGGGCCTAACTATTTTGTTAGTTGGGCGCATGACGCATCTGCGCTTCATAATTGACAGGAAACTGTGTGAGCGATCGAAGAAGAAGAAGAAAAGTTCCAGATTGCAGAGGAGACAGTTTCTATTCCGGATGATTGGGCTGAAATTCTGTTCATGCAGGAGAGGGCGATTTTTTTTTTCCTTGTCAATCTCAAGCACACAAAGATTAATGACAGCGTCTGGAAATATGTTCAAACAAAGCTCGTTTTAACCCTTTCAACGCCAGCCATATTTCAGCCAAATATTTCCATTAAATTTACCTGGGTAGAGAACAAAATCCATCTGCAATATTGGGGATTCTTCTGTGACAGATATAAAATAAGGTCTACCCTTACTTCCCAAAACTAAGACAATAGGGTCTGTGGACAATAGACCCCAATTTGATGCCTTTTAGTGACATAGGTGTTAAATCACCGGGGTGATAAAACGCGACTTTGGCGGTGAAAGGGTTAAAGGGAAAAACAAAGACACTTCTTTCTTCTTCTTCTGCGTTCCCATGCCACATGGCCATAATGGGTAAGGTACATATGTGTCCGTTTTTCAGTTTTCACTGGTCTCCCCGCTGCGTACAGCCGACACATTCCGATTTCGAAGGAGCTCAAAGGAGAAAAAAATATTTGGAAGATTTTTTTTTGTGGAAAAAGGCAGGAGAATGGGCCAATAAGTCAGAAAGATAGTAGATGATAGAAAGAAAGCAAAGGGAAAAGGCAGAGTCAAAGAGAGTGGCAGATTAGAGGAAGTTACAAGCACAGAACTTCCAGAAGATGGGGGAACTATTTTTACGAAAGACCCCCCGGTATCCCCACGGGGAGAAACAAAGAAACAACAAGGTACTCAAATTGGCCCCTACATGCCCATTGACCCCAGTGCACCACCTTCCCCTATTCGCCCCCATTGACCCCAATGCCCCACCTTCCCCTATTCGCCCCCATTGACCCCAGTGCCCCACCTTCCCCTATTCGCCCCCCTTGACCCCAATGCCCCAACCTTCCCCTATTCGCCCCCCTTGACCCCAATGCCCCACCTTCCCCTATTCGCCCCAACCTGACCCCAGTGCCCCACCTTCCCCTATTCGCCCCCCTTGACCCCAGTGCCCCACCTTCCCCTATTCGCCCCCCTTGACCCCAGTGCCCCACCTTCCCCTATTCGCCCAACCTGACCCCAGTGCCCCACCTTCCCCTATTCGCCCCCCTTGACCCCAGTGCCCCCACCTTCCCCTACTCGCCCACTGTCTTGTCAAGGAAGACTTCCTGACAGATGGCTGAGAGAGGATCCTCCCCAAATCCAACCTGAATCCCAAAGGCTGCAGAACTAAGAACCCATGACACGCCTCCCTGTCTGTCACAAAAGAATAAGCTGTAAAATCATTTTCCATCAGTTTACAAAATCAGACAGACCAGGAAATGGTCAGAATTGTTTTGTCGACAGAATTGCAGTTGGCAATGTCACGTGCTCGCTCTCTCTCTCTCTCTCTCTCTCTCTCTCTCTCTCTCTCTCTCTCTCTCTCTCTCTCTCTCTCTCTCTCTCTCTCTCTCTCTCTCTCTCTCTCTCTCTCTCTCTCTCTCTCTCTCTCTCTCTCTCTCTCTCTCTCTCTCTCTCTCTCTCTCTCTCTCTCTCTCTCTCTCTCTCTCTCTCTCTCTCTCTCTCTCTCTCTCTCTCTCTCTCTCTCTCTCTCTCTCTCTCTCTCTCTCTCTCTCAATAGAGAGAAGAGGAGGAAAAGGGGAGAAGAGGAGAGGAGAAGGATGAAGGGACGGAGAAGTGATATAGTGTAGAGTGAATACACAGTCATACTTCCCTTTTAGTACGATGTTCTGAACATTTGAAGGCGAATGTTTAGTGAAAATGTCCTTTTAATAAAGAGGATCACACACGCTTGTTCCGCGCTGTTTCCATTGTTAAAATAACACAAGGATAACGGACTCTATAAGATCGTGAAGGGAGACGGCGGATCGCTCATTCTCGTAATCCACTGAATAAAATTCCAGGAACGTGCGCGTGCGTCACGGTGTCTCGTGGCCGGGTCACGTGAGAGAGAGAGAGACTTGAGAGAGACTCTGGAGCGAGAGAGAGAGAGAGAGAGAGAGAGAGAGAGAGAGAGAGAGAGTGAGAGAGAGAGAGAGAGAGAGAGAGAGAGAGAGAGAGAGAGAGAGAGGGATGGTGTATGTGCGTATGTTTTGGAGATGATGAGATTAGCGTCCAATTGGTCGGAGACCCTTATGGACGGCAGGCTAAAACGCGTATGTTTTCCATTGGCTTTCTCTTTATACTTTTGTTGAAATAAATGTTATTGGACGTAGGGGAAGACGGGGTAAAAAGCGCATGGGCGGGTAAGAAGCCCACCCCAATTATCTCATGAAATGAAGCAAATTTCAGTCTCATTTTGCCCATGAGACGAGCGTTAATGTCTAGCATTCGTCTCATGGGCAAATTTGACTGAAATTTTCTTTATTTCATGAGATAATTGGGGTGGGCTTCTTACCCGCCCATGCGCTTTTTACCCCGTCTTCCCCTACTTCTGAATCTATATGGGTCAAAATGTGATTGAGCAATCCGTTTGAGTTTATTTCGACTTCTCATAGACTTCTCTACTTTTGAGTTAGCTTTTAACAACGGACACATCGTCGAACAGCGTGTGCCATCCTCTAAAATGGAAGATTATCTTGCAAACTAGTTGCCTTCAAATTTTCGTAACATCGTACCAATTGTATGATTGGCCCTAGACTAGTAAGGACATTACACCAGGAAGTAAAATCTCCTTGTAGAACATGATTTACCAAGGCCATGCCAGCCTGGATCCTCTCAAACTCTAATGTAAGGCCAGTCCACAAACAGCCTTAAATAGATATACAGAACATTTCCGCATCACTGTACCCGGGTAGGCTTGGCTTAATCATTAACTTAAAGGGGTACCCCGACGGATGAGTTTTTGCAAGAAACACGTCGAGATCACCAGAAAGACAGCCTTTTCAAGGATCAGAACACTCACTTTGCTCTGGTTTCCTAGAAATTAAACCGTCAAAACGGCGATTCCTCCTTGGCGGAGATGCCGGAGAGAGTAGCCATTTTGGATGGGGTGGTGGGGGTGGAGGACACTCATTGTGGTTGAAGCGTTTTCTTTTTTTGTAGTGCAGTAAAAAATAAAAAAAAGGAGCTATTTCCTTTGTTGTGAGTGAAACTACTTTAGATAAACTGTATAAAAAATAGATTTAAACAAGAAAAAAAGGCTTGTATTGCGAAAATTCCGTGCCAACGATTTGGCGGCCATTAGAAACGAGACGACACACGCCTTCTCTTTGGGTGAAAGAATGTGACTTCCAGCACCTCCGCCAAGGAGGAATCGCCGATTTGACTTCTAGGAAACCAGAGCAAAGTGAGTGTTGCAATCTCCTTAAAGGGTGTTTTCCAGGTGATCTCGACATGTTTCTTACAAAAGCTCATCCGTCAGGGTGCCCGTTTTTAATGAGTCAACGACAAATCTGCTGTTTGGAATCACGCAGAGACACGGCAGGAAAATAATAATAAAACTCCAGGTTGGAGGGTTTGTTTCCTTGTTTATTTTTAAGAACGATTTCTATCGATCGTTGCGGGAGATGTTTTTGATCATCGACTTCCCAGTCTTCCGCTATTGTCGTAGGGGGGGGGGGGGGGGGGCATCCGTGTGTGGAGGGGGGGGGGGGGAGTGAGTAAGAGTTAATCAATGGGGGATGTATGGGTGATGGTGTTCCATTTGCTTGTGTCTGGGCTGTCCTAAGCTTCTTCTTCGTTCGCTCACTCAACACAGTTTCCTGTCATATGAGCGTAGATGCGCCATGCTGCCGTTATGCGCCTAACTAAAGAAATAGTTAGGCCCAGCATGTCGGACTTCGGCTGAAAAAAAATCTTTTGTAAGAATTTCTTTCTTTTTTTTAAACCGGCACGGAGAATGATGATAGAAAGATAGCAAATAGACAGTAAGCCAAGTGAAAAGGCAGAGTCAAAGAGAATGACAGAATTAGAGGAAGTTACAAGCACAGAACTGCCAGAAGGTGGGGGAACTATTTGTACAAAAGACCCCCCCGGTATTCCCATGGGGGAAGGCTGTCCAAAGTCCCACTGGAGTGTCCTTCTCTTTGTCCTTCCTGTTTACCGATCGCCACCGGTCGCCACCACCGCTATCATGCAAAGTTCAACGCTGGTAAGTTCTTGCTTTTGTTTTGCGACTACAAGACGTTCAATGATGCACTTGGTCATCTCCAAATATGGAAAGTGACGCCGTTCGCGTGACAAAATGTCGGGGTTTTCGGCGAAACTTTAGAATAATTATGTATCTTTTAACCAATTAAACTGATTCTATCCCTAACCCTAGCCTTAACCCTATCCCTAACATCTAATCAAAACCTCAAACCGTCAAATACACACAAAAATAAAACTACTAAAAATTGAGTGCTCTATGTTTGGAGATGACCAAGTGCAGTCTTGAACGCCTAGTTTTGCGACTACTGTTTCTTGTAGCTTACACAAGCAGCCAGTCGGTGGTAGCTGTCCGAGAGAACAGAACAAGAACAAGAACAACGTTTTTATTGTTAAAATAAGAAAACCAGAGGTTTTGTGGGACACAAAATGGTTAAAACATTGACGACACCATGTCATTGTCATTTAGTTGCTTTCGTCTTCATCGTCAACATCTTATTTTAACCAGTTAATATTATCAAAGAGTGCAAATGAAGGAAGTTGTTGATGAACCCTGGGAGTCAGTACACAGGTCTCTCTCTCTCTCTCTCTCTCTCTCTCTCTCTCTCTCTCTCTCTCTCTCTCTCTCTCTCTCTCTCTCTCTCTCTCTCCCCCCCGATGGTAGCCCTACGGACACCTGCAGAGAGAACCGTTTTTCCTGTTTCCTTCCACGTGGGGGCGACCAACGGCCACCCTCCACCAGGACACGGCTGATGAGAGGGACATCCTTATCCCCCACCTACTCTACCCCCTTCCATCTGCAACTCTCCACTTGTCTTCTATCTTATCATCATCGTCATCATCATCGTTATCATCATCATCATCATCATCATCATCGTTTCATCATCATCATCTCTCTCTTCAATTTCTCTCTCTTCTCTCACCCTCTCTGTCTGTTTCTCTCTCCTCTCTCCCCCCTCTCTCTCCCCCCCTCTCTCTCTCTCTCTCTCTCTCTCTCTCTCTCTCTCTGTGCTTATTTTCCTTTTCCATGTTCTACTCTTAAAATAATGTATTTTTCTCCAGAGGGCTGCATGTAAAAAAGCATGTCATTGCTTACTCCATTACCCTCTATAAATAAAATTCATTCATTCATTCTCTCTCTCTCTCTCTCTCTCTCTCCCTCTCTCTCTCTCTCTCTCTCTCTCTCTCTCTTCTCACAGCACTCTCTCTCATCTCTCTCTTCACACACTCTCTCTCTCTCTCTCCCTCCCCCCTCTCTCTCTTTCCCTCATTCTCTCTCTCTCTCTCTCTCTCTCTTTCACACTCTCTATCTCTCTCTCTCACCCTCTCTCTCTCCCTCTCTCTCTCTCTCTCTCTCTTTCACACTCT
>CM065687.1:53529986-53534986 GCA_017654935.2 Phymorhynchus buccinoides
TTGCGCACACCATGGATCGACAGATCGCGCAGCTAATATCGATCGATTTTCTGTCTTGATCGTCCGCGCAGAACAGCCTGATCCTGTGGCGTTGAAGCGACCATTTATCTACCCCATTTTGCCAAACTCGGCATATATAAATTCGTAGTTATAATGATTGATTTTGTATGATAACAGATTTGTATCTCTGTTTGAACATGTCCACGCCTTCTTTTTCGGATTTTTGTCCTTTGCCCCGATTTTAGATCGGGCAAAGGAGTCTGAATTTGTCGCGGTTTGTTTTGTTTTTTTATGTGAAAAAGAAGCACTTTTTGGATTCAGCAATTTTGCTTGGACAATTGTTTTTAAATTATCCGAGCTTTTGTGATATTTGTTTAAATGTTGGGATCGGCGTTGTTTGTCGAGTATTGAATATGAATGCAGCGAAAGTTTAGCTTCTGGAGTGCAGATAAATAAATAAATAATAAATGAATTAAATATGTGTAAAATAGTCATTAGTTCTTTGTGAAGAAGTGTCCCTTTTTAACTTTTTTGTTTCTATGTGTAGAATAAAACAACTTTGGCTGTCTCCTGTCATGGGTGGGTGCTCCTGCTTTCAGGATGTCCTGAAGTTCAGGATTTTTTGTATTGCCTGGAGCTGGCGTCGCCGGATTATGCGAATTTGAGAAGATGCATTTTGCTGGTTATAGAGGTCATGAAGTTTAACCAGAAGTGAAAGTGCAGCGAGAGTCTGTCAATTACATTGTTGGAAACTGTTGTTTCCCTTCAGCTTCCAGGGGGCATTGTCCCCCGGCCCCCAGGAGGGCCACTGTCCCTGCACTCCGCCAGGGCCTAGGCGGCCCCTGGACCGGATTGCAGGAGTTTTCAAATTTCCCAGGAGCACCCATGTGTTATGTCGTTTCGTTCTCATTTAAGTCGAAGTGTCACGTGATAGCAGTCCTCGAACAATGCGGAAAGCATCTTTTGCAGCGTTTAATTGTAAAACTTGCGGGGGGGAAATGAGTTGTCTAGACCTTGCTGCCGAACGTTTTGCAACGCTTAGGGAGAGCTTTCCTTTATTAAAGACACACTGACCCACCACGATTAAGTCACTTGTTTTTTCTGGGTAGCTTTGACCCACATACAAATTCCCCCAACTTCAAATTGAGGCTGCTCTTTAAAATGATGTTTCGTTTCCAATTTGGGGGCATTTGTATGGGAGCCAAACCTGGTCAAAACAAGATTTCTTACCAGCTATAAGAGGGAGAACACGTGAAACCCGTGATCAAGTTTTGACACGTGATCTGGTGGGTCTTTGAAGAGCAGCCTCAATTTCAAGTTGGGGGCATTTGTATATGGGTCACAGCTACCCAAAAAACAAAAAACAAGGGACTTAATCGTGGTAGGTCAGTGTATCTTTAAGGAAATCCAGATCACAGGTGTGAAAGATGACATCATGTTGATGACCTATCGACCTGAAAGGTGAAATAGTCTACTACGGTCCAGTGAGTTACCGCCATGCGGATGCGGATGCCTGGAAGCGTGGCGAGATTTCCTCACCATAACCAGCAGGGATGTATGTGGAGGAAAAGTGGAAGAAAGGAGGTGGGGGTGGGGGTGGGGGGTGAAGGGGGGGACGAGGGGGTGAAGTAAAGGGAAAGTGGACGCAGTGAAGTGTGTAGCGGATGACCCACGGTCAACTGTCACCTGCGCGTGCCGCGGACACTAAGGCTAATCAGGGTCCCCCTTTCTTTCCCTTCTGTCTCCGTGTACTTAGTGGTCACTTCGTTTTTTGCACTCATCTATGTCTGCTTGACCTCATCCCATCCAGTCCAGTCCCCAAATGTTCCTGGTTCAAAAATGGTGTGTGTCATGTATCCTCTCTCTCTCTGTCTCTCTCAGTCTCTCTCGTCTCTCTCTCTCTCTCATCTCTCTCTCTCTCTCTCTCCTCTCTCTCTCTCTGTCTCTCTCTCTCTCTCTCTCTCTCTCTCTCTCTCTCTCTCTCTCTCTCTCTCTCTCTCTCTCTCTCTCTCTCTGTCTCTCTCTCTCTCTCTCTCTCTCTCTCTCTCCTCTCTCTCTCTCTCTCTCTCTCTCTCTCTCTTAATAATGTTATTATGCCTCATGTAACCCCCCTCCCTACCCTCCCACATGATACGGGCAGTGAGGCCTATTCATTAAAATGTTCGACTTCGACTTCTCTCTCTCTCTCTCTCTCTCTCTCTCTCTCTCTCTCTCTCTCTCTCTCTCTCTCTCTCTCTCTCTCTCTCTCTCTCACTCACTCACTGTGCGCGCATGCGTGCATTTGTTGCTCTCGAAGTCTGAGAAAGAATTAGGCGAAAGTAGCATGACCTACGTTACAAAACAAGAAGAAAAAGAACCATTGTCAAATGCCAATAAACCGGTATCAGAATTTAACTCTTGAACAATGGCTTTCAGGGTAATAAATTTCGAGGGATAATTGCCTAAATGCGTTATCATAAGAGGAATAAAGAATGGTGATAACACGTTTAGGCCGGGTTCACATTAGACGCGTAAGTCAGTTCCGTACGGAAAACCCTAACTAAGTGGAAGAAAGAAGGATAAAAGTTTACGCATATAGGGGAAAATTCGGACACGTGCGCAAATCTTTTGGTTTAAACAAAGTTTATTAACATAATACATTGCAGTGTACACACATTATTTTATGAGCACAACAAGCTATAAGCGCAAGCGCACTCAAAAAGTTTTCCCTTACGAACAAAAGGCTGCATCATGAAATTACTTGAATAGCTATGAGAAAAATACAATTGGAATAAGAAAAATAACTAAGCAAAGATATCAATACATCATGCACCAATTTATAACTAGACAAACAAACAATAGAAGTAAAAAAGAAAAAAAGAAAAAACAAAAGAAAAAAGGAAAGAAGAAAAAACAACAACAAAACCACAAAACAACAACAACAACAAATACAGAAAAACTAAGAATGGGGGTGGTTTATACTAAGTACACTATAAACCAACAATCAGAGGAAGTTTATATCAGTACATCTCAACAGGGTATTGTGCTATGCTATTAAATAATGATTGTTTATGTATTTTTTTCAAATTGCCACTAAAACATTAATCGTTATTAAAACGCAGCTTATGAAATTACATACTGCTAACATCATTGATTTGTTTTCACACATTTTTGTCCCTGCTTCCAAACAGAAGAGTAGAAACATTAGTTTGAACATCTTGTGCTAACAGTCCAATCGTTTGAGCTCTAGGTTCAATGTACAAAGGGCATTCTAAAAGAAAATGATACACACTTTCCACTGCAGAACCACAAGTACAAGATGAATCATCAGAAAGGTGTCGCTTAACAAGGTCGTGCTTAAGATCGCTCATCTCTAACCGAAGCTTGCAAACAACTATTTCCATGAATCTTGTTGGTAAATAATAATAAACAGGAATTTCACTGTCCGTTCGTTTTAGAAAACGTTTAAAGCGACTTAAGGAATCCCATTGTTTTACTTCATCTGGTAAATCGTTCCACAGAGCTGTTGTTGATGGAAAAAATGACGATTGATAAAGTGCAGTTCTGCAGTAAGGAATCTGTCTCTCTAAAGGATTTCGGTGATGGTATGGATTAACATTAGACACTAGCTGAGGTAAACGATTAGAAAGGTAAAGTGGAACAGTTCCGTTTACGATTTTAAAGTACATGATTAGTTTGTGTCGACGACGGCGTTCTTTTAATGAAATAAAACCAGATTCAGAATAAAGTTTTTTGTGACTTGTACCACGCACTGTTCCAGTTATTGTTCTGATGGCATCTAAATGAAGATCTTCTAAGTCTTGTGCTAATTTATCTGTACAATTGTCCCATATAATATCTGAAAAATCAAGGTGAGGCATAATAAATGACTTATGCATTGTTTCAAGAGATCTACGACTGAGTCGGTACTTGAAGGACCGAAGACAAGCAACTAAAACTCTACATTTCGATATAACTGCTCTAATGTGATAGTCCCATTTACAAGTATTCTGGATAATTACGCCAAGATGTTTATGTCTATCAGTTTCTTGTAAAATGGTTTCTTCAAATGTAAGTGGAAGTACATGGGGTACAGTTTGGTTGGATATTGTCATAAGTTCTGTTTTCGATTGGTTAAACTTAACTTTCCATTTTTTAGCCCATTCAGAAATTTTATGAAGATCAGAATTCAGAATATCTGTTCGAAGTTGAGTATTTTCTAGCCCTAAGTACATGCTCGTATCATCCGCAAATAACTTCACTAATGATTCTATGTCAATCACTATATCATTTATGTAAATCAAGAACAATAATGGTCCAAGTACTGAGCCCTGGGGGACACCTGCTGAGATATGAAAATAACATGATTTACTACCTTTAAGTACAACAGCTTGGCTACGGTCCTTCAAGTAATCTGCAAACCATCCCAAAAGTTGTCCCCGGATTCCTAGTGCTGAAAGCTTACAAAGAAGTCCCTTATGCCAAACTTTATCAAACGCTTTAGATATGTCAAAAAATATTACCTGAGCAGTTGTTTTGTTATCCAGAAACTTACAAAAATCATCAGAGATAACTAAAAGCTGAGAAACAGTTGAATCGTTAGGAACAAAACCAGATTGAGCACTTGAAATCTTTTCCCTTCTTTGTTTCACATATTTATGGATTGCGCACGGGTTTCCGCATGGAATATCCGCTTATGTGTGTACACGGCCAAAGGCAATTACCCCTCGGAAGTTCAGTTTAACGTCGCGTATCGGCTTTCTTCATGTACGACGGGCTGAACAAACCAACCAGGGTATAAACAAAAATTTATGTTCCTGAATCACTGTTTCAGCCAAAAGGTCGAGAAGCGATCAGAATTTGCGAAAAAATACTGCCGTTGCTTTATATTCAGGGAATAATAATTGTCACGGGTATTATCGAACAAGTGAAATGTGTTGCCGCTTGGCAGTCGTACAACAGAGATCAATGTCTTCCATTGTCAACATTATTGCCCTCAGACGTGACCAGTCAACACCTCC
>CM065687.1:53549986-53557486 GCA_017654935.2 Phymorhynchus buccinoides
TGTGTGTGCGTGCGCGCGTGCGTGCGTGTGCGCGTGCGTGCGTACGCGCTCGCACGCGTATGTATGCGTGTGTGTGTGAACATCAAATATGCGGCGCATCAAAGAGCGTAAACTGCCGTAAGGAACATAATGAAACTTGGCCCCAAAACATTGTTCCCCATTTTCCTAAGATAATGCCCATTGTCTCAACGTCACCAAATAGAAAACCATACAAACGCACTCCCCGTGAGTCTGATGTTTTACACCATCGCTTGAAGTGTGTAGAGAACAACTAAAGGAAGACAAATCCATTGCAGGCCTTAGTCCGCTGATCCTGTATTGATCCCTTTTTTCCTTCTTTTACCCCCGTTAATCTGGACGCATGGTTCAGGGTATCTTCTTCTTCTTCTTCCTCTTCTACGTCCCTAGGCCATATGGCCATATTAGACTATAACTTATGCGTTCGGTTTTCACTGGTCTCCTCGCTGCATTCAGCCGACACCTTCCGATTTCGGCCACAAAACCGTTCGGTTTTCAACTGGTCTCCTCGCTGCATTCGAGAAGTTCGGTATATTCGGACCTCCGCCATTTTGGTTCTTTCTTGTTTGGTTTCACGTTCATTTTTGAATTTATTTAATATTTTTGGGGTTTAAGAACCAGGGGGACGTTCCATAACAGCTTCCTTTGCCCACAACGATGACAGGGAAAAGAAAGAAAGAAAGAAAGAAAGAAAGAAAGAAAACCATAGTAGTGTGTCCATGTTGAAGATGGACGAGATGAGTGAGCCTCGTCAGCAAACCAGGAGAATGGCTTCTCTTTCCACCACTAAAGTGGAACCTCCCTAATAAGACCTCCCGTTATAAGACCCCCTCTCACAAAAGACCTACTTCTCTTCAGGAGACATTGCCCTTCGTTGTAAGTATTAAAAAGGCTGTACAAAAATAATCAAAAATGAGGTGATGATGAAAATTATGTTTTACGTCCTCTCGGTCATAGACACATATGGGACATTTGTAAATACAAATATGGTGGGAACAATACTGGCTGCAATGCCCGGAGGCAGTGCAACACCAGTAAAGTCCCGAGTTTTTAACAATATAGATAGGTGTAGCGGTAACCATGCCTCGGCTAAACCTCATCAGCTATGGCACCGCCACATTAAGAGTAATGCAAAGAGTTATTAAAGATGAGGTCTTATAAGGGAGGGATCTTATAAGGGAGGTTCGACTGTACCAATGTCCTCCCACCAAAAATCCTGTGCACACACACAGGTCCTACAGCCGTTTTGCTCCCTCTGCTCAACCTGCCACAGGGTGCACACCTGAGGTCCTTGCCATCACCATCACCCACTGCATCATTGTTCACAGTAGGGGGGTACCGTTGTCTTCACGCCTTGGAGGAGCCCCCCCACCCACCCCCACCCCCACCCTTGCCGGGTGTCACGCGCACTGTCACAGCCCCCCCCCCCCCCCTCCCCTGTCTCGCTTGTCATGTCGCTTGCCGGGCCGAGGAAGCGCGTGACGACTACTACTAGCTCGTGCTGTCGCGCGCGCGACCCCCTGGCGGTTCCTGTCGCTGTGTGGTGCTTGTCGAGGTCTTCATCCTCATCCTTCTTCCAGTTAACACCCCCCCCCCCCACCCCCACCCCATTTCTTCCTTGCTAGTACCCTTTTCCTTTATTTATTTTTTCGCCCGTGTTGCACGTGCGTCTGTGTGTAGTGGTGTCTTTCTTCTTTGCGCGCTGTTGTGTCTGTCCCGTTTCAGGCTGAGCGGGACACCTGGGCTGATGGATGTCCCCGTGCTGCCTCGGCGACATCCTCCGTCCTCGTTTGAACCCGTTCCAACCGTTTTATCTTCTTCTCTTCTTTTTGTGTGTCGCGGCGTGTTTTGTCTTTATTTTTATTTTTTTCCTCCCTTCCAAAAAACTCTTGTCCGGACAGATTTGGAGTGAAAAAAAAAAAAAAAAGGCGCTGAAGCGAGAAATAAAAGCCACCACCACTGAAGTCAAGGCTGGATGACACGGGTGTTCTCCACGCGACGTCCATGATGGGAAGGTGGTGGTGGTTGGGGAAGGTGGGGATGGAAAGGGGGGTGGGGCGAAGCTGGGGTAGTGGGGAGGGTGATGGTGATGATGACGGGGAGAGGGCTGGAGGGTACGAACCTGAGGAACAGGTGGGAACAGGTGTGTCCCTTTTTTAAACTTCCCCGACTCTCGCTCTCTCTGACTCTCTCTCTCTCTCTCTCTCTCTCTCTCTCTCTCTCTCTCTCTCTCTCTCTCTCTCTCTCTCTCTCTCTCTCTCTCTCTCTCTCTCTCTCTCTCTCTCTCTCTCTCTGTCGGTATGGTGGACGCCGCCCCTAAGAGCCCCCCACAATGCATCATATACAATATAGCTGCAGGCGATGATGACGTACGTCTTGGTTCATGCTCGTTCCTCAAGCGTCTGTCAGTGATGAGTTTAGTGTTGAATCAGTTGAATCAGTTTAACCCTGGGGAAGACAGTCGCCCTGTACTGGACGAGGCACTACAAAGGTATAACGCGATTGGTGGGGTTCAGATCACGCTGATTCTTTAGCATGCGTTGTTAAGTAGTTGTTGTTTTCTTGAGTGTGTGTATCTGATTTTCTTAGATTCCCCCGTCTTGCTTCAAGTGAAACGTTGGTAAAAATCGTCGAGATTCTTCTTCTTCTTCTTCGATCGCTCAGACAGTTTCCTGTCAACTATGAGCGCGGGTGCGTCATGCTGCCGTTATGCGCCTAACTAAGAAATAGTTAGGCCCAGCATGTCCGACTTCGGCTGGAGGAAATGTGTTTGAAAGAGTTTCGTGGAAAAAAAGGCAGGAGAATGGACCGGTAAGGCAGAAAGATAGTAGATGACAGTAAGCAAAGGGAAAAGGCAGAGTCAAAGAGAGTGACAAATTAGAGGAAATTACAAGCACAGAACTTCCAGACGGTGGAGAAACTATTTATACAAAAGATACCCCCGGTATCCCCACGGAGGGATCGTCGAGATAAAATCCACTCATTTCCAAATTGCCTGGGTCTAGTGGTGAATGATATCTGTGATAATGAAGCATAGAAGCTTACACATCCAAAACTTGAGGGCTTGTTTGTTGCTAGTGTGAATTGGGATGTTTTCACTAAGTGGATATTTTGATTAGTTTTTCAAACGGTGATTTCAAAGTCAAGCTTTAAATGTTGATTTGACAGATTATAACAATGTTAAAAGATTGCACTTTGAATATTGATT
This sequence comes from Phymorhynchus buccinoides, assembly GCA_017654935.2. Classification (NCBI taxonomy): domain Eukaryota; kingdom Metazoa; phylum Mollusca; class Gastropoda; order Neogastropoda; family Raphitomidae; genus Phymorhynchus; species Phymorhynchus buccinoides. The sequence goes on from CM065687.1 coordinate 53,553,213, forward strand.
TGAAAAATAATCTTTGAAAAACAAAACATGTTGTCTACATAGACACACACAACAACAACAAAATTAAGCACTCCTCTTTTTTCTTAAATAACTTAAGCCCTACGCCCACACTCAGAAACACTAGTGTGTTAAATAAATGTATGTAGATAATAAAACGTTTGAAATGAAAATATTCCTAACAATCAAATTTGTTTTTCTTAATGAGGGGAGTTCCTAAAGCATTGGCTAAGACCTGATTCTGTAAGCTTTGGCGGAAAGGAGTTCCAATTTGTGTACGCGCAAAAACGAAACAATAACTCCATCAAAAATTTAATAGTACGAAATCTGTGAAGAAGAAAATTGTGTGGCGTTCTCAAAATGGATTTGTTCTCAAAATGTCTGTGCATGTGCGAAACTATTTTTTGTGTATTTCACGGTTTCAGGTTAGGGTTAGGAATAGGGTTAGGGATATGTTTAGGGTTAGGGTTAGAGATAGGTTTAGGGTCAATTTAGTGTCGAATACACAAAAGATAAAATTTGTAATGTGTACGGGCACGATATAAGCCGAAGGCTTGTTGCTGCCCTTTATTCTCATATTTATTATTTTGTTACGTTATAAGGAAGAAATAAAGAAGTTTAAACCAGATAAAATTTGATGGAACGTCATGATCGATTTCGCACATACGCAGACATTTTGAGAACAAATCCATTTTGAGAACGCCACACCGGCACAGGTACATATCGGATATTTATATATGTTAAATAATTAGCGGGTTGATCCTGGAAGCATGGCAACACCAGGAAATACACCAGGAAATACCTCAATTTCTTAAATATTTCTATGGGTTTTTTTAAGTTATGAAATTTGTTGCTCCAGCCAGCCTTTTATCCATCCTCTCTTGGTCAAGATTGCAGTATTTTTCACAGTGATTTCTGATGAACTGAGTCTGTGAGGGATGGATGTAACTCCATGGACGATTAAGATCGACTGTAAAACTCCGCGTCTTACTGAGACTAAAAATGAATTAGATTTAGCAGAACGTGTAGGCGAAACTGCGAAATATAGCTCCACAAAACAGAGTCTGAAGAAAAATATGGAACGTAACTCCAAGCCAAGGGAAGCTTTGAAGAAGACAACTCTATATTTTCTTTAGGAACACTGAACCCCTTGACTGACACCAACATATTACGTACTGACCTGATGACATCACTGATGATGTCATCAGATTAAGCTATAATAATTATTGTGGCGATGAGGTTTAACCGAGGCGTGGTTACTGCTACACCTATCTGTATTGTTAAAAAATCGTGACTTTACTGGAATTGCCCTGCCTCCGGGCATTGCCTCCAGTAGTGTTCCCACCATCTTTGTATTTACAAATGCCCCACATGGCCGAAAGGCCGAAGACGGCGTAAAACCCTATTTTCATCGATGAAGTTATACTAATTATTGTGGCGGTATTATAGCCGATGAGGTTTAATCGAGGCGTGGTTACTGCTACACCTATCTGTATTGTTAAAATATCGGGACTTTACTGGTTTAGCACTGTCTCCGGGCATTGCCTCCAGTATTGTTCCCACCATCTTTGTATCTACAAATGTCCCATATGTGTCTGTTCCAGACCGAGAGGATGTCAAACACAATGTTTTCATTCATTCAGATTAAGAGGACTAACCCTGATATGCTAGCTTTTTTCTTTAACATAATCAAGAGAGTAATACCCCCAGACCATTTTGCCAGATTGGCTCTATCATTTGTCTTTTTCATGTCATGATTTGCCCAATTATTTTTTCGTTCATTTTCTCTTGCAGTCAAAGGGTTAAGCAAAACTGAGAAATACTATCCACAAGTACAGGACAGTTAGGGGAAGACGGGGTAAAAAGCGCATGGGCGGGTAAGAAGCCCACCCCAATTATCTCATGAAATGAAGCAAATTTCAGTCTCATTTTGCCCATGAGACGAGCGTTAATGTCTAGCATTCGTCTCATTGTCAAATTTGACTGAAATTTTCTTTATTTCATGAGATAATTGGGGTGGGCTTCTTACCCGCCCATGCGCTTTTTACCCCGTCTTCCCCTATGTATGTCTAATATAAGGAAAACACGTGATAATGACCGCAGCTGACTGTATAAGAAAGACATAAATCCATACCCCCCAAAATGAGATAAAAAAAATAGAACTTCACGACCAATGAGTGGACATAAACTGTGACTGTGCAGAGGATGTGAAAAAGGCACTGTGGACTGTACAGTAGGTCAGACAGCTGCTCATCAAGCGGCGTCTGGTTTAACCCTTTCACCGCCAGCCACGTTTCAGCCAAAAATGTCCATTACATTTACCCATGGGTAGAGAACAAAATCCATCTGCAGTATTGGGGATTCTTTTGTGACTTATTTTATATAAGGTCTATCCTTACCTCCCAAAACTAAGACAACAGGGTCTTTGGATAATTGACCACAATTTGATGCCTTTTAGTGACATAGGCGTTAAATCACTGTGGTGCTAAAATGCGACTTTGGCGGTGAAAGGGTTAAATGTTTTATTTTCAAAAGAAACATCAACAACAACGACATAACTGAAGCAGCAACAAGCAAAGCTTATGACGTGCTCAGTTCAAAATAAACTACACAGCATAAACAATGGCGGAATGATACCAGTTTACAATAATGGCGTCTAACGAATAAGCCTTTGACTTGTGCGAAGGAATTTTGAGTGGGCTCTGGAACCACCTAGGCTAGCTGAGCGTAGGCTACGCCATTTCATTATGGGAACCCAAAGTGGCGTCTTGATGGTGGAAGAAACCATAGACTAGAAGAGACCCACCTTAGTATGGCATTCCAAACGTCAAACAATTATTTGCTCGATTTGTAGTGGTAAAATGAGGCACTTTCCTCATTCTGTGCACACAATTCATTCTGTGGTGCACAGAATTCATTCTGTTGCACCAATTCATTCTGTGGTGCACACAATTCATTCTGTATGCACAGAATTCATTCTGTGGTGCACAGAATTCATTGTATGCACAGAATTCATTCTGTGGTGCACAGAATTCATTGTATGCACAGAATTCATTCTGTGGTGCACAGAATTCATTGTATGCACATAATTCATTCTGTGGCACACACAATTCATTCTGTGCACAGAATTCATTCTGTGGTGCACAGAATTCATTCTGTAGGACAGAATTCATTCTGTGGCACACACAATTCATTCTGTGGTGCACAGAATTCATTGTATGCACACAATTCATTCTGTGGTGCACAGAATTCATTGTATGCACAGAATTCATTCTGTGGTGCACAGAATTCATTGTATGCACAGAATTCATTCTGTGGTGCACAGAATTCATTCTGTAGGACAGAATTCATTCTGTGGCACACACAATTCATTCTGTGGTGCACACAATTCATTCTGTAGGACAGAATTCATTCTGTAGGACAGAATTCATTCTGTGGCACACACAATTCATTCTGTAGGACAGAATTCATTCTGTAGTACATAATTCATTCTGTAGGACAGAATTCATTCTGTGCCAAAACTTTATTCTGTGGGATATACACATTTCATTTTGTGCGCAGAATGAATTCTGTGTCGCATAGAATAAATTTTGTGCACAGAATGAATTCTGTTATCCCACAGAATAAATTCTGTCCGACAGAATAAATTCTGTCCTATAGAATGAATTCTGTCCTATAGAATGAGTTCTGTGGGAAACACAATTCATTCTATGGAGAACGAGGCTCATTTGCATATGATGGTGATTGTAGGTACCTAGATAGTGTTCATTAGTTTAGAAATGTGTTGTTGGAAATGTATGCAACTGTCTTAAAACTTAAAAGAAACTCAAAACTTTACTATATTGTCCGTGAAAACAGTGACGGTGTGTATGATTTTGTAATTAAGACCCCCCCCCCCCCCCTTTCTTTTCAAATAAAAGAAAATAATTATATTATACGAAACCTGCTAACAATAGTATAGCTGGCAGGAAGACCAAAAATTGATCTAGACGTTGATCATATCGAGGAACTCATTTTTGAGATTCGACTGCCGTTGTCAAAAGTAGCGACGCTTTTTGGAGTGAGTTGTCAAACAATCTACAATCGCCTACAAGAAGAAGGTAGGCAGTTTGCCCCCCCCCCCTCCTCCACACACACACACACATACACACACACACACACAGTGACGTAATATGCAAATGAGCCTCATTCTCCATAGAATGAATTGTGTTTCCCACAGAACTCATTCTATAGGACAGAATTCATTCTATAGGACAGAATTTATTCTGTCGGACAGA
>CM065687.1:53562486-53579986 GCA_017654935.2 Phymorhynchus buccinoides
ACGGGAAATAATTTAACTGCTTGAAAACGTGTAGTAGTTAATTAGCAATGTTAGGGCCTGGATGCTTGGTTTCAACACTAAAGCCTGGGATATCACGAAAGTAAGTATTTTTGTATTTCCTCGGCTGGGTTCTACCAATGCCTCCCTAATAAGGAGGAGAAACTAAGCTAGCACTCTTTATGTTTTTTAGAACACAGATCAAAATACCAAGTTAATATAACTGGTTTTGGTTTTAATGTTCGTTTCAAAGACATAGGGACAAAAACGTTTTAAACAAAATTACTATTATTGCATTTCTGGATGCTTGGTTTCAACACTAACGCCTGGGATATCACGAAAGTAAGTATTTTTGTATTTCCTCGGCTGGGTTCTACCAATGCCTCCCTAATAAGGAGGAGAAACTAAGCTAGCACTCTTTATGTTTTTTAGAACACAGATCAAAATACCAAGTTAATATAACTGGTTTTGGTTTTAATGTTCGTTTCAAAGACATAGGGACAAAAACGTTTTAAACAAAATTACTATTATTGCATTTCAAATGCTCTAACTTTTGAGTCCTGTAGGCTGGAGGAACGGTACCAGCAGTAAACTGAGATTTTTTTCATACCTATATATATTATATGCATAATGATTTTATAAGTATTTATATTATAAATAGTTGCTGATTCGGTGGGTTTACTTTTGTTTGTTTGTTTGTGTCATAACAGAAATATTAACAGACAAAATGTTACGTTTAATTCAATGCCCACGACATCTACTTAATAAACTAGCCCAACGATGTTGCATTGCATTTTTAGTCCCCGAGCCGAAGGTTCGGGGAGCTATTGTTTTTGTCTGATCCGTCCGTCCGTCCGGCGTGCCTCCGTCCGGCTATTCGTCCGTTTTTCTCAAAAACTATTCAGTCTATCATCATCAAATTTGGCATACTAGTTCGCCAAGATGCAAGCTATCCACTGATGTATTTAGTTTTACATTAAGGTCAAGGTCGCGCCAGTTACGGGGTTCAAACCCCGAAACACATAATCGCTAATATCTCGCGAAGTTTTGCATGTATTTTAATGCAGTTTTTTTCCACAACATTTCTTGATGAATGGTCTATAACACAGGTGTCATGAATTTTCTGTGCGCGCGTGTGCGCATGATCGCGCGCGCTCAAATCACGGGTCCGAACCCCAAGGCTAATATATATAAAAAAAACTATTCAGTTACGTGCTGTTTTGATGCGTTTTTATGTAGTTACGTGCTGTTTTGATGCGTTTTTATGTATGTGCACAGCCGACACATTCCGATTTCCGAGTAGCTCGGCGATGCTGCGAGGGGACTTTGCTACCGCTCGGCGTTGCACTTGTTTTTTAAGTCGCTATCAGTTTGTTACTCTTCTTCTTTTAGTGCTGCTTCTCAAAGAGGAGAAAGGATGACTGCTCATAATAATAATAAGAAAATAAAACACACTGAAGCTGGAGAAAAGTTAAAGAATCATAAAAGCAATGTGATGTTTAGTAATTATGGTCCTTCATTTTCATATCATCATCATCATCATCATCATCATCATCATCATCATCATCATCATCACATCGTCATCATCTGCTGCTTCTTCATCTTCTTAAATGAATTATTATTATTATTATTATTATTATTATTATTATTATTATTATTATTTAGTGTTGTTGCTACTGTTCCTGTTATTGTTTTTGTTGTCATTGACGTTATTAATATATTATTATTATTATTATTATTATTATTTGGTGTTGTTGCTACTGTTCCTGTTATTGTTTTTGTTGTCATTGACGTTATTAATATATTATTATTATTATTATTATTATTATTATTATTATTATTATTTGGTGTTGTTGCTACTGTTCCTGTTATTGTTTTTGTTGTCATTGACGTTATTATTAATATTATTATTATTATTATTATTATTATTATTTGGTGTTGTTGCTACTGTTCCTGTTATTGTTTTTGTTGTCATTGACGTCATTAATATATTATTATTATTATTATTATTATTATTATTATCATCATCATTATTATTATTATTATTATTATTATTTGGTGTTGTTGCTACTGTTCCTGTTATTGTTTTTTTTGTCATTGACGTTATTAATATATTATTATTATTATTATTATTATTATTATTATTATTTGGTGTTGTTGCTACTGTTCCTGTTATTGTTTTTGTTGTCATTGACGTTATTAATATTTGGGACCATTAAAATGTTCACTAGAATGTTTACAATATAACATGTTGGTGATTAATTATAATCTAAAAGCTTTTTAATATATTGATGATTACAGACAAAAAATAATACGATAATATAGATCATATACTCTGGCTATGATTGCCGTGGAAGAAGACAAGGAGGAAATAGTTCAATAATAAATATAATGATTAAGGTGTTAAAATAAATAAAAATTGTTGTTCCTTTTATAAATTCATTATTACATGTTTATTTAAAATGGGGAAGGGGTGATTTGGGGGAGAGATGGGGAGGGGGGAGGGAGGACGAGGAAAGGGGTGAGAAAGCACTATTATAATATAAATCTCTCTCTCTCTCTCTCTCTCTCTCTCTCTCTCTCTCTCTCTCTCTCTCTCTCTCTCTCTCTCTCTCTCTCTCTTTCTCTCCCCCCTCTCTTTCCTCAAGACTTAATTATGTTAGAATAAGGTACACCTACTTTGATAAGTTTTTTGATTTTTTTTTAAATTTGTAGCGGAAATGGAGGTGTTTTGGTTGAGTTATTTTTAATGTCTAGCATCCGTGACCAACTTTGGTAGCCATAAACCGTGTTTTCAAAATGTTCAGGCCCCCCCCCCCCCCCCCCCCCCCCACTTCCTTTATGGACATCATAATCCGCCCTACGACAGACAGGCAACAACAAAAAAATCCGCCCTGTCCACTAATTAAAACCTGTGATGGCATAAGAATAAACCGTATAATATTATGAATTACAATAATAATAATAATAATAATACTGGTTATTTATAGAGCGCTTAACTCCCTTTGCAGGGTGCTCAAAGCGCTGAACAAAGGCCTAAACACTAACATACAGATAAACATACACATTAAAGACAAGCCAAGAATAATCAACATGAAGACAAGTATCAATGAATATAAACATTACAAATAAGTGAGACTGTTCATACAAAATACATGTATTAATCTCTCTCGCCCTCCCTCAGGTTGGATTTTTGTTTTTAATGAAGGAAACGAAAATTAAGATCGACGGAGAACAAAGCAAATTTATTCACAGGAAAAGAATTAAATTAAATTTTAGAAATGTCACTTGTTCCTATATATTGGTACGATATCTTAATATTATGGTCGTAGGCTACTCGTCAAAGCTGGTATTTGAGCACTTAGTAAATTACTTATTGTTTATTGTCATTTGTAATGTAGGGTCACTTGTTAGCTTCATAATAGATCTCATTGTTTATCTGGTAGCCTACTTGAGCACTTTTGATTATATTGATTCTTCCATTGGCAGTTTAGGCCTAGCGTCACTTGGAATGAATCAAATCTTGTTTTAGTGTCCTCACCTGTACACAGGCACATATGGGACATTTGTTAGTATTCGATAGGGGGACGAAAAGAAAATGGGGAATGGGGCCATGATAAGGGAATTATTGTTTTAAAATATGGATTTGGGTAGTTAAAACACATAGGGATAAAAATCAATAAAAGTCAGTATAAACGTTGTTTGTTGTGTTCGTCAATTCGTCATAACATACTTGTGGCGGTACCATAGCCGATGAGGTTTAACCGAGGCGTGGTCACCGCTACAGCTATCTGTATTAATTTTTTAAAATCGGGACTTTACTGGTTTCGTACTGCCTCCAGTATTGTTCCCACCATATTTGTATTTACAAATATCCCATATGTGTCTGATTCAGACCAAGAGGACGTAAAACTCCATTTTCTCTCTCTCTCTCTCTCTCTCTCTCTCTCTCTCTCTCTCTCTCTCTCTCTCTCTCTCTCTCTCTCTCTCTCTCTCTCTCTCTCTCTCTCTCTCTCTCGTCAATTCGTCAGTGTTTGTAAGCTGCTCTTCGCTATCAGGTCGCCCAGTATATTCCATGACTCTGGCTAGGGAAACAAACCTACTCGATTCCAATTAAAATGTATCAGGACATACATGAAAAGTCACTTTATATGCATCACTCAGTGATTGCGTTTATTGGTAATTATCAGTAAAATACTGATTACAAAACCAAAATACCGGAGAGAAAAAAAACTTTGACCTGTCAGTCCCAGGGACTGGATAATTTTTTGCTAGGACTGATAAGTTGTTTAAAAGAGGCTTTAATTGTTGTTCATTCTGTGCTTTTGTTACTTGTCATAAATATTGATTATTTGTTTTTATTTCAATGCCTTCCTATCTTGTCATTGTAAAGCGCATAAAGCATTATAATGGATTATTGCGCTATATACATAATTTTTTTATTATTATTATGTAATAAATGAAAAGTGTGAGTTGATTTGCCTGCCCTGCACCGTACCACTGGCCTTAAGGATGAAAAGTTAACGCGTTAGAAATGCTGAATAATAGAGTATTATTTTTAAAAAACACTTTTGTATCCAAAATGCCATGCGTTGAACATCTTTATCAAAACCAGTGACAGTGAACTTTGAACTCTGATTTGTGTTCTGAAAAGAATAATATTGTGCTGTTTTTAGTTGTTCCTCCCAATGGTGGAGGGGGCAGATTCCTCAAAGACTCTTTTCAGTGTCTTTGGATCCCTGCTTGGGACAGATGTACCTATGTCTGTACAATGCTTCTCTGTCTCTATTTCTCCATTCTAGAGGGGAGTGAGTGTGTGCGAGTATGTGTCTGTGAGTATGAGTAGTACACGTGTGTGTTTTGTGCATGTGAGTGCGCGTGTTTTTGTGTGTGTGTCTATGTGTATGTGTGTGTGTGTGTGTGTGTGTGTGCGTGTGCGTGTGCGTGTGCGTGTGCGTGTGCGTGCGTGCGCGTGCGCGTGCGTGTGTGCGTGCGTGCGTGTGCGTGTCAGTGTGTGTGTGCGTGTGTGTGTGTGTGTGTGTGTGCGCCTGCGCGCTTGTTTGTAAAATGTTTGTGTATGTGTGTGTGCGCTTCAGTGAGCATGTACTGTCTGTGTGTTTGATTAAAAATGTGTGTGTGTCTGTGTGTGTATGTCTGTGTGCAAGAACGCGTTCACTCGCCGCGGCTTGCGTGCACGTACGTGCATGTGTGTCTGTTGTGCGTGTGTGTGCGTATGTTTCAATGCCGATTGTAAAGCGCTTTGTGCTCGATAAAAAGCGCTATGCAAGTGTCCGTTGTTTATTATTATTATTATTATTATTATTATTATTATTCCCTCCCACCTTCTCTCTCTTTCTCTTTCCTGTCCCTCTCTCATTTTGTCATTTTCTTTTTTAAGCTCGCTCGATTTCAGTCTTACTCTCTCCCCAGGTACGCAGATCCAAAAACTGATCAAGCCATCCTAAGACAGAAAACGTTAAATTGAAAGTCTAAAACTGAACGGGTCGAGTTCTAATCAGAAAGAATAAAATAGCCTTTGGATTCCAGACTGGGACATAATAGCCACGGCCCTGCCACTGAAAGGCTACATTAATTTTGGCGTGCAATCAAATAGTAGAAGGCATTTTAATCTTCGTCTCCAGGGCTGTCGTCAAGGCAGGCACAAGTTTCCTTTTTCAGCCCCAAAGGGTGTCTTCCATTGGCGGAGTGCGTTCGTATTACGCCAGAAACAGACATAGTGTCACACACAGGATCTGTCGTGTCCTTGTATGGGCATATTACTCCACCTACGTCACTGCTGACGTAGGCGGGAGTTCCCAAAAGTAAAACACATTTTTTTTACATCCGGCTAATTGTCATCCGTCGAAGGCTGTCTTGAAAGGGCAAGCTTTTGTTTTATTTTTAAAGTTGCCCGTCCTTTTTGAGTAGGCTAAAAGCTCCATCCAAGAAGGTTTGCGACTTTTGATGATTCTTACTAATTATTTTTTTATTTTTTGTGTGAGAAAAGGCCACTGTGCCAGCGTTCTTTTCTCCCTCCAGCGCTCGGCTTTGCTTACGTCACGCAACAACGCGGCGCGAGCTCTCCTCGAGGCGAGACGGCTAAAATTAGGTCGACCTGGGCAGAGTGTCAATCCGAACGAGAGCAGACGAGAGTCGAGAGAGAGGCCGACATTACGTTTCGAAAGCCTGAACTTTTACTTTTCAGCGACGACAAGATGGATATTTGGCCATCTTCGAGTGTAATTCTACTTATTAGGAATTGACATGATTCCAAAAGGAGTCCGTGTTTCGAATCGTGGGGATCAGTTTGTAGGGCAGTCAGGTGAACAAGTTGCTTGGCGTGAATGTGTTGAACGGATGATCGAGATGCATTCCCTCTGACAACAGAAGTTTTTTTAGGCTTGTAGGTAACTAGCCTAGTCTACCAGTGCAGTGTTGGAACGTCTGAGGTAAGAACTTTGTGGGGTGAAAGAAAGTTGCAGTTTTCCACACTAACACTTGTAACAGTGACGGTGCTTTGTGTGTGTGGAGTTCTTCCAGCCTATCCTGTCCAATGTTTTGTGGTTTTACCGTACTTTTGTGTTGGCTTATTTGTTTTGTTATGATCTTCACCGCATCACTGTGTCAGAGTGTGGTGTGTCACTGTGTGTGTGTGTGTGTTTGCGTGACCATGATAATGCACAAATAATCATGCTTATCACCGGGACCGTTAGGTGATCCTTTTGATAACGAATATTAGTATTATTACACACACACACACACACACACACACATACACACATACATGTATACATACGCCAAACGAAAAATACACTATACACACTTTCTTTCTTCCTTCCTTCCTTCCTTCCGTATAGCAACCACAGTCACTTTTGACTATTATGTCGCTGTAACTAGTGTAAGCTATCAGACTCAGAGGATGTACGAGAATGGTGCGAGACAATAAACTGTTGAGAAGAAGAAAGTGGACAGGAGAAAAAGAAGAAAATAGAAAACTTGACCCAGCCAGCCAGGTCCCGCTGATCGGTCCGCAACATGATGCCGCGCTAAGCAAGAGAATGACCCAGCCAGCCAGTTCCCGTTACACACGCACACACACACATACGCCAAAGTAAAACTACACATGCGCATGCGTGCACTGCACACACTTGTGCATGCATACATGTGCACTTATACATATATGCACATACATGCAGTGATCGCGCTATGAATTTTAAAAATCAGTCCCATCAGCGACAATGTCCCCCATCAACTGGTGTCAAAACCAATCCCAGGGAAACAAAACCAGTGAAAACCGCAATATCGAGGCCTCTGTTAAACAGTTGATCAATCCTAGCAAAAATGTATCAGTCCCTGGGACTGACATCTTTTTTTTAGTATTTTGGTTTTGCAATCAGTATTTATTCAGATAATTATCAGTAAATGCGATCACTGATATGTATATACATGGATATACACAGTTGTCTCCATCAATCGCCTCAATTGCCTCAAGCAGTAGCGCAACCAGTACAAAGAAAGGAAAAAAGGAAGAAGTATTTAACAAAAATGTTACGTAATAAAAACTTTATACTGCTATTATTACTGTTATTGCTATAATATGTATTGGTGTCATATAAAACCTTGTATTGGTTTTAAAGGGCAATAAACATTGATTCTGATTCTGATTCTGATTCACACACATACGCACACAATGTCCAAACACATGTGCATGCACACACACATGTATACACACACACACTGACACACACACACACACACACACACACATGGCTTATATGCACTCAGTGAGCGATTGTTTGAAATACTGGTAATATTAACCATTGGCAATGACATTGACATGGTATCTGGCTGGGATCACACTTGACAAAACAATTTGACCAAAACAAGGAAAATTAACATCTGCTAAGGTTGTAATCAGATTCAGTGCACCCTGTCTCTGTGACTTTGCCCAGGTGTCTAATCAGCTCATGTCACATTACTCAGTTTAAATAACAAGTTTATTACAAGGTAAAGCAAGAACATTGCAAATGAAACCAGTGGTTTTGAGCATTTCTTCAGTTGTGACACATTTTTGTCAGTGTTGATTTAAATTATTTTACCTCAGTTTTCTTTTCTTTTTTAAAAGGTTTGATTAAGAGACATTATCAGTAACTTAGATTATATTTAACTACAACAACAAAACACTTTTGAACATGTTTGATGTTGAGGAAACTGTTTTTGTTGTTGTTTTCTTCAGACATGAGATTTGTCAGGACATTTCCTGAAAATCAGCATGGCTGTTCTTGAGATAAGTGTAATCCATTGAGAAATGGGGAGGGGGGTGGGTGTAGACTGGGAGTGATTGATGGAAGCATGAACGAAGCAATCATGCCCGAATTGCCACTCAAATCCACAAGATCTGGGATGTTCATCCCATTCAGAAGAAGCCCACTTCCAACAGCCAGTTCCTTAAAGTTATTTTCTTGGATCAGGATCAGGATTTTTAAGGACAACCAGGGGCCTACGCTGGTTCCCAGGAACTTTTCAGGAAATTTCACTTTCCTCTGATCTCGTGTGTGCTTTAATTTCAAACTATTTGAAAACATAGCAAAATGTCCATGTCTCAGAGCTTCAGATTGTTGGCGGGCCCGGGCCATTGAGTCGATTGACCCGTATTGACAGTGATTTGACCCCTCATTTTGTGCACCCAGGGGTCGTCTGACCCATGAAGTTTGTAACAAAATTTAAGTGTAATACTACAGTGACACATTATTGGCCCATTATTTTGGGAATTGGCCAATCATTTTATGTAAGCAGGGGTCGTACGACCCAGGAAGTTTGAAAATAACATGAAGATCTGATGTCTGTTTTGACTTGAAATCACTTTCAGTCAGTTACTCAGTACCAAAAACTGAAAAGAATGAATATGTTGTTGATTTTCCATGGATTCCAATTCCATTCAATTAAAATTCTTGATATTATTTTCTAACCCCAATTTGGTTTCTTTTTGGCATCCAAGTAAAATGTCATTGATTTGGAGCATAAAGTTTTATTGGTTTAACACACCATATGAAAAACAAGCGCGAAATCGCAATAGTTTGTGGCACGCGGTCTATTTTTACCACTCCAATCATGAGTTACCTCCCCTGGCTTTTCAATAATTTTAATCTGTAAACCAGAATGTTATCTCTGCACCATTTCGTAACTTTTTATATCTTTTGGAAAACATTTAAAACTATGTATCCTACTTATACTCATCGAAAGAAGCACCGCATACTCGTCGTGTCTGTTGTAGTGTCTGTAACTATTACATATGTTTATTATTTTGTACGCTTTTAAAATACATCATTTTAAAGAGCGGCCAGAAGTGTAGCCTCGATTTGAAGTGCGACAATTTTGGACTGACAGACCAACCGACAGACCGACCGACCGACAAAGTGAGTTATAGGTTTGTGGCTTGAGCCACAAACAAAAAATCTGATTCAGAATGGTATTCCACATTAAGTCCAAAATGTAGTAAAACATTCTAACGCTGCTACCCTTATCCACATATTTTTAATTAAAATGTGTTCTTGTAAGAATTGAGCCATAGTCAGACTGGCAAATTTTATATGAAACAAATGTTAACGCACAGTTTCCTTGGTGGAAGTAATAAATTCCTAACAATTTTTTTGTTACACTTGGTGCGCATTGACTAATTACTATGTTGTCTTAGGGTGTGATTTTTTTGCTTCCTTTGAGTCTGACTACCACCAACCGGCTACCACACACAGTCAATTGAAGATGCTTGAACTAATGATGGTAGCATCAGAAGCAGGCTGATTTGTTACACAACTGCTGGGTAATGTGATGGTTGGCCCGGCATTGGGTTAATCAGGCTATGATACCGTCATGTGCCTCTTGAAGTACGGTCAGTCATCCATGGTTTTCCTTCTGGGTATCAGAGCTGCTCTTTTCCCGGATCTGATCATGTAAGTATGATCAGTCTCTTCAGAAAAAAAGAAAATGAAAAGAAAAAACCCGGGAATTGTTAGATCCATTGGTTACACAGACTAATTGAAAGCAGTATGGTTCTACATTTCTTCAAAGCGCTTTGTGCTCGATGAAAAGCACTATATAAGTCTCTGTTTATTATTATTATTATTTGGTTTGATTTTAAGTAGTCCTGATGTATTTCAATCAATGCTGCTGGTATAATAGAAAAGCATTTGGAAACCCTTGAATTTTAGTTGGCTTTTGGTTTTTTAAAGGACCATAGTATCCTTGGTATAGTTTCAAAAAAGTCTTGAAAAGGATTGTGGCAAGAAGATGGACATCATGTGAATGTAGGCAAGCAGCACAGAAACGCATTATCTCTGCAAGCAGTAAGTTTAAAGCAATAAAATGGGTGTACATTGTCAATTATTTTAGGTTTTTTTTGTCTGCTGTGTATTAATCAATGTAAATATTACAGGTCAACCTATTGACAACGCATAAACTTATGTATTTGATTCTTTTGAAGGCTGTGAAACATTGATTCCAAGTTCTTTATTTTGACCTTGTTCAGCTCGGACTATGCCACCTCCACCCCCCCCCCCCCCCCCCTCCCCCCACCACATGTGACAATTTTGAATAGTAACATCTTGTGAAGGGTACAGTGTGACAATTTTGAATAGTAACATACCGTGAAGAATACAGTGGTGACAATTTTGAATAGTAACATACTGTGAAGAGCAGTGTGACAATTTTGAATAGTAACATACTGTGAAGAGCAGTGTGACAATTTTGAATAGTAACATACTGTGAAGAGCAGTGTGACAATTTTGAATAGTATTAGTAACATACTGTGAAGAATACAGTGTGACAATTTTGAGTAGCAACATACACTGATACAGTGAAGAGCAGTGTGACAATTTTGAATAGTAACATACTGTGAAGAGCAGTGTGACAATTTTGAATAGTAACATACCGTGAAGAATACAGTGGTGACAATTTTGAATAGTAACATACTGTGAAGAGCAGTGACAATTTTGAATAGTAACACACTGTGAAGGGTACAGTGTGACAATTTTGAATAGTAACATACTGTGAAGTACAGTGTGTGACAATTTTGAATAGTAACATACTGTGAAGAGCAGTGTGACAATTTTGAATAGTAACATATTGTGAAGAGCACAGTGTGACAATTTTGAATAGTAACATACTGTGATGAATACAGCACTTGTGACAATTTTGAATACTAACATACTGTGAAAAATACAGTGTGACAATTTTGAATAGTAACATACTGTGAAGAGCACAGTGTGACAATTTTGAATAGTAACATATTGTGAAGAGCACAGTGTGACAATTTTGAATAGTAACATACTGTGAAGAATACAGCACTTGTGACAATTTTGAATAGTAACATACTATGAAGAATACAGCACTTGTGACAATTTTGAATAGTAACACACTGTGAAGGGTACAGTGTGACAATTTTGAATAGTAACATACCGTGAAGAATACAGCACTTGTGACAATTTTGAATAGTAACATACTATGAAGAGTACAGTGTAACAATTTTGAATAGTAACACACTGTGAAGGGTACAGTGTGACAATTTTGAATAGTAACATACCGTGAAGAATACAGCATTTGTGACAATTTTGAATAGTAACATATTGTGAAGAGCACAGTGTGACAATTTTGAATAGTAACATACTGTGAAGAATACAGCACTTGTGACAATTTTGAATAGTAACATACTATGAAGAATACAGCACTTGTGACAATTTTGAATAGTAACACACTGTGAAGGGTACAGTGTGACAATTTTGAATAGTAACATACCGTGAAGAATACAGCACTTGTGACAATTTTGAATAGTAACATACTATGAAGAGTACAGTGTAACAATTTTGAATAGTAACACACTGTGAAGGGTACAGTGTGACAATTTTGAATAGTAACATACCGTGAAGAATACAGCACTTGTGACAATTTTGAATAGTAACATACTATGAAGAGTACAGTGTAACAATTTTGAATAGTAACACACGGTGAAGGGTACAGTGTGACAATTTTGAATAGTAACATACCGTGAAGAATACAGCATTTGTGACAATTTTGAATAGTAACACACTGTGAAGGGTACAGTGAGACAATTTTGAATAGTAACCTAGCGTGAAAAGCACAGCGTTTGCAGTAGAGTAGCAACCACCGTGACCGACCAACCACGCTTTTGTCGCCTTAGTCATGGCGGAAATTCTTGGGTCCCGGTTTTTGAGAACAAGACGTTCAAGCTGCACTTCGTCATCTCCAAATATGGAAAGCGACGCCATTCGCGCGACAATGTCGGTTTTCAGCGAAACTTTAGAATGTGTATCTTTTAACCATTCAATCTTAAATTAAACTGACATCTAGCCCTAACCCTACCCCTAACCAAAACCTTAAACCATCAAATACACACGCACACAAAATTAAACTACTACAAATCGAGTGTTCCGTGCTTGGAGATGACCAAGTGCAGTCTTGAACGCCTAGTTGTTTTTTAGAGAGCTCTCGCGGAATGTGAAACTTTCCGGCGTTTTACTGTCGAACAATCACTCTTCTCCTCTTCCTCTATCTACCTCCCCCCCCCCCCCCACCTCCCCTCTCCCTCTCTTTGCTTTTTAAATCTCTCATCCTACTCAAATTTCTCTTTACCACTCTATGATCTATCTCCCCTCCCCCCTTTTTTTCTGTCTTTCCCATAAAGCATTTCGATTCTCCCGGGGATCTCTGTTTTTTCCCTCCCATTTTCCCCTTGTTCTTTCTTCTTCTTCTGCGTTGCGTTCCCAGACCATATGGCCATAGTGAGTAAGGTACATGTGTGTCCGTTTTTTACCCGGCCAGAGGCCGAGGTATTGCGATCGGTTTGTGTGTCTGTGTGTGTGTGTGTCTGTGTATCGATTATCTTAAAAACTACTGTTTGGATTTTGATTAAAATTGACAGAGGGGTAGACAGCTTGACAAGGAAGCTTCCTTTCGTTAATCAACACCGTGTGGACCTTGACCTTGAAGTTTGACCTTGAAAACCGAAATTTCCTTCTTTGGGCTATGTAATTTCCCCCCAGCTTTATCTCCTGAACTGGTGAACAGAATCGCTTCAAATTTTGTGTGGTGGTGTACCATGGTGCAAGGAAGTTTGTATAAAAGTTCAGCTGTATCTCGTGAACTACTGAACAGAATCGCTTCAAATTTTGGGCTATGTATTTTATGCGTTCTGTAAGGGTGGAAAGTGGTGTGTTTATTGGGGGGGGGGGGGGGGGGGGAGAGGACATGGTGCAAGGAAGTTTGTATAAAAGTTCAGCTGTATCTCGTGAACTACTGAACAGAATCGCTTCATTTCAGTTTTCACTCATCTCCCCGCTGCGTACAGCCGACATTTTCTGATTTCGGAGGAGCTCAAAGGAGAGAAAAATGTTTGGAATATTTGTTTTTAAAAGGCAAGAGAATGGGCCAATAAGTCAGAAAGATAGTACTATAGTAGATAATAGAAAGCAAAGGGGAAACGGCAGAGTCAGAGAAAGTGGCACATTAAAGGAAGTTACAAGCCCAGAACTTCCAGAAGGTGGGGGACCTATTTTTACAACCCCCCACCCCACCCCCACCCGATATCCCCAGGGAGAGCTATTATTTCTTAATCTGTCAGAGGTTAGCACCCGGAATCTCATTCTTCCTCGGGTGTTGTTGTTTTTCTTCGGTGTTTTTTAAGGTCCTTGCAAACTTCCCGAGGAGAAGAAAAATGAGGGCAAGACGTGTGTGTGCATTCTAGTCTTCTTGGTGTGTGTGTGGTTGTGTGTTGTTTTTGTGTGTCTGTATGAAGGGGGGGGGGGGGGGGGGTGTAGACAAAATGTTTGGATGTATGTTTGTGTCGTGTTCACACTTGCACTGACGCAAGACAAACAATGCAGGGGTGTGTGGTTTGAGCTTTGTTGTAGAGCATCCAATACATTCCAAGAAAAGGTGCAGCCCGGATAGACCTTTAAAAAAAAAAAGACTGTGACAAACTTATAAACTTATGCTGATCATAGATTTTTGCAAAGGACAACAACTTCCAATCTGTGTGGAACACGACTTAGAAATATAACTGTTACTGCACTCTGGAATATTAATGCGCTCGCTCTCTCTCTCTCTCTCTCTCTCTCTCTCTCTCTCTCTCTCTCTCTCTCTCTCTCTCTCTCTCTCTCTCTCTCTCTCTCTCTCTCTCTCTCTCTCTCTCTCTCTCTCTCTCTCTCTCTCTCTCTCTCTCTCTCTCTCTCTCTCTCTCTCTCTCTCTCTCTCTCTCTCTGATGGCAGAGAGGTTCTAGGTAGACATAATAGGGAATATAAGTGAATGGAAAGTGTTCTTTTATCGTATAATGTTTATGACTTTCTCACTGCCAGCTGTTTTCAAAACATTATTTCACTGCAGCTGTTACAGATATGGGCGCGCATGTGTTTGTGTTGCAAAAGCGCGCGTGGTGCGTGTGTATGTGTGCGTGTGCTCGCTCGTGCGCGTGTGTATATCGCAGTGTGTGTGTGTGTGTGTGTGTCAGTCCTTGGTATGATGTCACTGTGTGTATGCGCGCGCGTGCGTGTGTATGTGTGCGCGCGTGCTCTCTCTGTATATATATATATATATATATATATATATATATATATATATATATATATATATATATATATATATATATATATATATATGTGTGTGTGTGTGTGTGTGTGTGTTTGTGTGACATTCTTCAAACACGGTTTGTGTTCTCTTAGAAGTTAAAATACTAAATTATGTTTCGTCTTGTGTGGAACTGGAACTAGTGGAAGCAGACATCAATGTTTCTTTGTTCCATCACCACCACCACCACCACCACCCTTACCCCAGTTCACACTGTCTTCCCTTTCGTTGTATGTAACCTCTGGTGCATTCACTACATTAAAACTGTTACGTACCCCACACATCTTACCCCTTTTCCGGATTGCGGGGACTGTTTGTTGGGGGGACCCCTTTTCCGTGGTTTTCTTGGCCCCTTCCAGTCCTCCAGTCGATCATTCCAACTGTTCCTGAACCCCACTGTGAAAGATGGGGCTGAGAGGGGAAAAAACAGAAGCAGAAACATTTACAGGAAAAGTGAGTGGTAGGATAGAGCTATGTTTTTGTTTGTCTACCAGGGCCTGTATTCACGTTGAGATAGCATGAGACTTAGCATCATGCTAACTTAGAAGCTCTTCCAAAAGTCCTATTAAATCCTATAGGACATTGGAAGAGCTTCTAAGTTAGCATCATGCTAAGTCTCATGCTATCTCAACGTGAATACAGGCCCTGTTTAAACACCCCCCCCCCCCCACCCCCACCCCCACCCCACCCCCCGAAGATAAATCATGAAATGCATTTGCGCATTTATATTTATGAGACATTTATTTATCCATTTTTTTTTCTTTTTTTACCTGATATACGCAGAAAAGATTATTATACAAAATTGTATACCTACAACCAAGTGAACGAAACCACACTAACTAAGCTAATCAGAAAGCAGCCCATAACCCTCATTCCGAATGTGTGCAATTACGTGGAATAGTCTGCATGTCGGCTTGAGTTTTCTGTAAACTTCATACATCTGTATCGTTAAAAATTCGGGACTTTCCTGGAGTTGCACTGCCTCCGGGCATTGCCTCCAGGATCGTTCCCACCATCTTTATATCCACTAATGTCCCATATGTGTCTGCTTCAGACCGGAGGACGTTAAACGGATGTTCATTGAGTTTTCGGTTATTGTGCATGCCAGGTTATATTTGGCTTATCTCAGTCTTTTTGAGTTTTGCCGAAGGCCAAAGATTAAAAAAAACTGATGCTCAACGTGCGCCGATCACCTATTGCACAACATTGGAATGATGACTTTGTTCTTGTGTACGAAAACCCACGCACGAGATTCCGCCTACCTTTTTTTTTTACTACGCTTATAGGCCACCGTTCTCTCCTTTCTTGAACAGATCGGGATTTGTCATCACGATCGTCTCAAAAACTGCCCTGCTCTGCTTTTCTTGGCTGTTATCGTACCGATAGACCTATATTTAAACGCGATGGCACCGATTTGGCATCGCGCGCGTGCTTCAGCGTCCGCCGTATTGGATGCTGGGATCAATGCCGTCGAGAATAGACGAAGAGAAAAGGTCGGATGAGTGGATGTATTAATAGCGACGTACGGACCAATCAGGTTGCTGTAAAACTCGTCGGAAGTTATTTATATAAATAAACAAGTTTCATTCAGGAGTTACTAGTCCATTTATTCTTATCAGTGAATCATTGTAGAACGGGAAAGGTTGCAGGCGTTTTTAGTTTGCGTGTGTTTGGTATTTAAGGTAAATTGAACTGTGGAGGAGTGGGAAGGCGTATTAGGGATGCTTGTATTATCTCACCTTATTGGGCTTGATTTGGTTTAATTTTAATGAAAGGTTACCTTATTCGCACACGTGCACACGGTCATTGTGTATCAGACGATTTTGTCACAGACTGTGTCAGGAATAGAACGAATATTCACGACTAACACCTTATTCGCACACGTGCACACGGTCATTGTGAATCAGACGATTTTGTCACAGACTGTGTCAGGAATAGAACGAATATTCACGACTAACACCTTATTCGCACACGTGCACACGGTCATTGTGTATCAGACGATTTTGTCACAGACTGTGTCAGGAATAGAACGAATATTCACGACTAACACCTTATTCGCACACGTGCACACGGTCATTGTGTATCAGACGATTTTGTCACACACTGTGTCAGGAATAGAACGAATATTCACGACTAACACCTTATTCGCACACGTGCACACGATCATTGTGTATCAGACGATTTTGTCACACACTGTGTCAGGAATAGAACGAATATTCACGACTAACACCTTATTCGCACACGTGCACACGATCATTGTGTATCAGACGATTTTGTCACACACTGTGTCAGGAATAGAACGAATATTCACGACTAACACCTTATTCGCACACGTGCACACGGTCATTGTGTATCAGACGATTTTGTCACACACTGTGTCAGGAATAGAACGAATATTCACGACTAACATGTGTCGACAATGATAAACTGATTACAATCCCTGTCTAATGTTGTGGTTCACATGAGCAAAGCTTAGCTTCATCTTCAAATGTTTTGTGTACTATTCCATGAGAGACGACAATTAAGCAAAACTCTAAAAAAGGAAAACTAGATTAATAATGAGTAGCCTTTGAAAGAATAAGGGTTTTTTTGGTGTGTTTTTTGGGGGAGGGGTAGTTTCTTGTTGTTGTTGTTGTTGTTCTGTAAAATAGCTTTTGCAGAAGTCCAGACGTGAAAATGCAGCTTTCGTGTTAGTTTTGAAGTACAGGGGGGGGGGGTGGGGGGGGGGGGGGGGGGGGGTGGGGGTTGGGGGGGGGGGGGGGGGGGGGGAGAAGAAATTGTGCTAGAGCCTTTCACACTAAGTCACTTAATCTTTATTCTCCATCGTGCGTCATAAGAAACTTTTTTTTTTTCATTTTGTTATTTCGG
>CM065687.1:53584986-53592486 GCA_017654935.2 Phymorhynchus buccinoides
ATCTTCTATTTGATGATGATGAAATTCTGCTTAACGTCCTCTGATCTGGAACAGACACATACAGGACATTAGTAGATATAAAGATGGTGGGAACGATCCTGGAGGCAATGCCCGGAAGCAGTGCAACACCAGGAAAGTTCCGAATTTTTAACAATTATTTAAATATACAAATATGATTTCTTATTTCTTTCTTTTGGAGATATGATTTTGTAAAAAAAAATATAAAAAAATGTGTATGCGTAGGTTGAGTCCAACAAAACATTCTCACCCTATTGGAATGGCGACTGCGGCGGTTTCTTTCTACCGAATATATTTTGAACGTGCCATTCTTTCCTCAGCTTTACAGTCACACAATCGCAATCACCTTTAGTTCTTACTTAGCCTAATCAAGGCAAACTTGAGTGAAATTCAGACTTTCGGTGATCGGATTTTTCGCCTCTGTCCTGGGATGACATCCATGGCTTGGCTTAAATAGATTTTGGCTAAGCCTAGATTTTGTATTCACCACCAACACATAATATTACCATGTGTCCATGGCTTCAAGGCTTCGGTTAATTTTGACAGTTATGTTAAATGCCAGAAAGTGCTATCATTCTTCTCAAGTAAAAGCCAGAAGGTACTTACTTACTACTAACTACTACAAAGGGATTCGAGAATGCTGTCTGTGTCTTCGGGCTTTTACCTGGGGAAAACAAAAGAAGACAAAAACATTTTCTGGCAAGTGACTAAGTAACTAAGATTTCTGATAGCGACAACTTAGTCCGCACACACACACAAAAAAAAGAAGACGAGTGTTCGTTCCGTCCCCTAACCATGTTTATTCCGACACATCTGGAATTCCATGCGAGGTGGAATTTGCCAAGCCGAGGTCTACCAGTCTAGTCGGGGTAAGGGGTACGGGTAGGGAAAATATAATTTAAAAAAAAGGGTGACGTGATCAGGTTACGGAGCTGTACAGGGAAGTAAAGGAACGGAGTGAAAAGGTGAGTGGAGTTTGAGGGAAGGGGGGGGGGGGGGGGGGTGGGGGGGGTGGGGGGGGGAAGGGGGGTCACATCAGAGAAGGGATGTAACTCCCAACCGGCAGGGGGGACCACACACACCATGTAGAGCAATGGAGGGGGGAGAGAAAAAAAAAGTAAAGATGAAGAGGGAATGTAGCGAAGAAGTGTGCGTCACGTGAAGCGTGTCTAAAGAAGTGGCTACATCTTTTTTTCCACACGAGAGAGAGAGAAAGAGAGAGAGAGAGAGAGAGAGAGAGAGAGAGAGAGAGAGAGAGAGAGAGAGAGAGAGAGAGAGGAGAGGGGGATGAGGGAGGGAGGGAGAGAGAGAGAGAGAGAGAGAGAGAGAGAGAGAGAGAGAGAGAGAGAGAGAGAGAGAGAGGCAGACCACAAGAACAGTATATTTACTATATATATATAGCGTCATTGGCAGACAGACAGACAGACAGAGTGAGGAAGCTCTTGCTTAATGATGAATTTTACGTCCAATTAGGCGTTGCCTCGTGTGGACGGTGTTCTCTTGAAGACTGGATCTTCCCGGCAAGAAAGCTCTTATAATTATGCACTTTATTCTTTCTACTTCCAGCAGAGAGAGTCTGATGTTATGCAGGCTCTACCAGAGAGAATGTGTAAAGAAGGGTCCTCTCTGGCCCTACTTCTTTCTGCTTCCTACTTCCTTCCATCAGCTCGTTCGCATTGCGCCACATTGTTTTGTGTTATATTGGTGTGTGGGTTTGTTGTTGTTGGCTTACCCTGGCTTAACGACTCCAGGGATCAACCCCAACAGCCGAAGCACTTGAACACTATGGTACAAAATGCACCAGCTAAATATGAGAACGTTACGTGTGTGAGCGTTTTTGATTACCCCGCCACGTGGGCAGCCACACTCCGACTTTGGAGGAGGTGTGTGGGTTTGTTCTTTATCATCATTGTACTCTTGTAAATAATTGGGGTTAAAGTTATTAATTATTATTCTTACACCGAAGAATGCTAAGTTAATAACGCAAAAGCGCTTTATTATTGTGTACGCTCTTGCACATTGGTTGTTCATGTCATACACGTATGCAGAGAGTGAGAGAGAGAGAGAGAGAGAGGTTTTAAATTCATTTTGTGGTTTGGTTGGAATCAATGTTCCAACTGGTTATTCTTCCTTTCTTTGTGTCTTATTGTTTACATGCTATTTTTGTATTCATGATGCTATTGCAACCCCATCAGAAGGGGCTGTAGCCTATCTGATTAAACGTCCGCTTCCATCTCTCACGAGCAAGTCTCTCTCTCTCTCTCTCTCTCTCTCCTCTCGTCTCGTCTCTCTCTCTCTCTCTCTCTCGTCTCTCTCTCCTATCTCTCTCCTCTCTCTCTCAAGAGTCTCACTCTCTCTTTCTCTCTGTCTATCTCTCTCTAGAATAAGGATAGAGTTGATCTCTCTCTCTCTCTCTCTCTCTCTCTATCTATCTATCTACTCTCTCTCTCTCCCTCTCTCTCTCTCCCTCTCTCTCTCCCCCCTCTCTCTCTCCCTCCCTCTCTCTCTCCCTCTCCCTCTCTCTCCTCTCTCCCCCTCTCCCTCTCTCTCTCTCTCCCCCTCTCCCTCTCTCTCTCTCTCTCTCTCCTTTCTATCTCTCTCTCTCTCTCGCGTCTCTCTCTCTCTATCAGACGTCTCCTCTCTCTCTTCTCTCTCTCTCTCTCTCTCTATCTCTCTCTCTCTCTCTCTCTCTCTCATTAGTTTGTGGTTCTACAAATGGTTTATAATTATAATCCAAGAGTATGTCATATTATAAAATTATTATAAACTAATATTTCGTGTGTGTGTGTGTGACCTGATCTACTAATCTACATCTACTAATATGCAATATATGTTCGGTTGATGTTTACATTCTTGTATTTTGTATGCCCTGCCTCCCCTTCCTCCAAACATTGTATTGTGGCCTAAGGCCAATGTACAATAAACATCCGAGTTCCGAGTTCTCTCTCTCTCTCTCTCTCTCTCTCTCTCTCTCTCTCTCTCTCTCTTCCGTCTCTCTCTCTCTCTCTTCTCTCTCTCTCTCTCTCTCTCTCTCTCCTCTCTCTCTCTCTCTCTCTCTCTCTCCACAAACGCAAACTGCCCTCAGCTGCCCTTGTCCTCGCCATTTCTTTGCCATTCCATACAAAAATACCAACCTGACCTCGACTTCGCGCGACGGCCCGGGTTTTCCCCATACCTGTCTTAAAACGCGGCACGGAATGTAGAAAAACGTGGGGGGGGGGGGGGGGGGGGGGGGGGGAGGGGGCTTGATGCATGGGCAGGGGAGAAGATTACGAGGGACTGACTATCATTAGAAACTGTTGTAGGAGGGGACTCTATGAAAAGGTGGTTGTCTGGAAACGGGGGATGGGGCGGGGGAGTACATGAAAACAGGCATCAGGTTGTTTCCTGTAAGAACGACTCACCCTGTCTCTTCATGATGATGGCCTGTCTGCAATGACTGACTGACTGGAGGAAAAGGCTCTAAATAGCCCTTTTTCGCATTCTAACCTATTATAATGAAATGGCTTTAAAGTTTTAAAACTTGATTTCAAAGCTCCGTGTGGCACCACTGCACCACCCACTTTTTGGCTTGAGAAGAGAGAGAGTAGAGAGAGAGAGAGAGAAAGAAGAGAGAGAGAGAGAGAGAGAGAGGAGTAATAGTAGAGAGAAGAGAGAGAGAGAGAGAGAGAGAGCGGGAGGGGGGAGACATGACAGAAAGTGTGTGGGTGGGGTGGTGTGGTGTGGGGGAAGGTGGGGTGTGGGTGTTGTTGGTAAATGTATGCAGACCGGTTATCTAATGAGTCCGGTGTCGATACGCGCGTTGTGTGTGTGTGTGTGTGTGTGTGTGTGTGTGTGTGTGTGAGTGTGGGTGAGAAGGAAGCGAGAGAGGAGAGATGGGGGGTGGGGGGGGGGGGGAGCGTTGCTTTGGGTGAATATGCGTTGTTGCTGGTTTGTGTCATTCTTAAGTACTATTTTTGATTATCTACTGTGGTTGATGAAGAATTTGATTGTCAAAGCGCTTTGGGCTCATTTGAAGGTAAGAGCGCTTATATAAATGTATTATTATTATTATTTTATTTTTGTATTATTATTATTATTATCTCTCAAGCTAAAAGTGGTTGTGCACCAGGTGTGGAACTGAACAGCCGATAAGAGCCATCAATATAGGACATATCTATCGGCCGTTCAAAATCGATAGACCTCTTAGTCACAAACTAAACGTGGAAACCAGGTTGGACAATATGTCGCCACTGCACCGAGATAATGACAATTCAGAGCGTTTTGCTATTGCATGCCAAGATTTTGCTGACGAGTTCGTTCGTTGTGGCTGTTAGTTTGTGTGGGTGTTTTGGGCCACTGGAGTTTGTCCTTACTAAGCCCACATACACCCCACATTACACACCCCACATGCCTACATAATTATGCACATACAATGAGTGATACACGCGCGCCTGTGAGCGCGCGCGCACACACACGCACACACAGGCGCGCGCGCGCGCACACACACGCGCGGGGGGGGGCGCACGCACACACACATACTCTCTCTCTCTCTCCCTCTCTCCCTCTCTCCCTGTCTCTCTCTCTCCCCCTCTCTCTCTCTTCTACTCCTCTCTCCCTCACGATCTCTCTCTAATCACTTCCCGCCTGAAAGCTAGATACACAGCCACAAAGACAAGTTTACCAGCATAATAAATTATTATCGGGTTATATAAAAGGTATTCCGATTGCGACACGAGGTCTACACACTGGGTTCTATAGGGCATGCCCGGAATGCATGCCCTTAGTCATGAACTGATGTCCCTTTCCCGCTGTTTCCTGTACATTTTAAATATAAAACCACCACACTGTGTTTCTTATGCTCACATCACCAAACACTTTGTGGTCTTTACCTAACAACACTGTGTTTCTCTTACATCCCTCTAAAACACTGTGTTGATTGACATAACAACACGGTGTTTCTGACATAACAAACTGGTTTCTTTTGCTTAACAACACTGTGTGCAACCTTACATCAAAAAACACCTGTTGTTTTCCCCAGCCCTGGCCCTCACATAACAACACTGTGTTTCTTTGCATACCAACTCCTGCTCCACTTTCCTCCTCCCCCCCGGGTCCACACCCCCAGTTTCGGCTTACATAACAACACTGTGTTTATTTACATAACAACACTGTGTTTCTTTACATAACAACACTGTGTTTCTTTTCATAACAACACTGTGTTTCTTTACATAACAACACTGTGTTTATTTACATACCAACACTGTGTTTCTTTACATAACAACACTGTGTTTCTTTACATAACAACACTGTGTTTCTTTACTTAACAACACTGTGTTTCTTTACATAACAACACTGTGTTTCTTTACATAACAACACTGTGTTTCTTTACATAACAACACTGTGTTTCTTTACTTAACAACACTGTGTTTCTTTACATAACAACACTGTGTTTATTTACATAACAACACTGTGTTTCTTTGCATAACAACACTGTGTTTCTTTACTTAACAACACTGTGTTTCTTTACATAACAACACTGTGTTTCTTTACATAACAACACTGTGTTTCTTTACATAACAACACTGTGTTTCTTTTCTTAACAACACTGTGTTTATTTACATACCAACACTGTGTTTCTTTACATAACAACACTGTGTTTCTTTTCATAACAACACTGTGTTTCTTTACATACCAACACTGTGTTTCTTTTCTTAACAACACTGTGTTTCTTTACTTAACAACACTGTGTTTATTTACATACCAACACTGTGTTTCTTTACATAACAACACTGTGTTTCTTTTCTTACCAACACTGTGTTTCTTTACATAACAACACTGTGTTTCTTTACATAACAACACTGTGTTTATTTACATACCAACACTGTGTTTCTTTACATAACAACACTGTGTGTTTCTTTGCATACCAACACTGTGTTTCTTTACTTAACAACACTGTGTTTCTTTACATAACAACACTGTGTTCTGATCCGGTTCCTTTTGCTTTCGTTTATCAAAATGTTAAATTTATGAGGCACTTCCTCCCCCCCCCCCCCACCCCCCACCCCCCTCCCATGTATTTCCCTAGAATCGTCACGAGATCCATGAGGACACTGACTTTATGTCAAAGGTTTCTTTTTTTGACAGTCGATCAAAAAACGAAGTGACTGGGTTGGTTTTTTGTTGTCCCTTTCACACTTTCTTCTGAGATTACGCCTTTTAAAATGTATTATAAATGTTGGAAGGAACGGTCGGACAGCTTTGATGGAAATTCTGCATGTGACCAGAATTTTGGAGCGTATTTATTTCTGATTATTTTACAATCGGGAAGTTTTTGAAATCTTTGCACGTTTCTGGTTTCGTCAGCAAGACGAAAATGTTCACAAACGTTTTTTTCGTTTTTTCTCCCTTCCCCCCCCCCCCCCCCCTCTCCCTCTCCTCTCTCTCTCTCTCCCTCCCTCTCTCTCTCTCTCTCCTCTCTCTCTCTCTGTCTCTGTCTCCACTCTCTCTCTCCCTCCGCCCCCCCTCTCTCTCTCTCTCTCTCTCTCTCTCTCTCTCCTCTCTCTCTCTCCTCTCTCTCTCTCTCTCTCTCTCTCTCTCTCTCTCTCTCTCTCTCTCTCTTTCAGTCTATAAGTGTTATTATGCGAGTCTCTCTCCCCTATAGACAAAGGAGAGAGAGACAGACAGACAACCAATTAATAATTGCCGCACAGAGAGACAGAGGGAATTAGAGAAAGAATATAGTAGATACAGATACAGATTATTATACCACAAACACACATTGTGGGAATTTTCCGGGTTGCAGGTGTTAAGAAACGCCTGTTTTAGAAACCACCAAACAAAAACACGAAGTTTACTTTCAGGCATTTGGCTTTCAGGAAGTTTAATTTCAGATTTGGGGGGGTTCAGGAACTGTAGAATGAGGTTTCTGGACCCTATTGCACTACCAACCTGGATAACTGTGCAAAGACGGGGATTATCCAATGTAGTTATTGAAAAGAGAGAGAGAGAGAGAGAGAGAGAGAGAGAGAGAGAGAAGAGAGAGAGAGAGAGAGAGAGAACACGAAGACGATTTTTTTATTGAGGGAAAATAGATAAGCTACAAAACTTCTTTTCACTATGCCCTCACGAGAGAGAGAGAGAGAGAGAGAGAGAGAGAGAGAGAGAGAGAGAGAGAGAGAGAGAGAGAGAGAGAGAGAGATAAACACGAAGACGATTTTTTTTATTGAGGGAAAATAGATAAGCTACAAAGCTTCTTTTCACTTTGCCCTCACACGAGAGAGAGAGAGAGAGAGAGAGAGTACGCAGACGAGAACGCAGACGAGAGAGAGAGAGAGAGAGAGAGAGAGAGAGAGAGAGCACGCACACGAAGACAAGTTTTTTTTATTGAGGGCAAAATAGATAAGCTACAAAGCTTCTTTTTCACTATGCCCTCACACACGAGAGGAGAGAGAGAGAGAGGAGAGAGAGATGAAGAGAGAGAGAGGGAGAGAGAGAGAGAGA
>CM065687.1:53594986-53597486 GCA_017654935.2 Phymorhynchus buccinoides
GTGTGCGCGTGCGAGCACGCGTTTATGCGCAAGCAAGTGTATGTGTTTGTGTGTTTGTCGATGACGACGACGAAGAAGAAGAAGACGTGAGCAGGTCTGATGTGGCCAGAGATTGTCAGATAGCATTTTTCTTTCTTTCATGTGGCCTAGCAAAAAAGAATGCCGTTTAATGAATGAAAATCCGCTTAACGTCCTCCGACCTGGAACAGGTACATACGGGACATTTTGAAAATATAAAGATGGTGGGGGCGATCCTGGAGCTACTGCAATACCGGGAAAGTTCCAGCTTTTGTTAATGATAAAGATTATGCTAAAGATAACGATGCTGTTTAGTTTTTTGTTTTTTTATTTAGTGTTTAACGTCCTCTTGACCTGAGGGGTACATAAATTATCGGACATTGTTAACTATACGTGTGGGAGGTCAAATGCGTTTAGTATGAATGAAAATCCGTTTTAACGTCCTCCGGTCTGGAATAGACACATATGGGACATTAGTAGATATAAAGATAGTGGGAACGATCCTGGAGGCAATGCCCGGAGGCAGCGCAACACAAGCTAACTTCCGATTTTTTAACAATACAGATATACGTCATTTTTGCCGTTTAGTATTTGTGGAAAGCCCTTTTATATAAAAAAAATCTGGTAGTTGTTTTCGGGATGACAGAAAGCGTGAGTGGTGGGGGGGTGGGGGGGTAGGGAGAGGGGGGGGGGGTGGAGTAGGAAGGGGTATGATTGTCGATGTTTATGTAATGCACACTTTGTATACCCGTCGCGGAATGCCAGATCTTTAGAACCCTGCTGCGGCAACAGAGATAGGAGGGTTAGGTGTGTGACATCACCACTACTACATGTCTTTTTTTTGCTGGGTGGAAAAACGAACGGAGGTGGGGTGGATAGCGGGTTTGGTTGAGCGAAGTTGTTGGGGGGGGTGGGGGGAGTGTTCAGTTGAGGGTAGGGGGGGTGGGGGGGGGGGGGGGGGGGGGGGGGGGGGGTATTAGGATCCGGGAGAGAGGGGTGTTGGGGGGGAGGGGGTTAGGGGGTACATTAGGAAGAAGAAAAATGAAGACAATGCCATATACACGAACTCCCTTTGAGATCGAATGTTTGAATCGAGGAATGCAAGTACGTTGGAAGGTAATTGAGTGGTGTCATTTAGTTTTTATTATGTGGGGATTTTTATTTTTGTTCTAATGTTAAAGCATTACTCAATACTGTAGGAATTTTACATCCTGCTTATAGGATATTGAAAAACATTAAATACGCCTTCGGTTTTTTTAAAAATAGTGATCAATTCAAGAACAGTGCATATTGAGTTGTGGCGACTGGAATACTTGTTCGTTGACACAAACGTTAACGCACAGACAAAAGTATCGTATAAGTTCTTGTCTCGACTGGAAAATACCATATTTCTTAGAAAATTGTGCTTAAAAAAATAAAATAAAAAAAACCCATTATATTAGGGCGGAATTGGTTCGAGGAAGAGGAAGAGGGCGTTTTGAAAGGAAGTGTTTTGGGTTAAAATGATGGAGTAAATTAAGGAAATGAAAAAAAAGAACATGGATGACGAGAATGGGGGAAGGGGAGGGAAGGAGGGTGGAGAAAATGAACTGGGACAGGAGAGATGGAGTGCTAGGAGTTGAACACAGAACGTTTCCATTTAGACTTTCAGTTAGAGTTTCAAATGTGTCGGTCTTTGATGTGGGTTTTTTTTTCTCTGTCTCTCTTTTTGTCTGTCTGTGTCTTTCTGTCTGTCTGTCTGTGTCTCTCTTTCGTACTGTCTCTCTCTCTCACTCTCTCTCTCTCTCTCTCTCTCTCTCTCTCTCTCTCTCTCTCTCCTCTCTCTCTCTCTCTCTCTCTCTCTCTCTCTCTCTCTCTCTCTCTCTCTCTCCTTTTCTCTCTTCTCTCCTCTCATCTTATCGTAGTCTGCGTATGGACGTGTGTGTGTGTGTGTGTGTGTGTGTTCTGTGCACACGTTTGCCTGCATGCCTGTTTACTTGTAAATAGCGCTCCGGGGTCATTCGAGGTAAAGGGCTTCATATGAAATGCACATAGTAGTAGTAGTAGTAGTAGTTTTTACACGTGCTCGTGCACCAAGGCACGCACACACACACACACGCACACGCACACGCACACGCACACACACAACCTCACACGCTCTTTAAAACCCTTTCGCCGCCAGCCATTTGCAGCAAAACAAATCCATTAAACTTAAAACTGGGAAGAGAAAAAAATCATCTGCAATATTGGAAATTCCTCTGTGACATGTATAGCATTAGGCCCCTCTCCTTACCTCCCAAAATTAAGAAAATAGGGTCTTTGCATAACAGGCCCTGGTTTGATGCCTTTTAGTGACGTGGGTGGTAAACTATTGTGGTGCATAAATGTGACATTGGCGGTGAAAGGGTTAAAAACGAACGGCCTTGGTGAGAAACGGTTTAACCCTTTCACCGCCACAGTCGCATTTTAGCACCACAGTGATTCAAGACCTATGTCATTAAAA
>CM065687.1:53614986-53639986 GCA_017654935.2 Phymorhynchus buccinoides
AAGGGTGTTTGAAGAGGAACAAAAGAAGCAGCTGTCATCCGCTGATGAAGCTTCTATACCTACCATAAGCTGTTTCAATTTTCGGTGCGTTTTTGTCACTTTTTTTTCTCTCTAAAACGATGATGAATTTCTCAGCGAAAGAAAAGAAAGCAGAAAATAGCTTTCATCTGTCGTAGTGGAAGTTGCAAAGCTCCAATAGGTCTTTTTGTTTCCTTCTCAGTTGATGACGTAGAGTATAAAGAACTCAACCGCTGATAGTTTTTGTTTTTCCCTTTTTGGCTCACTCGTGTTAACGAAGTTAACACGGAAGTGAGTTTATAGTATGATAGTTGTTTGGTTGTGTGTGTGTGTGTGTGTGTGTGTGTTTTGCGTCCGTGGTCTAATCTCCAAACTTTAACGTTGGCATTTTCTCGGGCAATAGAAGGCATACATTGTTCAAACTTTGCACACATATCGATGT
Organism: Phymorhynchus buccinoides; assembly: GCA_017654935.2. Classification (NCBI taxonomy): domain Eukaryota; kingdom Metazoa; phylum Mollusca; class Gastropoda; order Neogastropoda; family Raphitomidae; genus Phymorhynchus; species Phymorhynchus buccinoides. The sequence continues at coordinate 53,615,447 of CM065687.1, forward strand.
CTATGCGAGCTTTGAAACAATAATGATTCGAACAATTAAATGCTTAAAACAGCGCTGGAAACACATAACAAACAGATAACATTTTAGATTAGTGGGTTAGAGAGTATTCAACAGGCAGCATGAGTTAAGAAACTCATCAACACTGAAAGCCTTGATAGCTCATTGGTAGAGTGTCTGTCTGTCTTGCCAATGGTTCCGGGTCCGATTGTCGGCACGGGCCCTTTTTGTTTGTTTTTAGTTGTATCCATTAACGATAGTTTCATTTGTACTTTAAAATGTTATTGGCAATCTTGTACTTTAGACCCCCCCCCCTCCCCCCCCCCCCCCCCCCCCCGTCCCTCCCCCCCCCCCCGCCCCCCCCCCCCCCCCCCCCCCCCCCCCCCCCCCCCCCCCTCAATCTTTGTTTGTTACTGTCCCACATGTTGAATGAAAATCTGCTTAACATCCTCCGGTCTGGAACAGACACATATGGGACATTAATATATATATATAAAGATGGTGGGAACTATCCTGGAGGCAATGCCCGGAGGCAGTGCAACACCAGGAAAGTCCCGAATTAGTCACAATACAGATGTGTTTAGTAAACAATTTTGTATAATGTTGTGTCCCACATGTTCCTGTTCGAGTGAGCCTTGAAGGCTTTGCCTCTTGTTGTCTTTCTCTAATGTTTGTTGTTCCCTTGCACAGTAGTCGTGTTTGGCGCGGAGCGTGTCGTAAATCGCAGTAACGGTTGTGTTAAAAAGCCATTGCGTGGTCACGGTGTTGCAAAGAGGGCGAGAAATAATGTGGGCAAGTGTTTCTGCCTGGTTGTGGGGGGGCTGAAATGAAGACGCCTCAGCCTCTCTTCTGTCTCTGGCACTAGCGACTATTACTGAGTATTGTTGTTGTTATATTATTATATTAGGCTACGTACAACAACGAAGACGCTTCTCCAGTCTCTTTCTTTCTGGCACAGAAAGGGGTTGGGGGTAGGTGGGTATGGGAGTTGGGAGCAGAGAGAGAGAGAGAGATTGATTGATTGATTGAATTTTATTTATAGAGGGTAATAGAGTAAGCAATAACATGCTTTTTTACATCCAGCCCTCTGGACAAAATACATATATAAAAGTAGAAAATGGAAAACGAAAATAAACACATACAAAGTAATATAAAGCATGCAGAATACATCCCTATATTGTAACACATCAATAACAAAATCAAACCTATTATTATTAACTATGCTAATTATTAACATTCAAAATGTGTGAAGAAGAGAGAGAGAGAGAGAGATTTAAATTCCCGAATCCGACTGACTGTCTGTCTACTTGCCTCTCTCTCTCTCTCTCTCTCTCTCTCTCTCTCTCTCTCTCTCTCTCTCTCTCCTCCTCTCCTCTCTGTCTGTCTCCTCTCTCTCTCCTCCCCCCCCTCCCCCTCCGCTTGTGTAGGTGTGTGTGAAGGGGGTTAGGTAGGGGGTGGAGCGGTCAGAACAGAAAGGTAGGGAAGGTAGGGAGAGTGTGTTTGTGTATGGAGGGGGAAGGGGGGTGTTGTCGGTGGCGGAAATGGAGTTCCTCCGAATTTCCTGTTGCGGGGGTCCGGTGACTGGGGGTCGTCAGTGGCCGCTCTGGGTGTGGGTGGGTGTGTCCTTTCCCCCGGAGGGCCAGGGATCGTCAGGGGGGGGGGGGGGGGGGGGTAGACGGAAAATGATTGGGTTTCGCCGCCTAATTGGGTGACCCTCCAAATGGTTCACGGGGGTCGCTGACGGTTGGGGGTGGGGGGGGGGGCGATGTGTGTTTGGGAGGAGGATGGGGGACATGAGGTGTGGAAATTCAGAATGATCACACTTCACTTCAAAGAATATGACACACGCGCGTGCGCGCATACACACACGCGCACGCACGCACACGTACGCACACACACAAACACACTGTCATAAGCATAGTATATATAATTAAGAGAGAATGTGTTCAACAGCGTGTGTGACTTAGCATGCAATCACGTATGTACGTGTGTGTGTGTGCGTGTATTCGCGAGTGTGTTGTCGTATTGGTAGGCCTACCGGGGTGCCTCTCTGGTGGAGCACAAGCCGTAGCTTAGTGCTAGCAGAGTAGAGAGTGTGCTCTCTGGCGCTAGGTTGGCTGGCTGGCTGGCTGGATTCACAACGTGGCACACAGCTTGCTGTAAAGTCGAGAGGTGCACTCACAGACGTAGGCCTATCTATGCACTCTCACCATACCAAGCCTATGTAACCAGAGACATCGCTCTCACACTCACAGTCTTGGTCGGGCAGGGGTAGCGAACTAGCGTCTACTCGACAGCTGCACAGGCAGTAGCAAAAACGCTATAGAAAATACAGTCTTTTTCTACTGAGCGTCTTTGATAGTAGTGTGTTACTGTAGTAGGCCTGGCAGGCGCTGGTGTTGTCCATGCATACTTTCGTGTGAACTAGTACAGTAGGGGACTCATCATGGGAATTTTGGGCTGCGTTAGTCTCAGTAAGTGTGTGTGTGTGTGACGTATTTCTTGTTTTGTAACAGGCACAAGTTTTGTTGTAGACAGGGCTCCTAATCGTCGCGCAAAACATGGGGTCCCTGGGACTCCTTCACGTGCAGCATAGAGGGTCCCAGTGGCATTGCGACTGCTAGAAATAATTGTTCTAGTGCATCTCTGGGACCCCCTGCTCTTTCTTTTAGAGGGTCCTTTAGAATTTTAGTACTTCATAGACTCCCCAAATGGGGGTCCTTGGGAGCCCTGTGTAGAGCATATTTTGTGTTTTGGTTCTCGGGTTGTGCCTGGTTTTAAGTTACCATGTTGTGGCGTTTTGCTCGACGTGATTCTTTGTGTCTGGTGGTGTGCGGATTGTCTAGGAACTTGGGTTTTCGTGAGTTTTCAAAGTGTCTGCCAGATCGAGAGTTTTTAGAGAAAGTGTCTGTGGATGTTTGTTTGTGTCCGTGTGGGTGTAGTAAACTCAACAAAAACCTAACCACGACTATTTTCGTCACTTGCAGAGTTTTCAAAGTGTCTGCCAGATCGAGAGTTTTTAGAGAAAGTGTCTGTGGGTGTCTGTTTGTGTCCGTGTGGGTGTAAACTCAACAAAAACCTAACCACGACTATGTTCGTCACTTGCAAAGGTTAAGCTTTGCTTGCCCCCCACTAAATATTACAAGTACCTAACCGCAGTCTGGGCTCCAATTTTCATTGGACGATTTTAATAGTTTCAGAAGAGCCAAAATGAAAGTCTTTTCAATTTTTGAACTCACTGCTACTCCTATCCCTTTCTGCAGGTCGGGATAAGGTTAGACAGGGATAGGGTTAGGATATAACGCCCGGGATAGGGTTGGGGTTAGGGTTATAAATGAAAACAAAAAGTCAAGACAAAATGGCCGCTTGTTATCCAATGAAATTGCTTAACCCTTTCACCGCCAATGTCGCATTTTTGCACCACAATGATTTAACACCCAGTCAAGACACTTGAAATGGTCTGTTATTCAATGATATTGTGCTAAATTTGGGCAGTAAGGATTGACCCATATTCTAAATGTTCACAGAGAAATCCCACAATATTGCACTTTTTTGCAGACGACATATTTTATTTTCTGTAGCCAAGTAAGTTAAATGGACATTTTTGGCTCAAAGATGGCTGGCGGTGAAAGGGTTTACTGGAGTCCAGACTGCATATATATATAGCTTACTGTACATATTCTCACTGCTTATACTCAGTAAATCTGTGTGGACTTATGTGCTATAGGGTGCAATGATGGAGGTGTCATGCTATGAATTGTACTGTATGTTTTGTTGTTTACAGGTTGTTGAACGTTGTTTACATTGATGAGTGTTTTGTAATGAGTGGTCGAACTTTACGCGGTGACAGCCCTGAGATGGGACCTATATGGGGGGGGGGGGGGGGGGGTGGGGGGGGACGGGACTAAAATAATGGGGGGGGGGGGGGAAGGGGGGGGGTGGGGAAGAGAAAAAAAATCAGTAAATGCAACCTTTTGCCTTTCTCGGGTAAGGGATAGCGTTAGGACAAGGTTAGGGTTAGTTTTCATGAATACCTATTCTAGTGACTGAAATGGCCGGTTGCCGTCATCCGGTCAGATGATGTATGGTCACTGCGTACAGCTCTATGTATCTCTCTCACTCTCTTACGGTGCTTTTTGTCTGTCGCTCTGTCTGACTGTCTATCTCAATCTGTACGTTTGTCTGTCTGTCTGTCCGTCCGTCTGTCTGTCTCTTTTTCTGCCGCTTTGTCTATCTGTGCGTTTTTGTTTCTCTTTCTCTCTCAACTTTGTTTTTCTCTTCAAGTTCATTTTTGTTAATGTCACCAGCTAATGAAAGATCTCCCTCCCCCTCTTTCTCTCTTCTCCTCCCTCCTCTCTCTCATCTCACTCTCGTCTCTCTCCATCTGCTCCTCTCTCTCTCTCTCCACTCTCTCTCTCTCTCTCTCTCTCTCTCTCTCTCTCTCTCTCCTCTCTCTCTCTCATCTCTCTCTCTCTCTCTCTCTCTCTCTCTCTCTCTCTCAATCTCAATTCCTCTCTAAGTAGCATCGTTTATACACAAAGCTTTAACAGTTAGACGTCAGTGTGTGAGTGAAAGGCAGAATGCACGAGATGTTGCTTAAAGTTCATGCTTGTATTGTAATTGTTATGGGCCAGTGGCCTAACAATTAAGCCATTTTTGACTTTGACTTTGACTTCTCTCTCTCTCCCTCTACCTCTCTCTCTCTCCTCCACCCCTCCAACTCACTCCCATCTACTTTCTCTCCCCCCCCCCCCTACAGCTCTCAGCATGGATTCGAACATCACCCTGTGGCAGTTCCTCCTGGAGCTGCTGCTGAGCAACCAGCACCAGAGCATCATCCACTGGACCAACACGGAGGGCGAGTTCAAGCTCATCAACGCGGAGGAGGTGGCCAAGCTGTGGGGGCTGCGCAAGAACAAGCACAACATGAACTACGACAAGCTGTCGCGGGCCCTCCGATACTACTACGACAAGAACATCATCAAGAAGGTCATGGGACAGAAGTTCGTCTACAAGTTCGTCTCCTTCCCGGAGATCGTCAAGACGGAGACGAAGGTGAGGAAGGGATGGCGGGGAATGAGTGAATGGATGGATGGATGGATGAATGATTGGATGGATGGGTGGATGGATGAATCCATTGTCAACCTTCCATTTAACCCTTTCACCGCCAAAGTCCCATTTTAGCACCACAGTGATTTAACACCTATGTCACTAAAGGCGTCAAATTTATCCAAAGACCCTATTGTCTTAGTTTTGGGAAGTAAGGATAGACCTTATTTTATATGTGTCACAGAACAATCCCCAATACTACAGATGGATTTTGTTCTCTGCTCAGGTAAATGTAATGGAAAATGTTGGCTGACATATGGCTGGCGGTGAAAGGGTTAATGTCTTTTTTCACAAATGTGGTAGTAGATTATGGTTTTTTTAATGCAAGTACGTATGAATGCGCGTGCACACGTTGCTGTATGTCCTGTGTATCGATCTATCTCTATGTGTTAGACCAAGATGGTTTTATATGGTTCTATTATATCAATCTATCGATCAATCACACGCACAGTGTGTGTGTGCGTGCGTGCGCGTGCGTGCGTGTAAAAGAGAGGAAGAAAGAAAGAAACAGGCTGAGAAAATGTATGCATGCATTTATTCTCTAACATTCTACTGACATGCACCCGAACGTGCTGGCAGGCGTGAAGGCATCTCCATGTTCTTGGTTCGCACTCGGGAGTCCAAATGGTAAACGAAAAGAAAATGCAGTGGAACCTCCCTTATAAGACCTTCAAAAATCATCCCAAATGAGGGTCTTATAAGGGAGGGGTCTTATAAGGGAGGTGATTTTAATACTTACAAAGAAGGGCAATGTCTCTGAGAAGTAGGTCTTATGTTGGTGGGAGTCTTATAATGGGAGGTCTTATAAGGGAGTGGTATTATAAGGGAGGTTTCCACTGTAGTTTGCACCCCGAGTGGGAGCCAAGAACATAAATCCCGGAGTCGTAGAGTATCTTTTCTCAAGTGAAGGCATCGCTGTCTGTTTTCCCCGGCAGATCCCCTTCAAGGTGAAGATGGAGTCCATCGCCCAGGAGCGATACGGGCAGCAGGTGATGCCCCACTTCGCCTCCTACAACGCCAGCGACATCAAGTCCTCGGCCCGCCAGGCCACACAGTGGCGGAACCACTCCTCCACTGCCCCCCCTGCCCCTCCCAGTGCCCCCGCTGAGGACAGGGACAGCCTGGCCGCCCGGGAGATGGTCCCCCGCAGCAGGGAAACCGCTGTCATGATCCACCAACACCGACGCAGTCGCAGCCGAAGCGCCTCGCCCTTGGAGCTGACGACCAAGAGAGACCCCCACCACCACCGACGACCTGACAGCAACGGCAGCGTCCACAGCCATTCGGACCGGGAGAGGGAAAGGGAGAGGGAGATTAGGCGGGAGAGGGAGAGGGAGCGGGAGAGGGAGCGGGAGCGCGAAAGCTACCGGGAGAGGGAGATCCTGATCGAGAGGGAGAGAGAGTTTGAGAGGCACCGGGAGAGAGAGAGGGAGCTGTACAGGGAGAGGGAGAGGGAGCAGGAAAGGGAGCTGAGGGAGAGCTACCGCGAGCGTGAGCGGGAGAGCTGCTACAGGGAGTCCGAGAGGGACAGCTACCGCGAGAGGGAGGCGGAGCTGCTTCGAGAGAGGGAGAGAGAGCGGGAGGAGGGGCGGGATGGTGATCGTGTCTTCGACGGCGGGCTGCATAGGTCGTCCCCGAGGACCTCCCCCTTCATTGTGGTCACCTCCTGCGGCAGCGTCAAGCCCAAGCCGTGCCCCATCATCCTGGCCCCCACCCCCGTGTCCCCCGTGCCCCCGCCGGCCCACCCCCAGCTGCCCCAGCTGCCTCCGTCCTCCGCGCTGACGGCGGTGACCATGGCCACGCACTGCCCCATCCCGTCCCCCACGGCCAAGCACCCGCTGCTCTCCATGTCCTCGCTGAGCGGCAGCCTGCACACGCCGCTCTTCCTCTCCAGCCCCATGCTGGGCGGGCCCGGGGCCCCCCGCACCCCCAACCCCATGCTGCACTTCTGGTCCTCGCTGTCCCCCGCCGTCACCCTCTCCCCCCGCCTGGGCTCGGCCACGGCGGCCTCGGCCTTCCAGTTCCCCAGCTACCCCGCCCTGGCCTACTCCCCCATCGTGGCCTCCTTCCCCCCACCCCCTGGACACCCCCGGCATCGTGCCGTCCCCCACCTCCCGCACCATCCCCGTCTTATGACAAAAAGAGCGCGAGACTTGCTGAAGTGGCACCTGCTTTCTTCTCCGCTCGGCAGAAGCAGCTCCGCAAGTAAGTCTGCACGACAGAGGCTAGGCGCCTTTGCCTCAGTCTTGGGTTTCTTGACCTCCTGACGCCAGAGACATTGGAAAAACGAGAGGGTTAACGGCGCTCTGAGGGTGACTGTATCGTTATTTCCGTTTGAAGACGAGAACACACGTCTGCGGATGATGAACTGGGACTACAGTGGCATGGCAGCTGGAGGCTCCACCCCACCTTAACTGTGTGTACTTCATTGTAGAAAACGAGCCATGTTTGAAGGTGCCTGACAAAAACGAACTTGTTTTGACGTAGCGTTTCAACAAGGGCTATTATTCACGGCCTGATAATGATCTGAACTTACTGTATCTCTTTATTTACGCATAACCTTTCGAATTTGTACAGAATCGAACAATAGCTCTGCCTTCCCTAATTAAGACTGTAAATAGAAACGAACTTTATGAATCGCATCACTTCATTCACGAGCAGTTCTTCCCAACTGTGATATGTTCCATTGAGATTCTGGTTTGTTTTGCCTCAACGGCAAAGTCATCGAGTTTAATTAATAGAAAAAGAAGAATGTGCCTTGCAATAATCTTTTTCAGCATATCACGACTTGAGTGAAACTTTTTTCTTATTTTTAATCTTGTGACTAGAAAACTGAGGCGGTTAGATTAGAATCAGTTGTGAGATTGTCTGTATCTAGCTTGTCAAAGACTCGCTTCTCACTTAGAATAATAACGAGGGCGGCAGGTTTGCCATATTGGTAATCGACTACTACATATTGTACAGTAGTTTCTTCTGTCCCTTAGCAAAAAATTTTCCGTCTGCCCTTCGGCAAAAGGCAGGGTACTGAAGATGACTGTTTCATGTTGTAGTTTTGGTTGGCTTTCTGTTTTTTACCGTTTTGGTTGGTTGGTTGTTGCGCGTTGACCATCCCTGCCTTTGGTGTTGCCGACTTGGGTGGACTCTGGGAGAAGACCACGGAACACAGCTCAGTTTTCTTAGTTAGGCGCATAACGGCAGCATGACGCATCTGCGCTCATAATTGACGGGAAACTGTCGGAGCGATCAAAGAAGAAGAAGGAGAAGACGTTCAGTCACAATCCAGCTCTGGTTTAGCAGCTGCTGCTGCTGTATGTACAGTGTGTTTAGATCCTACTACGATGCAGTCACACACTGCTAATGACGTGCTTGTGTGTGTGGCTGTGCATGTGTGTGTGTGTGTCTGATCTGGACTCGGCAGTATGTAAATTATTAACAAATGTGCCTACCCGCCCCCCCGACTCTCACGACTACTATCTCATTCTCAGTATCTGGGACTGGACGTGTATAAACTAGGAAGCCAGCCTACCTAATAACGACGACGTCTGCGAAATGAAACGCGGCCAGAACCGAACAAAGAAGCTTCCTGAGCACGTACAACGTACATGCACCCACGAAATTAAATGTTTTAGTGCAAGTTTGTGATGTGGGGACAATGGTTAGGTTGCATCGCAGGGGAGAGGAGTGTGCAGGGGGGGTCCTGTCATTTTGTCACCTCTGTTATGTAAGCAAGCGATAGGGTAAACAATGGAGGTGACGATGACAAGTTGACAAAGGGGTATGGTGATGTTGCCAACTGCAAGCTGGTGACAGCAGAGAGGCCGCTTGAACAAACAGATAGGGGGGGGGGGGAGCTTTTGTTGTTGATATGGTTGTCATACAACGATCTTGTGATTCTCTCTGTGTGTGCGTATGTCGCTATTTTCCCCCCATAACACATGGTTTATATTGTAGACTGAAATCAGATGTGGTAATAGCTTAAGCCTTTGTTTAGTCACAATTGCTGCACAGTTATTTTGGCACTGTCCCTGTGAACAAGAGTAGTCTGCTTAGACATAACTGTTCCCGATTCAACTTCTTGAGTCTCTTATCTCCAGAATGGGCATGAAGGATACCTAACCATATAAATTGTCTTTGGATTAGTTCAGATTTAGAAGCTGTACAATGTTTTTCACAGGTTTAGAAAAGAAGAAAGTTGGGGATATGCCGATAACACGGCTACTTCATGTTGTCCATACAAATGATGATTTTGAACGATCAGAGTTTCTGGAAAGTTGTGGCAAAAAATGTACGCCATTGACATAATATCTTGTGGGTTTACAATGCCCATCAGCTGGTTGCTTCTCACGTGTATATTTGTCTGCCTTCTGTCAGAGAACACATTTGCTTGGGGAATAATTAAACTTACACAAATAAGGCGGATGGAATGAATTGTTTATGGGTTGGTGTTTTTATGAACAGAACAAGAAAAGATGTATTGTGATGAATAGGACAATTCTTTATTATATTGATGCCAGATACATACTCATATTCTTGGTGAAATAAGAAACAAAACAAGATTTTGTGGCTATTCGATAAAACTGGATTATATATGGTTTTATTGCTATCATACATAGCAATGATAATGTTTGCTTCAAACAGGGTTTCATTAAGAAATCTGGGAGCAGGCCGCTCTGTTCAACACGTAGTTAACATGCAAGGCCCATTCAAATAGAAGAAAGTGTTGATATAATTTGGCATGAAGAATATTGGCAACCGAAATCAGGAATATAAACAGACTCAGATTCTCATCTGATTCTGCTAGTTGAAAGCATGAAACTCGTACTTCAACAACGAAACAAGAACCGTTTTGCAGTGGGGAAAAAAAAAATCCCAAATATGAAAGGATCAGCGACTGATAACTCAAGCTGTACACACGCTCATGAAACCTTTATGGATTCATACGTTTCTCTTCTGAAAGTAGGTTTTTTGCTTAAGTGTTACTGTTTTTCTTCCTCGTTGTAAATCACTTTACTTTCGTTTGCTTGAACGGGCCCTGATATACAGAGCAGCTCTACAGTTAGTTTGTCGCATGCAAATTTGCAGCTCGTGTAAATTTGCAGCTCGCTACTATGACAGTGTGTTTCAAAACACTATCTGAACGATCTTAGACGGAAAAAGTGCTGTCTCTATAGGGGATTTGAAGAATTAAAATATCACTTTTTCCGGCCAAAAAAATCTTCAACTTTAATATTTTCTGTCCCGGATTAGTACACTTGACACTTGGAGCGCAAGTGAAGATATAGTGCACGTGCACTACAACTGCACTTGTACAGCTGCAAATTTGCACGAGCTGCAAATTTGCACGCGACACACGCACACAGTATGTGCGTTCGTGGTTGACGCAAAGATAGTATAGTATTTTTACCCACAACCCTCTGGGCCTGTATTCACGTTGACACATAGCATGAGAATTTTAGCATGATGCTAACTTAGAAGCTCTTCCAATGTCCATACAGTATAGGATTTAATAGGACTTTTGGAAGAGCTTTTCTAAGTTAGCATCATGCTAAGTCTCATGCTATCTCAACTGTATAGTATTTTTAACCCTCTGGTTGACATTTGTTTCTTGTTGATTGAAATAACGAGCTTTTGGATGCCTTGATTCTCGTGATTGTTGTACATACATGTGGTCATCGTGCTCCTCTGACCTCTTCAGAATAACTGGAGACTGACGTTCTTGACCCATCCCTCCCCTTGATAGGAGAAGGATTACAGTAGTGATAGTTAGAACGAACAACACATGACGATGACAAAAGGCTGCTTGTAATTTAACGAGAAGATAGCCGAGCCATACTCATTATGTTTTTCTTTTCTCCCAGGCATTTTTGTTTTTTTGTCGCCTGTGGACGCCACCGTGTTGTTGCCATGATTTAATTCAATGCGATTGTTTTATTAAGAAGTAAAGGGAACGCTGGAAAACACCAAGGAAGCGAACGTTTGACTCAAGTATTGCTAATCCGAGTGAATAGTAACTCGAGGGGAAAGTGCCTCTGATATCATTTATTGTTTATGATCGTATCCCTAATTCCATAATGAACGATGCAGCATGACTGTAGATAATGTGGGTAATGGGGCCCCACAATTTCCGTTCTTTATTTGGTGGGGTGTTTTTTTTATCAGTGTACGTGTCTTGTCTGTATGGGCGCCATTATGTTTTATATTTTAAGAAGTTTGTAAGTACCATTATTTTTTGTTCTGTATCGTTTTCATTTTTCAGTCAATCCGCTCAGAAATTCCATAAGCAAAATGATAGCAGATCACGTTGTGGAAGACCCATATTTGCAGAAAAGGTGTGTAAGCTTGGCCCAAGTAATGTTGGGTGTGTTTTTTTCACAATTCGTTTTCCTCCTCCTCTCTCCACCCCCTTTCTTTTCCCCTCTGCCAAATCCAATAAGACACAACGTCAAGATCGAACTCAGTCAAGGGATCCGGACTTCTCTCTCTCTCTCTCTCTCTCTCTCTCTCTCTCTCTCTCTCTCTCTCTCTCTCTCTCTCTCTCTCTCTCTCTCTCTCTCTCTCTCTCTCTCTCTCTCCTTCTCTCTCTCTCTCTCTCTCTCTCCCCCCTCTCTCTCCCCCCCTCTCTCTCTCTCTCCCACCCCCCTACCCCCAGGAAGGCTCACAGGCCCCCCGACAGGAAATGAAACGTGTCAATGTTTGGAAAACGGCAGCGGCGATACCGTGCGGTCTCCGACCCCCCCCCCCGGGGAGGGGGCAAGACAAACACCCCGGGTAGATCTACTACCCCTTAGCCAGGAGGAAATAGCCCGGCACCGTTTGTTTTGGCTTACTTACTCCACCCACAGATCCTTACTTTTGGGGTGGGGGGGTGGGGTGGGGGTGCTGTTGCGTGGGGCGACCGCTACAGAAGCGAGGAAGACTGTATACTGGGAAGTGTGTGTGTGGTGGCGAGGAGGGGGTGGGGGTCGTTGTCAACCCTGAGAGCTGCATGCACTATTCAAACACTTTGTGCTGTTTTCTGAGCTACTCCCCCCCCCCCCCCTCTCACCCTTCAGACGCCCCCCTCCCCTCTCTCCACTCTTCCCTAGCCCTTATCACCCACCCGTCTTCTGTTCTCTCATATCCAAATCCGCCCTTTTCTGATTTTTTTTTTTTTTTTTTTTTTTTTTGGGGGGGGAGACGTGGGCAAACATGGCGTTGATCCAATAACTTGATCGTGTATAAGTGGGTGGGTTTTATGCCCCGGGCCACTGAGAAGTAAGTAAGTGCCTGTGGATAGTGTTGGGGAATAAGTTTGAAGGGTTTAAAGAAAATAGGCATATATCTTTATCGATCAAGAACTCGGGACTTTCCTGGTGTTGCAGTGTCTCCAGGATCGTCCCACCATCTTTATGCATGATCTATTAATGTCCCACGTGTGCCTGTTCCAGGTCGGAGGACGTTTAATCGGATTTTCATTCAAAGAAAATTGTGGGGTTAAAAAAAAAGAGAGAGAGAGAGAAGAAAGGCGGAAGAAAGTGGCCCCCAATGCGATTTGCGGAGCGAAAACGTGTTGGTTCTTGCCGTTGACGGGTGCGTAGCGCTATCGCTACGTATCGAAAGAACTACCCGTTGTTACCACTACTACCCATAGAGAACAATTGATGATGACTGTGCCAATCTGTCAGTTTGAATTCCGACAGACTAACCCTATCCCTAACCCTTTTCCTAACCTAACCCTATTCCTTACCTAAGCTTAACCCTATTTTAGCCGTAACCCTTAGTTGCCGTAGTAATTTAGCCCAGTAGTGTTATCAATCCGTACTGATAGCTGTACTGATTTTTCTTGGTAGCGTTATCGATACGTAGCGATAGCGGGATGTCCCCACTGTTAGTGCTGCAGCCAAGGGGATTAGTTGGCCTTTGGGGACCTTCTATCCTGAAGTCCTTTTGGGCCAGAGAGTGGTGTTTCCTGAGCCTGCTGTTAACACAATACAGCCCAGCCTTTCAGAGTAGCAACCGATTCTGCTGTCTGCGGGGGCGGATTATTGGGGGGGGGGGGGGTCCTGGTTGCATGCCCCCCCCCCCCCCCCCCCAGCTGCCTTAAAAATATATCTTTTTAAAATACTCTCTCTCTCTCTCTCTCTCTCTCTCTCTGGCTCTCTTAGATTAAGGACCCTCGATCCATGATGATTTAAGTAGCAATAAACTATTGATAAAACCCACTGGAAACCCCCCTTTATTAACAGCATTATCCACCCTTGAACTGGAAGTCATGTTTTGACACGACTTACTGGCACACACACACACACACACACACACACACACACACACACACACACACACACACACACACACACACACACACATTAAGAAAATGCTTTTTTAATCATTACTTACTGCAAAGAAGTTCTTCACTTTGTAAAAAAAACAAATACCACCTATCTATATTGTATTTTACAAAATCCGTCTCCGAGAAGGGAAGTTGTATTCCTGGTATAAGTTTAAATGTAAATGTAGACTGACTTCCTGTCTGTAAAAGAAAAAGGATAGCTGTTATCAAAGAGAGCTGGGAAGTGGCATTTTGCTGTTTCAGTAACGTAACGGGTAACGTATCGCTCGTCAAATAATGATAATTATACCAGGGTGGGTTTTTTAAAGCTAACGCCTACGCCACGATAGTTTGACTGTGATTGCCATGCGATAGCCGATAACGTCTCTCTCTTTCTCTCTCTCTCTCTCTCTCTCTCTCTCTCTCTCTCTCTCTCTCTCTCTCTCTCTCTCTCTCTCTCTCTCTCTCTCTCTCTCTCTCTCTCTCTCTCTCTCTCACATGGGCCAATGGCCTATTCATTAAAATCGTTCAGTGTTCTCTCTCTCTCTCTCTCTCTCTCTCTCTCTCTCTCTCTCTCTCTCTCTCTCTCTCTCTCTCTCTCTCTCACACACACACACACACACACACACACACACACACACACACACACACACACACACACACACACACACACACACACACAATACGCATACGCTGCCACACGTGTGTGCATTAGCTGCCTTGCGTTGCGCTTTTTTTCTTCTTCTGTGCAGTTTCTGTAGCTTGTAGGCGGTGGGAAACCACTTTGAAGTCAGCCTTTCATCTCTCATTTCTTAATTAAAGTTGGAAATACACTGCTTATTTTTGACGAGAAATTGTGACACTTCAGCGTGTTTCTAACCATATAATATACTAATCTGTAGCATAATCTTAATTGGCCCTATCGAATCCAATCTCGGGACTAAATTGGGCATGTTACACCACCCACCTCACTTCCCCCCCAGCTAACCATGTTTCCTTCTCAACCTTTTTCCCTCTTTCCCACACACGGAACTGCCCCCCCGGAACCCCCCTCCCCCCCCCCCCCCCCCCCATCCTTCACCCCACACTCCTTCCACCAAATTGGGTCTTATCAAGTTATCAGTTATTGCTTAGAAGTTCAGCTGTGTGTGTTGTCAGTTTTATGTGCCGACTTCATTATCATCAGTTCGGTTCTGCCCGCCATACCAGGGTGTAGTTTCTCTAGATAACGGTCGCCGCGCGAGTAACGCTTACGCCAAACTGGGGCCTAAGAAACACTTTAGAAAACGTTTGCGGAAGAATATTACAAGCTCTTGTCTGATTGGTCAAGGTGGTTTTTTTTATCATTTTAAACAAACTTTAATGGACCAATGAACAACAAGAAACGTATTCACCCCCTACTAGTTCCGGATAGTTCGCCGCTTGCTCGGTGTTTGGCAAGAACAAAACGTCACGCGAACTATCGACGAACGAAGGGTGTTTCTTAGACCGTTTTTTGCCGATTTGCGCTCACGCTACGTAACGCTAGCCCCTGTGAAACGACCCCCAGCTCAGCTGCTTCAGTTAACTTGCAATGAGCCGGGTCATCGGAAATGAATTTCCGGCCGGATTCCATCCGCGGGCCATTGCGCGGAAATCCCTCCCTTCCCCTTCTATTTTCCTCCCTTTCCCCCGTAGTTCTCTCTTTATCTTTTCATTTCTGCCCCTCCTCCTCCTCCCTTGGCGGAATCAGCCTGTTAACGGGCGGAAGCTGGGTTGTGTTTACTTTGTCTCCTGCCAACCGGTAGCCCTTAGTTCCGGTGTCAAGTTGATCTTTCTGGAAGTTTTTTTTTCGTTTGTTTGTTTTGCATTTTATTCAAGTTCTTTTTTTTTTACCCGTTTGTTGTCTCCTTTTATCTGTGTGTGTCTGTGTAGTAGTGGGTTTTTTCTTGCTTTTTGGAGAGAGAGAGAGAGAGAGAGAGAGATAGAGAGAGAGAGAGAGACGCTTCTTCAGACGCTTCAGACAGACAATGTCTGAGAGAGAGAGAGAGAGAGAGAGAGAGAGAGAGAGAGAGAGAGAGAGAGAGAGAGAGAGAGATAGAGAGACGCTTCAGACAGACAATGTCAGAGAGAGAGAGAGAGAGAGAGAGAGAGAGAGAGAGAGAGAGAGAGAGAGAGAGTTTTCACGTACATGAACGAGTTTCTTTATACGTACTGTAAGTTGGTTTTTTCATCAAGGCTTTTTTTTTTATAGACATAACGAGAAGCACAGAAACTAATTTGCACTGTTAACTCTTCGGTGGCAGAAAGCTGTTTTTTCTTATTGAAAACCTCACCAACCTGGGGAAAAAACCCAGGCTTCTTTATTTTATTTTCCGTAGATGGATTTTTATTTCAAAGATGTACTTATGTCAATTTGATCTATTGTGTTTTCTTGCACCTTCTTGATATTTGTGAAATTGACATAAAATGGGTTTATATTTTAAAAGGAATGTAGGTATGGCTGGTACCCACGTGTCGTCATATCCGGCCACAAGGAGCGCCATATTATGGGAGACCGCCATCTTAGTCCTTACCTTTTTTTGAAAAATGCCAGATCGATGCTGCGTATTTGGCTGTTCCAATTCGAAACTTATCTAAACTGTATTTATAACATCTGGATGTTTTCTTTACACATTTAGATAACATTTTCACTTTGTTTACACACAAATAAGGACTAAGATGGCGACACTTCCGTTGGAATGGTCGAGATGCGCACGCAGGTGGGTTGGAGCCATAGGATTATCTCGACGAAAACAACATTTTTGACAGAGCTACGCTGATCAAAGGTCTTTAGTGTTAGTTTGTATTCTTAGGCTTTTTGTCTGGCTTTTTTTCATGATTATTATTCCTTTCAATGATTGGTGCTGATAACATTAACATTGTTATTTATTTTGCCCTGAGAAATACAGTCAGCGTGTGGGTTACTATACTATCATACTCGAGTTTCGATTATTTAGTGTATTAAAAAAAAAAAAAAAAAGTTGCCAACTTCTCACTCTTTTTTCGTTCAGTCGTTTCGAAATTCTTTGCACGCGCATGTACACACACGCGCACCAAGCCTTCCTAATATATTAGTAGCATTATTTTTTCTTTCTTCTTCTTTTTTTTTTTGGGGGGGGGGTTCATTCTCGCCACTTCTCTCCCCTTACCAATTTGTTGTTAAAATTGCCTTCACTTTCCTTTTTCCGTCTCCAGTAAGGCAGTTACACCCACCTCCCTTCCTTTGCCCCTCTCTCATCCCTCCCTCTTTTTTTGTACATGCTAACGAATTCTCTTTTTGCCTTCTTTTCTCAATATTTCTTGATAGGATGAGAGTGGGGGTTGTTTGTTTGATGGTGGGTTTTTTTGTGTGGTTCAAAGCGTTAAATCGTTTGGTCGTGTATTTTTAAAACGCTATCTCCCGAATCAGTATATTATGCTTAAAAAAACAACACTAAAACAAATGTAGAGCGAAATTGAAGTGTTATGTAAAGTATACGACTGCCTTCTTTGTTTGTTTATTTGTTTTTTTTAACAAAAATGAAACTTCATGAAGCATTTTGAACGAGTTTGTTAATACGTATGTACTGCTTTTAATTTAACATCAGGTTTTGTAGAGAAGAAACCCCAGCATTGCAGATTTTTAACGTTGTTCAGTGCACACATTTTGATTGTGATTATTGTAAGTATTAGTGCTCGCTCTCTCTCGCTCTCTCTCTCTCTCTCTCTCTCTCTCTCTCTCTCTCTCTCTTCTCTCTCTCTCTCTCTCTCTCTCTCTCTCTCTCTCTCTCTCTCTCTCTCTCTCTCTCTCTCTCTCTCTCTCTCTCTCTCTCCCCCCCCCCCATACCACGATGGTTGTTTATTTAAAATGTGATCTTTTTTCACCCTTGTGTTAATATCGACTTTTTTTCCCCACTGAAAAAAAACAACATTAATATTTTTTTATGGCAAAGATTAACACAGTTGTTTGCACTCGTGCTGGGTTCATGTGTTATCATTTGTGTGTGTTTTATATGTGTCACAACACTCTTACATTATGAGGTGATAGATTGTGTCAACAGCCCCGTGATCGGAACAAGATCACTAAAAGGTCTCAATACGTATTAACATTTTTCAATCTTTCCCCATGGCAACACAGTGATATGCAAGTAATCTGATGATGAGTGGCTATCACTGCATTGCTATGGAGGAAGGGTGAAAAATATTAACGTGTACAGTGGAACCTCCCTTATAAGACCTCCCATTATACGACTCCCTCCCACATAAGACCTACTTCTCTAAGACATTGCCCTTCTTTACAAGTATTACAATTACCTCCCTTATAAGACCCCTCCCTTATAAGACCTCATTTGGAGGAAGAAAAATTGCTGTTTTGCGTCCTCTCGGTCATAGACACATATGGGACATTTGTAAGTACAAAGATGGTGGGAACATTACTGGGGACAATGCCCAGAGGCAGTGCCACACCAGTAAAGTCCCGATTTTTTTTTTAATACAGATATGTGTAGCGGTAACCACGCCTCGGTAAAAAAAACTCATCGGCTATGGTACCGCTACAGTATATGAATGAAGCTATTAAAAAAAAAACCCACCTCATTTGGGATGATTGTTGAAGGTCTTATAAGGGAGGTTCGACTGTACCGAGAGTTAAGCACTTTGTATTCAAACATCGCTGTATAAGGCTGTTACAGTGTCACAGACAATAATTCAGAATGTATTTCAATACTCGGTGTGCATTGAAGGTGACACAATTACATAGATTTAATCAAGGTGGTTTTTTTGTCCTAATAAGGCTGATTTGGAACACTGTTATTTCAGCCTATCTATGTGCAATGTGGTTTCACTTCGTTGGTCCTGATCGGGGTTTGGGGGGTGGGGGTGGGGGGGGGGGTGTTCTGTCACGAATTTGTCAATTGTTTCGCAAGACGAGCGAACAAACATTAATAATTATTATGTTGACGAATGTTATTCCACACCAGGGAAGCATGAAAAACAAATGACGAGAATGTAAAGGCGCTGTGAATGACAGGCACCTCCCCACCCCCCCCCCCCACCACCCTCACCCACCCCCCACCCACCCTCCCTCACCCCTTCCAAAAACGTTCTTGGACGTTACAAGACTTCATCGAAACTGCCACACGTTTGTCTACACAATGTAGCGTAAAACGTAATTATTGGTGTGGTTTAGCATTAACTCGTGTAAAGCTGTTCAAACAATGTCGGTACTACAGGGGAACCTCCCTTATAAGACCTCCCATTATGCAAGACTCCCTCTCTACTATAAGACCTACGTCTCTCAGACGTTGCCCTTCTTTGTAAGTTATAAGACCCCTCCCTTATAAGACCTCAAATGATTTTTGTAAGGTCTTATAAGGGAGGTTCCCTTATAAGACTCCCTCTCTACTATAAGACCTATAGACGTTGTTTTACGCCCTCTTTTGCCTTTCGGCCATGTGGGGCATACATCCCTTATAAATAAGACCCCTCCCTTATAAGACCTCATTTTGGGTGATTTTTTAAGATCTTATAAGGGAGGTTCCACTGTATAAGACTCCCTCCCACATAAGACCTACCTCTCTGAGACATTGCCCTTCTTTGTAAGTATTAAAATGACCTCTCTTATATAACAAGACCCCTCCCTTATAAGACCTCATTTGGGGTGATTTTTTAAGGTTTTATAAGGGAGGTTCCACTGTATTTATTGATCCGACTTGTGTGTCCAGCAGGCCACGCGAAAGTGTATTGGTGATCCTAATTTTATGCGTGTTCTAAGAGGCGGGTACTTTTGCTAGCTTGGGGCGGAGGTGGGGTGGGGGGGGGGGGGGGGGGGGCATAAGATGTTTAATTCAAACTTTTTTTTTTTTTTTTTTTTGGGGGGGGGTTCAGTATTTCCTACTTAATGATGTTCAGTTCGGCAAGTCTGTGTGTGTGAGTATGCGTAGAAAATAGTCGACGAAAAAAACAATGATAACGCGAGCGAGGGAATCATGGTTGGTTTTTGTAATCAGACTTTTTGAGCCTGTGACGGCAGCAGCAGCAGCATTAGCATTATTATGATTACCCCCCACTGAAGAACAAAGCCAGTTCAAGAGGCGCCCATCTTTGGTATCTTGTCCGTATGACGTAGCATTGTGTTCTTACCTTGTGACTTACAACGACAGCCTTAACGGCCGGATGTGGATCACGCATGTTGAAGCTTTTGTTTCATGCTCGCCCCCCCCCCCCCCCCCTCCCCTTTCCCATGCTCTTCTCACCCCCCCACTAATACCCCTTTTTACCTCCACCCACCCCCATAGCCTCTCCCCGAGTGGACAAAAATGTTTGTATTTTCGCCTCATTCCCCCCCCCCCCCCCCCCCCCTCCACCTCGAAAGAAAAGAGGCTCATTTTGACATGTTATGATTATTGTCCATTGAACATATTAAGATGTACACAGTCTTTCTGACGGGTTTCTTTTTTTTTTTCTTCTTTTTTTCACAAGAAGTAGTTTTTATGTGCATTGCCATTTTGATTGAATGTTTATTTCGACTTTGCAAAGACAATGTTGTTTTTTGCATATAAGATAATATTGTTTTTTGCATATATATATATATATATAATATCTCCACCCCTTCCCCTATCTTCCTTGTCCTCCTTTCAAGATCCTGCGCATTGTGTGATGATCGATCACAGTCTATTATTTTGTTTCCTTTGCGTACATTATATTTTGCATTCAGGCTTTGACCTTGATGAGTTGGAACTGTTTTGTATGATGTAGATTGTGTGCAACAGAGCTGTATTCGATGGGCTAAGTTGAATCGACGACCTTACTTGTAAGGGTACTTAGTTTGCTTTTTGGGTTTTTTGTTATGTTTTTTTTATTTTACTGTTCTCTTTCATTCTTTCTTTTTCGTTGTCTTTGTGAATGCGATTTTTATTTGTTTGGTCTTTCAGATTTTGTATCGTGGGGTATTTTTCTCCCTTTTTGAACAAAATTTACTAAACGGTTCTCTACCAAAATTATTTTTATCTGTTTGCGAAAGGATTTTTATCAGAATTTGTATTTTAAAATTTTACATTACATTTTTAAGCTGTACAGTGAATGAAGTTTTGGGAATACTGTGAGAAAAGGAATTTTAATTGTTGTTGTTTTTAAAACTGGGGATTAAGATAATTGATATTGGCTTTTTTTAATTTTATTGTGAAATGAAAATATAAAAAGTGAATTATTTTAATGAAAGAAAAGAACTGTTCTTTACCGAGAGTTCTTTGAGATAAAAACTATTAACAGACCGTTAGTGCATTGTGTATTTATGTAACTCCTTTTTAAAAGAATTTCGTCTTATTTCATTCAATATTAATTATGATGATTACTAGAAGGCAGGGGCTATCTTTTTGTGGGTTTCGATTTTGGAAAGACATTCACTTCGCAAAAGGGACGCATTCATGTTGATAATCAGTTCATTGTTCTCAATATAATGATGAGAGTTTGTGGCTTGGTTGTTGTTTTTTCGCTCATGAAATTGTGTTGTTTTCCTTCGCTTACACGTGTCCAGTGGTTCACTAACAAACAGAATGTGCTGTTGTGTCCAGACGCTATTACGATGGCTTAGAGTCAAAACGGACTGTATTTAGATAGTCTATTGACTTATTATTGAAGTTATTGCGAAAACTAAGAACTTGTATTAAAAAATAAGTCTGCAAATAATATAAAATGGGGATTATGCTTTTTTTTTTTAATTTCTGCAGTCTTTTTTTCATACAAATTATTACGTTTCGCAGTAAGTTCAATAATGCTTCAATGGACTATCTAAAGATAGTCCGTTTTGACTCCAAGCCATCGAAATTTAATCCGCCGTTTCATTGGTTGATGAAAATAATGACCCCACACACTACGTGCACGTGTGATGTTATGTACTGATTACAACTTATTACTTTTGACCGTTACGTTAACTTTAGCCTACTGTTCTTTGTATTATGGTTTTACTGATCAATCCACTACTACGACAAATCTTTGGACGCAATGTGATAATAAAAAAAATAAAATAAAACATAACAATTATTTTCTCCACGCCAAGTTTTGAATTCTGTTTGATGAGGGTGAGAGAGAGAGAGAGAGAGAGAGAGAGAGAGAGAGAGAGAGAGAGAGAGAGAGAGAGAGAGAGAGAGAGAGAGAGTGTGTGTGTGTGCGTGCTTGTGTGTGTGCTTGTGTGTGTGTACGTGTTTGCGATGCATCGTTATCATTAGTATCGTCGTCATCATCATCACCTCTCTCTCTCTCTCTCTCTCTCTCTCTCTCTCTCTCTCTCTCTCTCTCTCTCTCTCTCTCTCTCTCTCTCTCTCTCTCTCTCTCTCTCTCTATCTTTTCTCTCTTTCTCTCACTTACTCTCTCTGTGTGAGTGGGTAAGCACTAAAGGAGATTCACACGCAACTGTCAAAAACGAACAACCACACATCAATACGCACACACATGCACGCTAAAATACATATTCAACACACTGAAACACAACACACACACACACACACACACACACACACACACACACACACACACACACACACACACACACACACACATCGCATCACATGCATGCACACCCAAACACACTAGTGAAGAATCGAAGAAACCACAGACAAACTAGATAACACCACAAACTATAATAACACAGACTTTATAATAGTATAGTCTGCGATAACACCGACACGATATCAAACCTCCACCCACATAGGCGCCACTCCAGATAATTAAAACTTCGCAGGTTATAATTAATTAGTCCAGAAGGTTTTCATCTTTCTACTCGGGTAGAACCCAGAAAGCATCATCACAAACGGAATGCAGAAGGCTGGTAGAACTCTGGTTTTGTTCGAAAACATTATTCTTTATTATTAGTCAAACTGTCGCAGCATCACAAACGGAATGCAGAAGGCTGGTAGAACTCTGGTTTTGTTCGAAAACATGATTCTTTATTATTAGTCAAACTGTCGCAGCATCACAAACGGAATGCAGAAGGCTGGTAGAACTCTGGTTTTGTTCGAAAACATGATTCTTTATTATTAGTCAAACTGTCGCAGCATCACAAACGGAATGCAGAAGGCTGGTAGACCTTTCTGGTTTTTGTTCGAAAACATTATTCTTTATTATTAGTCAAACTGTCGCAGCATCACAAACGGAATGCAGAAGGCTGGTAGAACTTTCTGGGTTTTGTTCGAAAACATTATTCTTTATTATTAGTCAAACTGTCGCAGCATCACAAACGGAATGCAGAAGGCTGGTAGAACTTTCTGGTTTTTGTTCGAAAACATTATTCTTTATTATTAGTCAAACTGTCGCAGCATCACAAACGGAATGCAGAAGGCTGGTAGAACTCTGGTTTTGTTCGAAAACATTATTCTTTATTATTAGTCAAACTGTCGCAGCATCACAAACGGAATGCAGAAGGCTGGTAGAACTCTGGTTTTGTTCGAAAACATTATTCTTTATTATTAGTCAAACTGTCGCAGACTAATAGACGATTTTCTGAAGAAAACAAACTAGATGAGAGCACTTCGTGAAAATTAGAGTTGATTACCTCGACTTACTCTGTCAAAACCATGGCGGCATGGCGTCGAAGCTTGAAACCGCAGGATGCGAGTCAGCGACTTGCAAACATTTTTTTTTGGAAAAATGAGGGGCAGCCAGTATCCACAAACTCAGTGAACTTGCAAAACGTGACGTAAAAATATAAATGACATCAATTTTAGAATGACGCACGGTGTTCTAACTTAGTGATGCAAGTGTACTCAAACACACGAGGTGATAGCTGGCGGATCTACCTGATGATAGAGTAATTTCCCCTGTTTGACCGATTGAATTAGGCAAGATCACTCCCACACACCATAAAAATTGCTCCCCTTAATTATTTCCGAACAATTCCTATTGAGGGGGGGGGGAGGGATTCAAAGGATTTGTTTTTCTCACACGGTGCTGAAGATCGGTTTTTAAAAAAAAAATTCATCTTCTTAAAAACAATCAACTGAAGAAAAACAGAAAGAACAAAAAAATAAAAAAATAAAAGAAATGAAATGAAATGAAAATAGAAGAGAAATAAACGAAAGAAAATAAACAAAAAAATAGTAAAGGTGGGGAAAAACCCCTCAAAAAAACGATCAACTGATTTTCAACCCACACTGTTGATTAGAGTAAATCACTTTTCTGCCCATTACTATGAATTGCGACATATATATTCTGGTGCACAAAGTAATACGAAGTTAGATATTTTGTTAACGACCCACTGACCCACCACGATTAAGTCCCTTGGTTTTTTTCTGGGTAGCTATGACCCACATACAAATGTCCCCAACTTCAAATTGAGGGTGCTCTTTAAAATGATGTTTCGTTTCGAATTTGGGGGCATTTTTATGGGAGTCACACCTGGTCAAAGCAAGATTTCTTATCAGCTATGAGAGGGAAAACACGTGAAACCCGTGATTTTGACACGTGATCTGGTGGGTCTTTAATTATAAAAAGTTGCACGCTTGTGAAAAAGTGGTAGGACATTAAAATTTTCACTTTATTCCACCCCTTGTAAATATCCATAAATTTACATACCTCATAAATATTCAATAAATATTTGTATATATATTCTTTTAAAATTAAATAAAGGCCAACTTTGGTTTTTTATGAATAAAATAAAATTTTGATTTTTTTTAACACTGTAGCCCTTGAATTTTAATCTCGGGGGGGGGAGATGTGGTTTCGGTTGGGTGACAGACAACAAAAAGAATTTTTAAAACTAAAATCTTAACTAAACGTAGTAAATTTAATCAGTGTCATCTGACACAAATAACTATTTTATAAATTTTACATTTTTTTACAACAATCATAGACTTGCGCTCCTTAGAATTCCCCTTTCATTCTTTATGTATTGTCTGCGTCCTCGTTTTGTCTTTTGACGTTTTGTCCTGTTTTCTTTTTAGTTTCTCATACTAACCCAGTACAAATGTCCCATATGTGCCTTCCCAGGTCGAGAGGACGTAAAACACAAACATACATACAAAAAGTGGTCCCTAACTTTTCTTGACGTCCGTATGTAAGTCTGAGCAGTGTGCTTTACGCTCGTTAAAAAAAAAAAGCCACGGCAATTAAAAGTCGAGAAGACTAAGAGCAGG
>CM065687.1:53644986-53649986 GCA_017654935.2 Phymorhynchus buccinoides
ACAAGTCTCTGTCTGCCTTTAGTGCCACGGTTTTTTCTTTCCCAACTTTGACTTCAAATGTGTACATGCTCTCAAAGGTGTTCAGTCGCTTGGTCTTAATTCGCTCATAAAAAGTGGTCGTTTTCGTGGCAAGCCTGCTCTGCACAAACTCTGAGATGACACACTTTCCAGTTTCTTCTGCTGTTAGCAAGTCATGAGTCACGGCATCACTGGCTACGTCACCAGTTGTGAGTGAAATGAGCTCAGATTATGTGCAGATGAAAGGATTGAATGTTTGAAGCAAACTGATGAGTTTGTTAAGATCATTTTTATCTTGCTTCAGTCTTTTTTCCCCAAAGTCTTCGTGTGCACAGTCATGTTCATCATCTTCATCTCCATCACCTGAAATGTTGAACATCTTCATGGTGTCCTTACATAACCAGGAACCAGAAGCGATCCGTTTGATATCTTTAAACCGTGTTGCTATATACCACGAGATAGAGTTGAGAACCGGTTCAAAAATATGAACCGGTTTTAAACCGGTTTCCCCTCTCCGAACCGGTTTTATGGAACCGGTGTTTTTTAACCAGTACTCGCATCACTAGTTTTACCTATGCAAACACATATTTATTTGTCAGAATATTCACACACACGCACGCGCACACATACACACACACACAATAAACAAATTTATGACTTATGACACACACACACTCAACTCAACACTCAAAGTCAAAGTCATACACCACCACAAACTAGAAACAGCTACTCTTGGTTTACACAAACACCCATTCTGCACTGAGAATCAGTGTTGTTTTTCGAAAAGAATGCGTTATTCTAAGAAAAACTTACTTTCAGTTTGCAGTTACAAAACCGGTTCACAGCAACTCGAACCGGTTTTTCGAACCGCGAAAGTTTAGCACCGGTTTTTCGGTTCAAACCGGTTTTCCCCCCACCTCTACCACGAGATTGCCCAGCAACAACAGAAAGGGCAACAATCACATTTCTGCCCCTAGGGGAGATAATCTATTAGAAATAAAGAGCACAGCCAGTTGCTTTTTCTGGAGCACCAGAGGTAGGAGGGGAGAATCGCGTATATCGTACCTGTCACGCAATTCGTACGACTAGTACTTTTTGAAGACAAAAAAAATATTCTTATAATAATAATAATAATAATAGTACATTTATATAGCGCTTTACCTCAAATGAGCCCAAAGCGCTTTACAATCAATTATTCATCAACAAGTAGATAACAAAAATACAAAGCAACTCTCTCTCTCTCTCTCTCTCTCTCTCTCTCTCTCTCTCTCTCTCTCTCTCTCTCTCTCTCTCTCTCTCTCTCTCTCTCTCTCTCTCACACACACACACACACACACACACACACACACACACATACAAACACACACACACACACACACAAACAAACACACACACACATGCGCGCACGCTCATATTTATGGACACCGACTCATTATTCATCTTTCATTCAGTAAGCCATAGCAACTGAGTTGCACGGACTGACCACATACACCAACACACATACACAAAACGTCAGAGGATACACGTACAAATACACTCACATACAACGTACGCACGCAGACAGACACACACACACATGCATGCAGACACACACATCAGTACACATGCATACAGACACACACACATACACACACACACACACACACATAACCCACAAAACCAAAACACACACAAGCACTCATTCTTACTGTTAAGCCCAAAGTATAAACCGTATCTTTATAGGCGTAATTAGTATAGTATGGCGGCAATATTAACATTTCTTCCCCTTGCGACAAGTGCAGTTGTAGTGCACGCGCACGATAACTTCACTTGCGTTCCAAGTGTCAAGTGTACTATCCGGGACAGAAAATATTGGTGAAGTTTGTGACGGAAAAAGTGATATTTTCATTGTTCAAATCCGCTATAGAGACAGCACTTTTTCCGTCTAAGATGGTTCAGATAGTGTTGTGAGGGGAAGAAATGTTAATATTGCCAGTATGGCTTGTACCCACGTGTCGTCATATCCGGCCACAAGGAGCGTGCCATATTATGGGAGACCGCCATCTTAGTCAGTAACTTTGTTTGAAAAATGCCGGATCGATGCTGTTTACACACAAATCTGACTAAGATGGCGACACTTCCGTTGGAAGGGTCGAGATGTGCACGCCGGTGGGGGGGAGCCATACAGTCATAGCCCTCACCCAGCGGTATCCATGTTGAAAGTGTTATAGCTCTTAAGATAGGGATCTCTACCTTAGGCGGTACGAAATCACACAAGACACAGTTATAGCCTTCACCCAGCGGTATCCATGTTGAAAGTGTCAAAGCTCTTAAGACAGGGATCTGTATCCGTAGGCGGTACGAAATCAAAAGGTCTCCCCTACAATACACAGTTATAGCCTTCACCCAGCACTATCCATGTTGAAAGTATTAAAGCTCTTGAGATAGGGATCTCTATCCGTAGGCGGTACGAAATCAAAAGGTCTCCCCTACAATACTTTTTCAACACTAGCAACTATTTTACAGGTGTGACGTGTTTTCCTCTGAATAAAATGATTTTAAAAAAATAAAAAAATAAAAAAATGGAATTAAGAAGTTAAGTTTGGGGTTGGTTTTTTTTTATGCGTTGGACTGTAGACAGGAAGTCTTGTTGTTTTTTATCTAGTTTTTTTGCTCCTTTTGTTGCCTGCTTTTTGCTCCTTTTGCTATCCATTTGCTGTTTGCTGTTTTCTTGTTTGTCTATGTTGATAAAGGCGCATTCGTCGAGTTATCCAGTAGTTTTGTTTTGTCTCTGGTGAATAAAATAACGTCACTTTACGCTTGTAGTGTAGTTGGTTGGTTGGTTGTATGTAAGAAGTTAAGTACTAGACTAAACACCGCGTTGTGTTGATTCGGTTTTTTCAGGCTGTTTCCGATCACGGTTTCGAAGACAACTCCAAATGGGCGAAGGAAAATCGTGGCGGACTCCGCACCAACTGGGATCTCATCGCCGACGTCGTCTCTGATGCTTGGCGCGCCCCGGGGGACCTCTTCTACCGGACTAAAGGGTACACACATTATGCCATTTCATAATCTGTTACTTAGCAGCTCAGGACGATGATTGACCGCCAGGGGGCAATCAAACCAGTAGGGGGCTTAGCGTGAGAGAGGGAGATGAGTCCCTCCCTCAGTCTCCGGGCTCTCTCGCTCTCTCTCTCTCTCTCTCTCTCTCTCTCACTGGCTTTGCACGTGCAAATCAAACGCATGCAATTCATGAATCGAGCAACAGCACGCATTTTACAGGCAGTACCCAGTTTGACATTGACAATACTGAATCCTGTGTGGCTGGGTCAGAAAACCCGTTTGACTTGTTTTTTGAGAATGCTTGTGCTAATTCTTCTAATACTGAACATAATAATAATGACTTGGATTTTTCTTTTTCATTCAATAAACCAAAATGTCTCTCAATCCTTCATTGGAATGTGAATGGATTGTTTTCTAAATTACGTGAGAATGACTTTGTTTCTTTTGTATGCTCTTTTGATTTCATATGTTTGGTTGAGACTTTTATGGAAGATTTTCTGTCATCTGTGTTTGTTGGTTATGAAGTGTTTGTGAAGCCTGCAAGAAAACTCACGAATAAAGGGAGGCGATCAGGGGGGTTATTGTTCCTTGTGAAGAAAAACTTTTTGCCCTTTGTTAAACAGGTGCACGTCGAATCAGATATTTTTTGTGCATTTATTATTAATAAAACTCTTTTTGGCGTTGATAAAAATGTGTTATATGTATGTGCATATGTGCCACCTGTAGGTTCGCCTTATTATCGATATGTTGAGTCTGAGAATGGTGTGTGTTTATTAGAAGATTTTGTGTGTGATTGTTTGCTATCTACTGGCGATGATGTGTATGTTCTTGTTAGTGGAGATATGAACAGTAGAACTTCAAATGTTTCTCCAAATTTTGATGATAATGCTTTAGCTTTTGAAAACTGTGAACAATATGTCAGTGAGCCATTGCATATAGACAGAAATTCTGAAGATAACATTTTAAATAGTTATGGTAAAATGTTCCTGAATATGTGTACTGCTTTAAATTTGTGTATTCTAAATGGATTGTGTAAGGGCGACCTTAAAGGTCGCTACACATACATATCTCAACTTGGTAGCAGTGTAAATGATTATTTTCTTATGTCATGCGATATGTTTGCAGCACTTTTTCGTGATAGTGTGTTGTGTGTGGGTGAGCGTGTAGATTCTGACCATATGCCTTTAAAATCCTATTTAACATGTTCTAGTACGCATATGAATTTTGTTGAACACCGTAGCACCAAACGTTTCGTTGACAAGTTCGTTTGGAATGAGACTTATAGTGACTCTTTCAGTAATGCGATTGAATCTCATGAAAGCCAACACAACTTTAATTTAGCATTAAGCTTGATTGATACTGATATTAACGAAGCGTTAAAAATATTTAATGGTTGTGTAACTGATGCTGCTAGTTGTATGCAGAAACGAATGAATGTAAATGCTAGTGTTGGTGAAGATTGGTATGACCAAGAATGTCGTAGCAGTAAATCAGAAGCACGTAGATTGTTGGCTAGATATCGTCGTACTTTGTCTCCACCTGATCATGCTGAATACTCAAATGCTAGAAAAAACTATAAAGATCTTCTAAAAATAAAATGTAATGAGTTTAATAATAATATGATTGACAAGTTAGTCACTTCTATGTACGATCAACAGGAGTTTTGGCAAACTATGAGAAAGATTCATAAGAAAAGGAGTCAGCCTCAAAATAATATTAGCATAGATCATTGGTACAACCATTTTAAAGAACTACTTGATAAAAAAGACATTGATGACTTAAATGAACAGAATATTATTAATATAAATTGCGACAATGTTAGTAATGAGAGTAATGTGATTGAAAATAGTAATTATGGTAATTTAAATTGCCCAATTTCAAAAGAAGAGATTTTGAAGGCTTTATGTAAATTAAAAAATCGGAAAGCATCTGGTCCTGAC
>CM065687.1:53657486-53659986 GCA_017654935.2 Phymorhynchus buccinoides
CGAGGAGCATGGAGAAAAGGCACAGAATGTGTCAGAAGATGGCTCAGTGGGACCTGCAGACAAGAGGCTTGACGAGGAGCATGGAGAAAAGGCACAGAATGTGTCAGAAGATGGCTCAGTGGGACCTGCAGACAAGAGGCTTGACGAGGAGCATGGAGAAAAGGCAGATAATGTGTCAGAAGATGGCTCAGTGGGACCTGCAGACAAGAGGCTTGACGAAGACGAGGAGCATGGAGAAAAGGCACAGAATGTGTCAGAAGATGGCTCAGTGGGACCTGCAGACAATAGGCTTGACGAGGAGCATGGAGAAAAGGCACAGAATGTGTCAGAAGATGGCTCAGTGGGACCTGCAGACAAGAGGCTTGACGAAGACGAGGAGCATGGAGAAAAGGCACAGAATGTGTCAGAAGATGGCTCAGTGGGACCTGCAGACAAGAGGCTTGACGAAGACGAGGAGCATGGAGAAAAGGCACAGAATGTGTCAGAAGATGGCTCAGTGGGACCTGCAGACAAGAGGCTTGACGAAGACGAGGAGCATGGAGAAAAGGCACAGAATGTGTCAGAAGATGGCTCAGTGGGACCTGCAGACAAGAGGCTTGACGAGGAGCATGGAGAAAAGGCACAGAATGTGTCAGAAGATGGCTCAGTGGGACCTGCAGACAAGATGGCTTGACAGACAAGAGACGAGGAGCATGGAGAAAAGGCACAGAATGTGTCAGAAGATGGCTCAGTGGGACCTGCAGACAAGAGGCTTGACGAAGAGCATGGGGAAAAGGCACAGACGAGGAGCATGCATGGGGAAAAGGCACAGAATGTGTCAGAAGATGGCTCAGTGGGACCTGCAGACAAGAGGCTTGACGAAGACGAGGAGCATGGGGAAAAGGCACAGAATGTGTCAGAAGATGGCTCAGTGGGACCTGCAGACAAGAGGCTTGACGACGGAGCATGGGGAAAAGGCACAGAATGTGTCAGAAGATGGCTCAGTGGGACCTGCAGACAAGAGGCTTGACGAGGAGCATGGAGAAAAGGCACAGAATGTGTCAAAAGATGGCTCAGTGGGACCTGCAGACAAGAGGCTTGACGAAGAGCATGGCGAAAAGGCACAGAATGTGTCAAAAGATGGCTCAGTGGGACCTGCAGACAAGAGGCTTGACGAAGAGCATGGCGAAAAGGCACAGAATGTGTCAAAAGATGGCTCAGTGGGACCTGCAGACAAGAGGATTGACGAAGATCATGGAGAAAAGGCACAGAATACCCTGGAAGATTCAGACTGACGTGACTGTTGATATTGAGAACTATTTTGCTTCTCCTTTTCCTATTTTCTCTTTGTATGATGTTATGTGTACAATGGCAAGTGCATAATTATGGTCAAACATCAAATGCTGTTCAAAAAAGCAAAAGCTGCTCGAACGTCAAATACTGTCTCAAATATTCCTGCAAATTCAGATGCTGCTAAAAAACAAAAAACACGACTAAAATGTTACATACTGACCCAAAATCAGATGCTTCCCTAGTCAATGTCTATTCAAAAAACAAATCCAGCAGCTACACATTTATAGCTGCCTAAAAATGAAAATGGCCTCTCCCCAGGAACTAGAATGCCGTAGAATCAAATACCCCCCCCCCCCCCCCCCCCCCCCCCCCCCCCCCCCCCCCCCCCCCTCCCTTTCAACCCCACGAAATCATTTGGTGTGCATGAATCATTCTGCTGGTCGAATGTCAAATGGTGCTAGACAATCAGCCATACTCAGTAATCAGATTATGCATGAACATCAACTTGGCTACTGCTCAAAGTGTACAATGTTCGTAGTGCAAATTTCTCCGATTGACTCCGATGTCAAGTTTTGCTCAACCTCAAAAGCCAACACCAAAGTATTATTACTCAATTCTGGAAATGATCAAAGAATTTGTTTCATACTAACTCCTCTTAGGACACCGAATCAACGTTTACGAAATGCTAGGATTTAAATAAAGTCAGTGGCCTGCCAATTGTTTACAATGGTTGTCATGAATGTTTGAATAATAGACGGAACTTTTGCTTATCTTAAATATATATGTAATAAAATGGTTGATAATTATGCTATCCCTTTGATTGTTTTAGGTTTGTGAAGAAGATTCTGTGCATACAAATTCATCAGGTGTGTGTGTGTGTGTGTGTGTGTGTGTGTGTGTGTGTGTGTGTGTGTGTGTGTGTGTGTGTGTGTGTGTGTGTGTGTGTGTGTGTACTCTGTGTGTGTGTGTGTACTCTGTGTGTGTGTGTGTACTCTGTGTTTGTGTACTCTATGTATGTGCGTGTGTGCGTGTGTGTGTGTGTGTGTGTGTGAGTGTGTGTGTGTGTGTGTGTGTGTGTGTGTGTGTGTGTGTGTGTGTGTGTGTGTGTGTGTGTGAGAGAGAGAGAGAGAGAGAGAGAGAGAGAGAGAGAGAGAGAGAGAGAGAGAGAGAGAGAGAAGAAGAAGAAGAAGAAGAAGAAGAAGAAGAAGAAGTAGATGGTTAATGGTCA
>CM065687.1:53672486-53674986 GCA_017654935.2 Phymorhynchus buccinoides
TTTGTATTTGGTATATTCTAGTCACAGAGACTTATCTCTGTGAAATTCGGGCTGCTCTCCCCCGGAGAACGCGTCGCCGCAAGTGCAGCGCCTACCCCAATTTTTTTTTGGGGGGGGGGGGGGGAGCACAGGGTGAGGAGGGGGTGTGGGCACACTTGGAAAACCTAGCTATCAATTTGGCCATACCAGGCAGCGGGATTTCTCCCTGCTCTTACCGATTTTCAACTGCCGTAGGATTTTTGCGTGCGTAAAGCGCACGGGTCAGACTACAGTCGAACCCGCTTATAAAAAAACCCGCTTATAAGAAAGCAATTTTTTTTCCCCGGCCGAACTCATTCTTTCTTAAGTATTATCAAAACTGACTCGGATATTAAAAAAAACGCTTATAAGAAAACTCGGTTATAATGAAGCAAATTCGTTCTCCCATCCGCGATGTAAAGAGTTATTTTTGTTCCTTAAATGTCATGCTTTCCTTCAGTATTCTGTACAAAATAAATGCTGAGAAGAAGAAAAAATACGAATGCCTGTACTTTTGTGTTAGTTGTAGTGAGACTAGAGCAGCCTACCTTAATATAGAAAGACACTCTAAGTGAGCCTGCCCATCCTTTGCAATGGCAGAGAGGAAAAGACTCTATTTCCTTAAGAAGGAAAATAGAAATACTGTATAGATTTAAGTCCGCATCCGAGGGATGATTGATTCTTCAAGATTAACCCCTTCACTGCCGAGAGATTATCATTCAGAGATGTATTATTATTATCATTATTATTATTATCATCATTATTATTATTATTATTATTATTATTATTATTATAAAATGTAAAAGAGACTTGTTAGACTCCATCTGCGAAAATGGTTTGGAGATAAAGCCCGCCTGGCTGATATGAACTAGACCAAAAAGTAGCATTCTAAACGTGTGACATCAAAGGTTATGACATCATCAATGACATCATATCTGCCTGTATTAGACACGGGACTGACAGGGGGGGGGGGGGGGGGTGTAAACACAATATGTGTTTGCTTTGGATGTGAGAAAGGAAGTGGGATAAGTTTGAATCTAATTATAGTTTTATGGCAGCATCCAAACTGAAATTACTATGTAGGTGGATGTAAGCTTACTCTGAGCTGTATGCAGAAAAACCCTTTCGTGCTTTAATTAAACTTGTTACTGATATATTGTTGCGCACGCATTTATTTAGCTATTGGTATGAAAACGGTGTTTTTTATTTAATTAGTTTGGCACTTGCAGTCGGAAAAGGTCAATCGTAGGCGGACCAGCACCGTTCTCCCCTACTTTGCATTATCGTTTATCATTTGCATTCCGTAAATTGACAACGTCCCAAAATTGTTAATACTGTAATGTTATATTTAATATTAACACTTTCACGGCCAAAGTCGCATTTTAGCACCACAGTGATTTAACACCTATGTCACTAAAAGGCATCAAATTGGGGTCTGTTATCCAAAGATCCTATTGTCTTAGTTTTGGGAAGTAAGGGTAGACCTTATTTTACATATGTCACAGAAGAATCCCCAATACTGCAGATGGATGTTATTCTCTACCCAGGTTAATTTAATGGAACATTTTGGCTGAAATATGGCTGGCGGTGAAAGGGTTAATGTCTTATCCGAGAGGAACAGTTTACAGGAGAATAACGCTAAAGGCCACAAAACCGGATATCTAAAGGTTATAGGTCATTTCTTTTAAGTACGGAAAGAAAAAACATTCAAGGGAGATAAGAAGATTATTGATCTCCATACAGGGAGGAGTGTTAGGTTGCTCTCCAAGGCTTAATAGGGAGATTCCACTGCAGTTTCTTATACAATCCCTTTCTAAGTAAGCTACCACAACCTATTAATGCTGAACTTTCGCAAATCTTATCACAAGTAGTACAATGGACAATCTTGTTCATCGGTAATGTTAATGTATTTGACTAATGCCATCAATTTATGCCCACATTCTTTGTAAATCTCTTATGTCTCTCTTCCTCTCTCTCTCTCTCTCTCTCTCTCTCTCTCTCTCTCCTCTCTAATCGGTCTCAGCTCTCACTCCTCTCTCTCCTCAGCTCTCTCTCTCTCTCTCTCTCTCTTCTCTCTCTCTCTCTCTCTCTCTCTCTCTCTCTCTCTCTCTCTCTCTCTCTCTCTCTCTCTCTCTCTCTCTCTCTCTCTCTCTCTCTCTCTCTCTCTCTCTCTCTCTTATTCTCATCTTATCTTGTTACCTTTTTCGTAAAAAATGCTATTATTCTGTACAAGAATTATCATTTGTCTCATAATTCTTTTCTTTTTTGAAACCACCAATTCAAATGATTCACCATTGCTCGTTTATTATCCATATTTGCTTTTAATTCAATTCCCCCTTTTGCTATCTTTTTCAATAATGTCATGTGCTCATTTTTATCTCCTTTTTTTTGGACTTGATTGTTTTTATCTCAAATTGTATTTGCTTGATGCGTGGTGTGAGTGCGTGAGTGATATAAGAGGGCCAGGTGAAAAGAAGCTATT
>CM065687.1:53684986-53729828 GCA_017654935.2 Phymorhynchus buccinoides
CATAGTGTTCGAGGGTTTGTTTGAGAGTCATGGTCTTCCGCAAAAGACTAAACCGTCCCGTGCTTTTCCATTACTGTAGAAAATCATCTATTGCACAGCTCTCATGCTACTGTTGGCCCCTAATGTTAACCAATGATAAAAGACATTTCAGCGAGGGAAGGGACAGCGAGTGGCTTTCTTACAGAGCATACAGACATCATCATTCGGATTACTGGGAGAATCATCTCTAAGCGACACGTTTCATTATGGTTGGTTCAGTAGTTTAGTCTGTAAAACGCTGGAACACGTATCTGTTACGTTCACAAACTTGCCTTTTACTTGGAGAACCACAGCCCTGCATTCCATTTGGTTCTTTTAGAAAAAGGGGGCACAAAAGCAATTTACTGTTTATATTTTGTTTTGCTTTGCCGGCTTTGTTTTACCGTTTACATTTGGAATAACATAACTTTGAGTTTTTAACATTTATTGTGTGTGTTTGCTTACTTTGCTTTCCGGCCAAAAAACACACACACGAAGATCTAAAGCGCATACCTTTTTGGGCATCCCGCTTGTAAACTGAAACCAAAACTTGGATGCGAAACGAATGGGAAGAGTGTTGCTTGACGCGAATGCGAGAATATAGATATGAGTGTTTGATTGGGAAACATGCAACCATGCCAATGTTGTAAAAAAAAAAAAGAAGAAGAAGAAGAACAACAAGAAGAAGAATCAGCCCACACGTTTGAAACAGCCTACGTATCTTTTTGGCTTGATATATCTCTATAGTTTGCCATCACCCCCGGCCCAGAAATGTAGGTTAAGCAAAGAGGTCAAATATAATGGGGGGAAAAGAAAACGTTTTAACAATCAAATTGAACATGATATTGTGCAAGTAATGAAAGTCTAACAGAAACGATCGCATTGCAAAAAGGTATACATAAACTTTTTTTTTTTAAAGGCTTGAAGATACGAAACTATACAGGAAGGTAATCAGTTTCCAACTCGATGTGAATGTACGCCATTTTGGAATTTCCGGCACAATTCTCGTGCCTTCTTCTGAAAGAGTAGGCTAACACACACCCACAATGAGCCTCCCAAGACGCATCATAAAAGTAATTAACTTTTCCTCCATGTGTATGGTGTATTTTGATTGAAACTGAAGTATTGTAACCTCAATTGTATGAACATTTTGTCACTAGTAAGTACTGTCATGATCTGTAACGTTGCCAGTGGAAGGCTGCCAGTGCCACTCATCTCGCTGAATCTTGGCTTCGTTTGACATTAATTTCACCGTCTGTGACTGAGACATGTGTCGGTTTGAAATCTTTTATCTGTGGCATTGATTGATTTGGAGGGTTAATTTTTGTTATTATTAAGTGTACAGCTAGTCGAGTATATTAACCGTTTAGTTTAGAGGCTCCTTCGACGTACCTCAACCAGAAAAGTCGAGGAACAGGTCAGGTCAGGTCAGGTAGGACGACTAGGCCTGCAGCCTCTCAAGCGTCCTTTCTCTTGATTGAAAGAGAACAGGCCTATGACTATAAGTATAAAGCTGTGGTGCTTCCCCTCCTGGAATATATGCCAGCCCAGTCTGGGACACCCACAAGGGCAGCATTGATGCTATCGAAAAAGTCCAGAGCCGAGATATACAGTCTACAAGATGGGTGGTCCGTGACTACTGTCAGTCAACAAGATCTGCATGTCGCAGTCAAAAGTGTAGCTCGTGCAAATCTGCCGCTCGCTACTATGAGAGTGTGTATTTGCGACATTGAGCATGAACCACAAATTTCACTTTTTTGTAGGGTTAGGGTTAGGTAAATGGTTCAAGTAAAGAAAGAGTGAAATTTGTGGTTGGCGCAAATACACACTCTCATAGTCATAGTAGCGAGCGGCAGATTTGCACGAGCTACACTTTTGACTGCGACACCGCAGACCTGAAATGACCTGTTCTACAGACCCGTCAAACTGAAGCCCTTCTCCCTGAAGTTACATACTCTTCAAGTTCAAGTTCAACGCAAAATATGCAAAATGAAGTACAATCTGGACACATTTGTGTCTGTATAATTGAAGGGAATTTCACAGGAAGAAATGTGAATAACTACTGACTGATAATTATTCGACTGAAAATTTCCTGAATCAAAACTGTGTACATATTAATTTAACTAATTAAGATATTTTTTAATACAGTGGCTACAATTACCCAGGGCTCTGTTAGTGTTACAATGCTAAGGCCACTATCAGGGGAAGTCACTCTCAGTACACTAGTACAGATAAGATTTTTCGGTAAAGGTCAAGATGTGCCCCCCTACATTTCTCGGTTAATTCAATTTTTCCGTTTTTGCCTTTCTTACCAAACATGAAGCTGTATTTTATGAACATTTTC
Organism: Phymorhynchus buccinoides; assembly: GCA_017654935.2. NCBI lineage: Eukaryota > Metazoa > Mollusca > Gastropoda > Neogastropoda > Raphitomidae > Phymorhynchus > Phymorhynchus buccinoides. The sequence continues at coordinate 53,687,349 of CM065687.1, forward strand.
AGCTAATTATCTTTGTTCAATAATTAATTGCAGTCATGATAAAGGCCATTATCTAATAGGAACCCCACCACACCACACCCCTATGCACTGCAGTACACCGCGGCATTTGTCACAGTCGTGGTGTTCATTGCGTTTTTCCGTCTTATAGGGGGGGGGGGGGGGGGGGTAGGGTTAGGGTTATTATTCCGAAAAGATAATTAGCTGAAAAGGTTAATAAAATACAGCTTTATGTTTGGTAAGAAAGGCAAAAATGGAATTACCGATTTTTCTTCAATTTAAATTATAAATTGCTTTTTCTTTTTTCCTACCTATGTAATTGTTTGAAGGTTTTGTTTCAGGTAATGGATAGGGTTATGGTCAGGTTAGACTTAAGTCAATTTTTTTAGACAGATGCGTGACTGATTGGTGAAACTGAAAGTCACTGAAACCCTAACTATTAAATTTCTGTTATTGTGTTAACATACTATTAAAATGTAAGAACATTACTTTTGTTAGGCTGTTAGGGCAATCACCTGAAACTGAAATCATGTTATTATCACAGAAATGCAGGGAAGCAATTTTTTTACAATAACTGAATCAACCTGTGATAAAATTTACGAAATGTAGTCTGGGACCAGAGCTGGGAATTTTTCGCATTTGTGTGGTAGTCTGAGGAAATAAATTGGGGAAAAATGTTCTTGGGGGGAGGGGGAATCTGCAATTAATCTTTACTACTTTGATGAAACACTGAAGAGTAGATACACTTGCTCATCACTGACACTAAGCAGGGCTTGGACCAGGACCCCCCCCCCCCCCCCATTTGGGGGTCTATGAAGCACTAAAATTCTAAAGGACCCTCTAAAAGAATGTGCAGGGGGTCCCAGGGATGCACTAGAAAAAAAATCTTTTTAGCATTCGCAATGCCACTGGGACCCTCTATCCTGCCTCTAGGACCCTCTATACTGTAAGTGAAGGAGTCCCTGGGACCCCTTGTTTTGCGGGACGATTGGGAGCCCTGCTAAGTCATCAGTTTGCAGAATAAACTCACTGTCTTGCTACATTATTATGATTATAGCGGACACCAAATTTCTGAATCTGAACATTGCATTCATCAGATTAAAAGGTGAAAATCTCATGGAAATGGTACTTCGTTATATGAAAGTGGGAGAATTAATGTCTTCATTGTCTTGCTAAACTTGCTAAATAGTACTAGCAACTGAGCAAGCAGCTGTTTGCTTTGTAAGTTACTGTCAATTATACGTTGTGCACATAAACGTTTTAAGTTTCTTTTTGTAGCTTGGGTACTAACACTACTTTAATCGAGAATACAATGTTTGTTGCAGGAAACGCAGCGTTTACAAGCGGAACCTGTGGCTGGGATTTCTGCTATTCCAGATGATAGCAATGCCCGATACTTCAAAGTCGTCATTGCTGGACCTGCAAATGTAAAACAGCATTGGAACTTTACTCTCCCTTTTAATGTTTATAATCGTTTATTTTTTATTCATTTTACTATCTTTTATTTATTAACAGTAACGCTGATTTCTTTTTCTCTGAAATTGTACAGTTGAAAATAAGTACTAACGCTTGCCAACACGTTGTAGTTATTGGTTTTACCGAGAATCTAACAAAGATACAGGCAGTTTAAGTTTCATTCAAGATTTATTTTGCCATTTTCTCATTTCTGTGTTGATTATTTTGTTTAACTGTTGAATAAGCACCAAGTGAAGCTACAGCATAAAGTTTCCATGTCTTCAGTTTGAATCATGCATTGTGTTTCTTGCATGATGTTGTGATTGAGGAAAGTCAAGAGGCTTAGTTAGTTACTAAGTTACTTAGTTAGTAAGGAACTTAGGAAGAGATTATGTAGTATTAACTGTGATCTGATATTACATGGATGCAACCTTGCCTCGGATATGGCGCCTGTTTTTAAAAAAAAATTTGACCACCAAAAAACAATTGATTCAAAGTTCAAGGGGAAAAAAGTGTTACAAGTCTGGAATAAGCTTCAAATTGAGTATGATTTTGCTCTTTCTTCAGCTTCAGGGGGGCGTCGCCCCCTAACCCCCCAGCCCTGTACTCTGCCAGGGCCCTGGGCGACCCCTGCCTTGCATGTTTTTCTATTTTATCCAGTTGCACCCAAGTATTGGGAAATCATGGTGTGTAAACAGTTGATAAATGTTGGCCATTTTTATTTTGGGAACTGTTAGAACACAGGAATCCAAGGTAAGTCAAAAGTGAAAATCTGAAAACAAAATGTTTTAGATATGTAATGAACTGAATATTTTCTCTCTCATTTATATGCCTATGTTCAATTTTTTTTAATGCTTCAAAATGAAATATTAATAATTCCTCGCTAACTATTTGTTACAGTCTCCTTATGAAGGAGGTACATTTCAGCTGGAGTTGTTCTTGCCAGAGGAGTACCCAATGTCGGCTCCCAAGGTGCGCTTTATGACCAAAATCTACCATCCAAACATTGACAAACTGGGAAGGATATGTCTAGATATTTTAAAAGGTGAGTACCTCCTTTTGTTATAGATAAGTAGAGTCATATGTTATGCTAAATTTGTGAAATTGACTTTTTCATTAAATGAGTGCACTGCAAGATTTTGCTTGTTTTGTGAAAAAAGCAACAGAATTGTGTTTTTCTTGAAACCAACAAATCTGTTGCATGCTTCATGAAACAAGCAAAAATGGCTTGCACATTTCATGAAACACAAAATATTATTCGAAGACTGAACATTTGAATGCAAGTTTGCCTGTTTCATGAAATGAGCAAGCAATGAACATCGAGCTGATCCAGCACCCCACCCACCCCTCTCTCCCTCTCAAACTGTCTATCTTTCTTTCTCTCTCTCTCTCTCTCTCTCTCTCTCTCTCTCTCTCTCTCTCTCTCCTCTCTCTCTCTCTCTCTCTCTCTCTCTCTCTCTCTCTCTCTCTCTCTCTCTCTCTCTCTCTCTAAAAAACACCTACTCGAATGAATGAGTGAGAGACTATTTTTCTACTTGTGTGTGTGTGTGTCACCGTGTATGCAGAGTTCACTAGGAGAAACATTTTTAACATCAAGACAACCATGTACACCAATTTTGGACTGAAAAACGTCTTGAAATTCAATCCATGCTGATTTTGCGTGCAGATGTGTGATGTTTATTATTAGTCTTCAGGAGATTAATTGTGTGGTGATTATCATGCTCATCTTGTTTCCCTGAATAAATATGTTGAGGTGTTCAGGGCTCCCAATAGTCCTGCAAAACAAGGGGTCCCAGGGACTCCTTCTCTTACAGTATAGGGGGTCCTAGAGGCGGGATAGAGGGTCCCAGTGGCATTGCGAATACTAAAACGATTTTTTCTAGTGCATCCCTGGGACCCCTGCACATTCTTTTAGAGGGTCCTTTAGAATTTTAGTAGTTCATAGACCCCCAAATGGGGGTCCCTGGGTGTGTGTGTGTATGTATGTATGTGTGTGTGAGAGAGAGAGAAAGAGGCAGAGAGAGAGGGAGAGGTGCTGGATCAGCTGAATCAGTGCTTGCTCATTTCATGACACAGGCAAACTTGCATTCAAATGTTCAGCCTTCGAATAATTGTTTGCCTGTTTCATAAAATGTGCAAGCCATGTTTGCTTGTTTCATGAAACAGGCAACAGATTTGCTGGTTTCATGAAAAACGCAATTCTGTCGTTTTGTTTCACGAAACAAGCATAATCTTGCTCATTTCATGAAACAGGCAGTTTCACAAATTTAGTGTAACGTGTGTAGCTAGTCTGTGTAAAGTTGGTATTGGTATCTGTTACTTTGTAGTCACAGAGACGTCTGTAAAATTTGGGTTGCTCCCACCCGGGGAACGCGTCACAGCCAGAGGCACGCCACCCTTTTTTAATTTTTTTTTTTATTTGCATGCGATTTTTGTGTGACTGATGAGGAAAGAAAGGGGGTGGGTGTGCATTTTGACCAAATGACACCTTTTTAGTTGGCACAAATACTACGTACTTTAAATACACTGACCATAATTGTTACAAAAAGAAGCTCATCCTATGCTAACAATGTTTATGTACAGAGTGGATTTGTGTGGCAGCATACTTTTATTATGACTGATCTGTTTATAACTTATTCATTTTTTATTGTTGAACTATGACACTACTCAATAGTTGGTCAATAGCGTCAAAACTACTTTGACCACTTTTTCAATTGATTGTTTTGAACTATGACAGTAGACAGTAGTGTGGAAAAATTTTGTATTATAATTTGATTCATTATATATATTAAAACGGCAGTGACATACAAAATGTAGTTGTAACTTTTGTTAATGATTTTTTAATATTAATGACAGCAACTGCGCAAGCCAAAAAGTGTGTAAAAAAAATCATTGAGAACGATAACTGCATGTTGGTTTTGTACAGCAAAATTCAAGGTCAGTATCGGCAAGTATTGAATTAAATCTGAGCGTAATGTTTGTCTTTGTGTGTGTGTGCAGACAAATGGAGTCCTGCATTACAGATACGGACGGTGTTGCTATCTATTCAAGCCCTGCTTAGTTCCCCTAATCCTGACGACCCTTTGGACACCAACGTAGCTGAGCAGTGGAAAACAAACGAATCTGTCGCTATTGAAAAAGGTGACCTTACCATTTCTAAAAGCCATTCTGTACTTGCTAAGCTTTAAAAGGACACCCTAACGGGTTATTTTTTACAAGAAACAAGTCGAGATCACCAGAAAGACAGCTTTTTCAAGGATTGGAAAACTGACTTTGCTCTGGTTTCCTATAAATCAAACCGTCAAAATGGCGATTCCTCCTTGGTGGAGTTGCCGGAGAGATAAGCCATTTTGGAAAGGGGTGGGTGGAGGACACTCATAGTAGTTGAAGCTTTTTCTTCTTTGTAGTGCAGTAAAAAAAAAAATTGGAGCTATTTCCTTTGTTGTGGGCGAAACTCCTTTTGGTAAACTGTAAATAAAAAGGCTTGTATTGTGGAAATTTCGTGATTTGGTCTAAGCGACTCAAGCGGCCATTAGAATAGAGAAGGCACTTCTCTTTCACTGAAAGAATCTGACTTCCAGCACCTCCGCCAAGGAGGAATCGGCGATTTGATTTCTAGGAAACCAGAGCAAAGTGAGTGTTGTGATCTCTGTAAAGGGTGTTTTCCTGGTGATCTTGATGTGTTTCTTGCAAAAACTAATCCGTCAGGGTGCCCCTTTAAAAACAGCTTTTTGACTCTTCTAGCGCCATGTCTTTTTTGACGTCTTGTCCGTTGCATCTCAACCAACAAGAGGGGAGTAACTATTTTTTTTCGAGTGTGCATGCGTTGCTTTAACGGAAAAATCAGACATAAGCTCTAAAAATAGACCAAACACATGCAGGCCTAATTGTTTTCCGAAATCGACCAATCTCCGCCTTAAAAAAAAAAAATCTCTGCCTAAATTTTTTTAATAAATCGAATAAAAAAATTGGCATGCTGGGTCTTTAAATGGCACGATCATCATTTCGCGCCTTCTCCTCCTCCCGATGTCATCACTTCCAAAATGGCATCTGAAGAGCAAGCCGTGCACGAAGAATGGGTGAAAAAGAAGAAGAAATATCAGGCATGAAAACAGCCCCCCCCCCCCCCCCTGCTGAACAAAACTTCTGACGTCAGCTGAAAAACCGGGTGGAAGGATTTCTCGGCTGAAAAAATCTCCTCTTTTTTGGGGAACAGTAGTTTTCATGCCTGACATGGCACAGTATTTGGCAGTGAATGTCTTTGCATTTGGTGGGAGTGTAGAGTGATGTACTGGGCGAATGTATTCACCCATGCTGCTAGAAGAGTTAAAGCGTATAATCAGGCTCAGAGAAGATATTCAGGCGAGACAGTTGCTTTATTGGTCTTGGTTTCAAGGCAGAGGAGGTTAACCCTTTCACTGCCAGCCATTTTTTTAACCAAAATGATCCAATAAACTTACATTGGGTAAAGAAAATATTTTGTCTGAAATATTGGGGATACCTTTACTACCGTAATTTTCGGACTATAAGGCGATATTTTTTTCTCCAATTTCGACCTATGCGCCTAATAAACAAGGGCGCCCTATTAGTGAACAAAATCGTGAGAAGAGAGGCAACGATTGCTGTACTCAGTACAGTCTACTGTGAGTCACAACATCGAAAGTGGTAACGAGTCGCCGATACGACGAATACTCGCGTTAAAATGCTTCAAAATCACTGTTATCATCCGAGATACCGTCCAACAGATGCCATAACCCTTCATTGGATGTAAAAAACATCGTTGTAGAGCTTAAAATGCCATAATTCGCCATGCACATGCCAGTTTTCGCGAAGAAAAGTCCAAACACAACAACCGGAAGTCGCAAAAACGGAAGTTTCGATTGTTTGAGAAGGGAGCTAACTCTCGTCTTTGACAGCAGTAATGGCGGTCGGTAAGCGTTGACAGGACGTGTACAGGCTTCAAACTTCGACTTTCTTTTTTTTGCTAGGTGCCTTATAAACGAGGGCGCCTTTTACTTTAATTTTTTCAGATTTTTCTTGAAAAATGCCCTATTCGCCTTTACACAGCAGCGCCTAATGATCCGAAAAATACGGTACATGCTTTAAAAAAAGGCCTATCCTTAACTCCCCAGATCAAGAACACAAATATGATTTAAATAACAGACCCTGAATTCAAGGTTTTTACTGACATGGGTGTTCAATCATTGTGGTGCGAATATTTGGCGGCGAAAGGGTTAAAGTGTGTGTCAGTTGATTCAGAGCTTGCTACTGATAGCAGTTTTTAGTTGGTTGATGAGTGTAGTTCTGTAGACTGGTTCTGCGGAACTTTGTTATGCTAATTAGAATTGTCAACCAAACCTTCTTTCAAGGCATACCAGTTTGTTCTGGGATGTGTGTTATTTTTGTGTAACATATATTCAAAATTAGAAGGCTATGCCATTCTTGAATAAATGTTGATTTGTTTGTGCACAATTCTCTCTACCAATGTTCAGGCATCAGATTGGCCCGCGGATTTCCGCGGTTTTGGTAGCCACTGGCCGCGGTTTTGGCACTGCCGGCCGCGGTTTGTACTTCATGAGGCAGCGCGATCTTATTCTCAAATGGTATTCTTAAACGGTTTGTTTTCACACTGCGCCTTCGGAAACGAAAAATCACGGCCATGTTTGTTTTTTCTTCCGAGTTTAGAGCTCTCTAGACTCTTACTTTCACTGTTTCAGAGTTTGTTTTGATGACAGTGATTGTGATTTGGGTTTTAAATGAGTCGATTTAGAGGATATGATCGCGGGAGACTACGATGATGTGAGAACTTTGAACTTTTCCGCGAAAAATCGGGTAGCGAATGATCGCAATGATGCCGACTACGGACTAGAGTTTTGTGGGGTCCGACTCGATGTCGACTCCGAGTCATGGCGAGTGTTGTTCGTCTGCGGATTGGACTCTGGAGTATTCTGATGCCTGAATGTTGCCGTGTCCTGCCTCTGTGAGGGTCATATAGGCAAACCTGGCTCATCTTCTTTTTTGAGGATGAAGTTGGGTTTGTCTCCCTTTGACTCTTGCTCATGCTTGGCTAGGCAGGGTTGTCAAAAGCAATTTTGGTCGAGGGGAGTTAATTAAAAGAGAGTTCTCTACCTTAGTATGTTTTCACTGATTATAATTATGATTGAAGCAGCACCTGAAATTAACCAGACTTCATTGTAACATTTGCATAGCAAGTGGAACTTGGGAGATAATTAATTTTCATGTTAGTGCTGATGTTAACTTCAGCTTTAGGAGCTGAATGCTATACAGTGGTTCTGTCAGTTAATTTTCAACCTTTGTAAAGCACAAAGCGTTGTTCACAAACTAGTTCAATGCTTGCTTTGCCAACGAGTCATTTTGTCGGTGTTGCACAATCCTCTAGTGGCCGATAGTCGAGACCATATGACAATGTTATTGAAGGTACAGTGGAACCTGCCTTATAAGACTCCCTCCCACATAAGACCTTCTTCTCTGAGACATTGCCCTTCTTTGTAAGTATTAAAATTACCTCCCTTAGAAGACCCCTCCCTTATATAAGACCTAATTTTGGATGATTTTTTAAGGTAGGCATGGTTACTGCTACAAATATCTGTATTATTAAAAAATCGGGATTTTACTGGTTTAGCACTGCCTCCGGGCATTGCCTCCAGTATTGTTCCCACCATCTTTGTATTTACTCATGGCCGAAAGGCCGAAGAGGGCGTAAAACCCTATTTTCACGATTTTTTAAGGTCTTATAAGGGAGGTTCCACTGTACTATTTTTGTTATCTACTTGTTGATGAATAATTGATTGTAAAGTGCTTTGGGCTCATTTGAGGTAAAGCGCTATATAAATGTACTATTATTATTATAATAATAATGTGTGTTCTGTGTGGGTATATCTGCTTGCATGTGTATGCGTGTGCAGGAGAGATTGTGTTCGGCTAGAGAGGGGGGGAGAGGAGTGTGTGCGAGTATGTGTCTGTGAGTGCTTTGTGTATGTGAGTGTGTGTATGTGTGTGCGTGCGTGTGCGCGTGTTTGTACAAGTGTATGTTTGAGTAAGTTTGTGTGCATTTCAGTGAGAATGTGTTTTCTGTGTGTTTGACGAAAGGTGTGTGGGGATGTCTGTGTAGGTCTGTGTGCAAGAACGCGTTCACTCTCGTGCGTGCACGTACGTGCGTGTGTGTCTGTTTTGCGTGTGTGTCTGTTGTGCGTGTGTGAGTGTTTCAATGCTGATTGTAAAGCGCTTTGTGCTCGATAAAAAGCGCTATTTAAATATCTGTTTATTATTATTATTATTACTATTCTCTCCTCTCCTTACTATTTAGGCCTCTGAGCAGTTAATCGAAATGAAAGTAACAGTTTTCTTGATGTTTGTTGAAATCCTTTTTCCCCCCTTGTTGTATTTACAGCACAAAAGTGGACGAGAGAATTCGCGATGCCGCCAGACAACAAGAAATGAAAGCGAGCCCACTGGTTAGAGCTACTTAGGATTTCCTGTGTGAGTGTGCATGAGATCTGACCAAGGTCAGGGTCACCCGGGTCTCTACGTCCCGGCACTGGGGGCAGTCCTGTGCTGTAGCCTGCACTGACTTCCTGGGTGGGGGTGGGGGGGGGGGGGGGTATGGTATGTATGGGTGGAATGCATGATGTTGAACTCATTTTTCTGTGCATGTTGTAAGTCGCCATTATCCTTGATTTGAAAGACGATATGCTGGGAAATTTGAATTTTTTTTTTCTTTTTCTGTCAGGTTTTTTTTTCTCTATTGTAATTTTTAAATCATTGGATTAATTCTTCCCTGGCATCGTATCATGTCGTATATATGTGTAAACTAAAGTTCAGTTTGGACCGATAAATGGATTTGTGTACACTCTCCAGCATCTTTAGGTACTTTTGCCAGAGTTTTGTCCGTCTCCTCGAGTTAACCTGAACAAGCACCAGGAAGTAGTAGTGTGCGTATTAACATGTTAAAGCTTAAAGAAGCCAGTCACTGGTACCTGTTTGTCACTAGTTTTTAAACATCGCAACTAGCAAAAACAACTTTGGTCATTTATTTACAGAAATGTTTACGTACAGCACATGATTGTGTACAAGAGCGAGCTTGATAACTTTTTCCACACCATATTATGATCTGTTACTAGTAATTACTCGATACTTTTGTATAAAGAGGCTGCTTGTTGGACTGTCAGTGTCATCCTCATGTTGTGAGAGAGACATGCAAATCAGTCCTATTATAGCGCCTTGTTACCCTTTTCTTGTTTGGTGAGTTTTTGTTAACTTATCCATGCCCATTTCTTTAGCGAGTGTAAGGCAGGAAAAGCTTTGCTTAATTAATATATGAGGCCTTTTTCGAGTTTAAGGCAGGAAAAGCTTTGCTTAATATATGAGGCCTTTTTTTTTGGTGGTAGGTTCTTGTTGCATAGGTGTATCATATCGAAAGAATGATTAAAAGTTGAGGTGTAAACATGAAATGTTATATTTCATTTAGAGGGGACAACAGTATACAGTAAGACTGAAAGATAGGTTAAGTGTCTCTCTGTTTTTCATCCATACGAAATGTTTAAAGAGTAAGTTTTACTGTAGATGCTTTTTCTCAGATTGTAGTGTTTAAACAGTTGTAATATTCAGGTTTTGTTTGCAAGTTGGCGTGAATTACCGTACAGCACATTTTGTCAATCTGTGTGCAAGAACTGAGGAAGCCACTGTGTTTATCAAAGTTAGATTGACAATTAATATTATTGGCTATTTATTTTCAGGTCCTTCATTCTACTGAATTTGATGACACTTTTGAAAAGACATGTATATCATGTGAGATTTGCTATTTTTTTAAGGGAGACTATGGATGAAGTCATAGCTTTTGCTTGAACAGTTTTTGTTTTTTAATTTTTTTTCATGTGTGGCTTTTCTGTGTTTATACTTATTGTATTGTCCTTCAAAAATTATAACTTATTTATCTTTCTGTGTTACATTTAACGCTTGGCGTTTTGTCGTTCTGTTAAGTGTTTGATTTTCATCCTTCGTTTCGTTTCCCCCCCCCCCGCACCCTTCCTTGCAGGATTGATGTTGGTCCCGTAAGAATAAGATTATTTTACTCACTCAAACACACATCATGTACTAAAATACCATTTTCAGCAGAAAGATTGATACATTGTACCTTTTTTAATTTTCAAAACAAGAAAAGAATTTCATTTAAGAATGTTTATAATCTCACAAATGTTGAATCTGTTTGCTTCTCTTACACCATCAGTTTGATGCGTTCACAAAATGGTTTGTAGAACTGTAGAAGTAAAACTTGTTCAGTTTAAAAACGCACTCTGAATCCAGATACCTGGGCATCCATGTCGACCAATCTCTGTGGGATCTGACCACAAACGCAGGCACGTGTACATTTTTGTTTATATGAATCTTGTGTTTAAAAAGCGTCTTAGAACTAAGATTCTTCTAAGAGTTATATTTGGAAATGTGTTGCTTTTTTTAATTACTCGTAAACATACATAACTCCTCAATTGTGAAAGCATTCTTGTATTCATCAGGAGTTTGTGTACACATGCTAGTTTCCAAATGATATCACTGAACAGCTAACAAAATAAGGTTAGACGGAGGCAGACCTGTTTACTCTACTCTTTTCGAGTAGTATTCTACTCAATTTGGACCTCTACTACTCTTCAAAATTGAAAATAATGCTCTAATTACTCATTTCCAGTGAACATTGTTTGATGGTTTAATGAGGAGGACTACTCATTTCACACCAAAATTACTAATTTCATATCCAGACTACTCAAGACTTGTGTAGGGGGTAAACAGGTCTGCGGAGGCTATCAAACCAGAAGGTGAACAGTTGTTCATAGGTTAGGTATGGCTACCAACAGGTTTCCATTGTAAAGACAACGATACATTGAATTTCCCCCCAAGACTATTGACATGTTTTGAACTCTGTGTCCTGTGTTTTTTGCTGTTTGTGTCCCTCTGGGAAGCAGACAACATAAAACATATGCTAGCAGCTTTGTCAGTTTGCAGGGTGTTGTGTTTCTTTTTTTTCTGCTTTTTTTGGTTTTGTTTTACCTTGTGTTGTCTGAAAAGGTAGTAAAATAAGTTATGGGCATTGTTGATCTATGTGTATTAATAAAGCAGGTTTTAAAGACCCCCCCACATCACGTGACACATTCCCTCTTATGCTAGGAATATTTCTTAAGATTTCTTACCAGCTATAAGAGGGAAAACCCATGAAAAACGTGATTTTGACACCTGACGTGGTGGGTCTTTAAATGTGTTTTTTTCTTTTAAATATTCTCACATCTTTTTGTGTGTTTGCCACTTTGTGAAACTCATACCTTTTGATTTAGTGCAGAGCTTCAGGGGGGGGAGGGTAATTGTGGCTGTTCGTTGGAGAGTGTGTATATATCTATGTACATTTGAATTGAGTTTTTAGAATCACATTGTTGAATGCATTGACTACTTGAGAGTACCAGTGACAGATATCTGCAATATAAATCTGCATCTTTGTACCAGGCTGATGTTTGGATCACAAAGCTTTCTTTTCCTGCTTTTGTCATACAGCTGTTTTTTGCTTTTTGTTCTCCCAGCAGTGCATTACTACTGGAACAAGAGACTTTGCGCTTCTCTATGAGTGTGTGTGTATGTGACAACTTTTTGTTTGAGCCTCTAGAGCTGAACCGATAATGATGAAAGTTGTCAGAACAGTTCCTGATGTTTTGTCTGTAATAGCAAACCCATTATATCAGTTTGCCCAAATGGTAAGCCATGATCGAAAAAAATCATCGGTGAATAGACTTTAGTGCATCAAGTTTGTTGCGAAAGCTTCAGTAAAACAATTACTTTGAAGAGCACTGGAGGTCCTTGCAAGTAACATGTGACTGTTAAGCTACAGACAAACCCCTATTTTACGACCCTCTGTTAAGCGACCACCTCATTTGAGACCGGATTTGTTGGCACGGATGCATTTTACTATCTTAAACGACTTCCTCTAAAACGCGACTTACGACCGCCATTTTGTTGGTTTTTACGACCGTTGTTGTCGTCTGCATAGACTTCGAGCAAAGGGAAACTACCACGGTCAAGGGCCTGAAAGCGGAGTCGCTTCCCTTGTTGTAGAAAAGATGGCAGAAAGCGTAGGAAAAGCATGAAAACCACTGAGTTTGAAAAAGAAAACCACTGACTTTGGATGAGAGTGGAGGTGATTAAAAGAAGTCGGCAAAGTGAAACTGTAATACATCGATTGCACAATCCTATGGAGTTGGAAAGATCCAAATCCAGTTTTAATATGTCATTGTATGTGTGCATGAAGAAGAGAGTACGAACTGTGCTGAACTTTTTCTTTCTACGGCTGCCAGTGAAAACCTCCATCATACGACCCCTCCAATTTACGACCGATTTTTCTGGACATTTTGGAAGTCTTAAAATAGAGGTTTGTCTGTATTAACATTTATTGCCACGTGGCCCATGTTCACTCCCTCGTTCATGATCGGAGTGATAAAGCATCCAGGTCTCTCTCTGTCATAAAACTGGGAGTATGTTTATATGCCTTGCCATCTTGATTTTACTTGTCTGTAAATCATGTTACTGGAATCCCTCTTCAAAATTAACTCATTCTAAGTGAAAAGGCTCTTAGAATGTGTTCTCTTGCTTGCTTTAGCTGCTATTATCACACGATTCACCAGGCTTCTACAGTGATTCACAGAGGATCGAAAAGTGATAGGACAAACTGTCCTGAGATGAGATAAATCAATAGGACAGTGTCCTGGCTCTTGAAGAAATCAATATGACAAAGTGTGCCAGTGTTAAAAAATGAATCAGACAAGGGAGAACACAATAGGACATTTACAATTTGAATAGGTCAATGGCCTATGACTGGGGCCTCGGGACATCACTGCTTCTATTATTATTATTATGGTTAGTACTACACTGTACTAATAATATTGTTATAACTATGTCAACATGGGTGCAACTTTTCTTGGTATACAAGGATTTCCTGTTTTTGAATGTTACCAGGAAAGGAAGTTCCTTTCTTTTTTTTTGTGGCTCAAGCCACAAACCTATAACTCACTTTGTCGGTCGGTTTGTCTGTCTGTCGGTCGGTCAGTCCAAAATTGTCGCACATTTTGACAAAATTGTCGCACTTCAAATCGAGGCTACACTTCAAATTGAGGCCGCACTTTAAAATGATGTATTTTAAAAGCGTACAAAATAATAAACATACGTAATACAGACACTACAACAGACACGACGAGTATGCGGTGCTTCTTTCGATGAGTATAAGTAGGATACATAGTTTTAAATGTTTTCCAAAAGATATAAAAAGTTACGAAAGGGTGCAGAGATAACATTCTGGTTTACAGATTAAAATTATTGAAAAGCCAGGGGAGGTGACTCATGATTGGAGTGGTAAAAATAGACCGCGTGCCACAAACTATTGCGATTTCGCGCTTGTTTTTTAATTTGTCAAACAAGATCTTTGGGCGTCTACTGTATTTTTCAAACACTTTAAAATAAGCTTTTGTATAAATTGTGGCAGAAGCAAACTAAAATACCTTCATAAATCAATGTTTGCTTCAGCTGCAGGGGGACATTACCCCGCCTTTCAGTTTTTTTCATTTTGTTTAGTTGCACCCATGTCAGGGCTCCCAATCGTCCCGCAAAACAAGGGGTCCCAGGGACTCCTTCGCTTACAGTATAGAGGGTCCCAGAGGCGGGATAGAGGGTCCCAGTGGCATTGCGAATGCTACTGGGACACAGAGGTCAAAACTATATAAGCATTATTAATTATTAAATTTATTATTATTTAAAAATAATTTTTTGAGTGCATCCCTGGGACCCCCTGCACATTCTTTTAGAGGGTCCTTTAGAATGTTAGTACTTCATAGACCCCCAAATGGGGGTCCCTGCATTGTGCATGTGACAGACAGTGGTACCCATACAATACAATGCACGGTAGAATTGTAGAATTGATAAAGAATTAGCTAAACTTGTGACTGTCGTTGTGCTGTAGTAATCAGATTATCAGAAATTGTAGCACCTATGCATTTACAGGTTTTTTATTCTATCTCTTGCTGCATTTGTGCTATTTTATTTTTGTGTGTTTCTAATGGAACCTCCCTTATTAGACTTCCCATTATAAGACTCCCTCCCACACAAGACCTACTTCTCTGAAACATTGCCCTTTTTTATAAGTATTAAAATTCCCTCCCTTATAAGACCTCATTTTGGATGATTTTTGAAGGTCTTATAAGGGAGGTTCCACTGGGTGTTTTTTTTAGACAACAAGCTTGTTTGTAGTAGATGAATGAAGGATGCCTGCATTCCTTTTTCTCAGTATTAGTTATTTAAATCAGTTATACCTCAGGTTTAATCTTTGCCACCCACAAAAAGTTAGGGAATTTGCCAAATCATCGATATTTCAAAAATGATAAAAGCTACGTACTTAAAATTTTTGCAGTGGTTGCGGCTACACCTAATTAGACGTTAAGCCAACTATTGAGAGAGAGAGTAGTTACGGTAATTTAATGCAGTGACAAAACATGTGCAGAAATGGTACCATGCCAGTACTTTTTGAAAATCGGAACATTTCACGAGTACATGTGTTAACCCCTTGACTGCCAGAGAAAATTAAAGAAAACTTCATTGGGCAAATAATGCCATGAAAAAGACATCTGATAGAGACAATCTGGCAAAATGGTCTGGGGATATAACTCTGTTGACTGTGTTAGAGCAAAAGCCAGCATATCGGGGTTATTCCTCTTCATCTGATGACCTCATCAGTGATGTCATCAAGTCAGTACGTAATACATTATATGGCAGTCAAGGGGTTAAAGTCAATTATGAGTGTCGAGAAAGACTAAAGTTACCCTGAATTGGTTTAAGCTGTCATTTTTTCAGCAGTTCCCAGACCTGTAAAAATCAAGTTTTTCTTAAAAGTTTTTAAGACTGGGTGGAGAGGACGGAAATTCTACCATTTGTGGGCCAACCGTAACATGCCGTGGGGTGATTGGCCTAGGAAGTAAGTAAAGCATTAGAGCTTAGCTTCAATGCCCAAATCTTGCCTCCTCTCAGGTAGCACGGTGTAGTGATCCTTTGATTAAAAGAAGACACTTCGGAGCTCTTACCAATACAGTTTTACTTGGATTAGAATTTCGTCCGTGAAATTCAAAAGCCTCGTATCTCAATTTTGATAGTTTTGAGAAAATTTTTAAAAAAAGTTTTAAAAATTAACCGCGTTTACCACAATTGATTAACTATGATGAATATGTTGTTCAAGACATTGCGAATTTAGTCCTGCATTTCGTTAAAATTACTTTTAAAACAAAAATTTAAGACTTGAAAAGATACGAGGTTAACTAGGTCTGAATTTGGGACTTACGAGTTTTTCTTCTATATTCACCACCTCATTTACCCCAGAGAGAAAATCGTTAGAAATACAAGCTTTTGGTGGAAGGTGGCAGGAAAAATGAGAGAGCTGACTATGTATCGAACTCAAAAATCAAGATAGAAGGTTTTTGAATTTCACCAACAATTTTCTTTTTGTCAGTGTCTGGTGGTCCAAGCAAGTCTGGAATTTATTGTTTTTGATCAGTTTTGAGATTGGAATAAGAAATACATGTGCACTTCTTTTTTTTTTACATGTGCACTTCTTTTTTTTTAAGAGGAAGAGTGAATGGTATGGTATGTTTTGCAGGTTTTTTGTCCTTTTAATTTAAAGAATGGATTGCATGCGAACATGTTTGTGTCAGATTTGGGAGATTTTTTGTTTGTTCAAGTAAACTAGGAGCAACTGATTTAAAACGGGAAAAAATCGACTAAATATTCTAAGGTTGTAAAGTGCCCATGCACTTGGCATACGTTAAACCCAGTGGCAACGAAAAAGTTGTCATTTGGTCACAATACCCCCCCCCCCCCCCCCCCCCCCCCCCCCCCCCTCCCTCATCAGTAACAAAAATCGCATGCAAAAAAACCACAAAAAATGGGTGGCGCGCCTCTGGCTGCGACGCGCTCTCCAGGTGGGAGCAACCCGAATTTCACAGAGACGCCTCTGTGACTATAAAGTACCTAATACCTAATACAAGCAAGGAAGCAAAAAGGACCTCACTGAAAATTAATATTTAAGAATATTAAGTATAAAAGAGCAAGCCGCTTGAAACATTCAAGCAAATATTAGGGTGACGGTTACTCATGTTTTTATGCTTGTTTTATTTATGTTGTTATGGCTTTATTTGTGGTTTTTGTTTGATATTATGTCCAACACATTATTTGGCTTCGTTACATTTTTCTTTTAATTTCAACCAAGTATAACAGGAAAAAAGTATGTCAGTTTTTTTATGTTGAAAGTGCTTTTTTCCTCATTCTGCTTAGTATATTGCGAAAGAAAAAAGATGAAATCCTCCTGAATACGAATAGTCATTAGAGGTGGACAGTCGGTAACTTTATTCTTTCTCAAAACAACTTGTGAAATCACGACGATGGTGACATCAGTTTTAGCTTGCTGGTTTTCCAAGCAAGTCTATAATGTTATGAAATAATGCTCTGTTGAAATTTCTGTAGGAAAGAAAAAGACGGTTTAGCGTCTTGTCGATCAGTGACAAAGGTTGGTTGTTGTTTTTTAAATCCTAGTGTTAAAAGTTCACACACCTTTACAGGTTTATGTTAAGCTTACCAGAGCAATAAATAATGACATTTTAATTCCATTAAATTAATGCAATCGGAATCATCTCGCAAGACTAACCCTCACTTGGGAAGGGGGACACATTTTGTGACTTGGCGCATTTCACCATTTTCACTGTCTGAATCCTGTGGTTGTATTTGTCCATTGACTGACGTTTGTAGGTGAACCGAGGACGTTGTTGAGATTCCTTTCACGTTCATCACTTGAATCCGCCCCCTTCTCCCCTTATTCCTAACTCTTCCCCCTCCTTCCCTCCCTTCCATCCCCTTCTCCAGGCATCAGAATTGTCAGAGGATCTGCAAATTTCAGAGGATTGAGAATTCTGACAGATTGGCTTTTCTTGTCAGAGGTTTTGCCTGTTTATTCAGTGTTATCTTTTCTGTTGGCATTTTAAAGTGATTTATCAATAAAGTAATTTACCCCTTTCACCGCCAGCCATTTTTCAGCACAAAATGTCCATTAAACTTACCTGGGTAGAGAAACAAGCCTGTCTGTAATATTGGGAATTCCTCTGTGACATATTGAAAGCAAGGCCTATCCTTACCTCCCCAAATTAACAGAATAAGGTCTTTGGATAGCAGGCCCTGGTTTGATGCCTTTAAGTGACGTGGGTGTTAAACCATTGTGGTGCTAAAATGCGACATTGGCGGTGAAAGGGTTAAGCCCATTTGGTCATGTTGGGAACTGATTTCAGTGTTGTCCCTCTTTAGTCTAGGGCCTTGATGGCCCTTTTGCCGGTTTTCAGAGGATTGGACTTCAGACTGTTCTGATGCCTGTTCTCTCATTTCCCCTCTCATCAGTGTGCACGTTTTCGTTTCTTTAGACTAGTGTTTAAGTCGGGTACCAGATGTTTAACGTGAAACGGAGTGTGTAAAAATCCAGCAGTGGTTTACAATAAAAGGACCTGAAATCAGTTGTGTACTTTTGACATTTTGTGTATACTGTCGTTTTATTTCATGATGTACAAGTACGATGCATTCAAATAATTATGTTGCCAGCTGTTCTAATAAAAGGTCTGTTGCTGGATTGGGATGGAACGTGTTTTCTTGTGTGAAAGGCATTTGTCTTTTGTTTAGTTTTTTCTTTTAATTGTAGTTTTTATAAAAGACATTGAATTAAAAAAATTATATTATCGTCGCTGTCTGACACTAACCGTGTATTTACACAATCTGATTTTACAGGAGCATCAAAAAACATATTGTCGCCTGCTACAAAGTCAATCCCCATTTCATATACGCTTGACCCTTCTTCTTTACCGATGAGTAAACATGTGACACAATAAAAGTTGCATTAACCCCCAACATTTTCGTGATAATTCAGTTACACGGTCACAAAGTTAGTGCATTGTTCTCACAATGGGAGATACGACAGCTGCTGGCAGTGACACGATTAGCGTGACCAGTTACACGCTTATCGCGTCAAAACCAGCAACAACCCGCCACATACACGATTATTTCCGTGGTATCATGTGACAAATTTGAGCATTTTCATTGGTCGCAGACACAAGATATTTATAGAAGACCTGCGTGAGGTCACTGGAAGGAGTTTCAGTAAAAAATCTATTTTTGTCAAATTTTGTAGATACACGGTTAGCGTCAGACAGCGATGTTATATGACTTTACCATAGGTGAAAAAATATAACTTGATTTAGTCGATTAATGAATTCCAACCCACACACCACAGATACTTTTTGCCCTTTAAAACAATACAGTGTATCTCTTCTGGTCAACTCGTTCCGCCCTGCGCCCGACAATTTATCGGGTGCCCTAGTGCAGCTACCAGCGCCTGCACCCGAATTGTCAGGCAGAGACCTCCATTTAGTTTCCTTATCAATTAAGAAACTATTAATGACCCAAATAAGTTTATTCTGAAGCTATTTGCGTCAGAATGATCGCTAAACTCGTTGCGCAATTTTAAATCATTTGCAAGGGCTTCATTGTCATTTTGTGTGTGTTTTGCAATGAAACTAGTAGCTCTCTCTCAGAACGTGCAGGCTGGGAGTGCAGCTCGCAGCGCCAATGTGGTGTAGAGTGGCACAGTGGTAGCGCGTTCACTTCGTGTCAAGTAAACCCAACTTCGAACCTGGGTACAGGGGATTTTTTCCTCTTATTCTGCACTAGGCCTTACGGTCTGAACGTGGAGTCTTTCGGATGAGACGGTAAACCGAGGTCCCGTGTGCCCATGCACTTAGCATATGTTAAACCCAGTGGTAACGAAAAGGTAACGAAAAAGTTATTTGGTCAAAATTTACTCCCCACATCCACCTTTCCTTCCTCATCAGTCACACAAAAATCGCATGCAAAAAAATAAAAAAAATTGGGTGGCGCGCCTCTGAGTGCGACGCGCTCTCCAGGTGGGAGCAACCTGAATTTCACAGACGCCTATGTGACTATAAAGTACCTAATAATAATAATAAATAATGGGCAGTGCGCAAAGGGTTAAGTGTTGGAAAATGACCTGATTTCAAGGACAGGATTAACAAGAACACTGCATGAACCGCAAGTTTTTTTCACAGTCAGTAGAGTGTGAGAGAAAGTAGTGTTTTATTGTGAGCTGACTATCCTTGGTGAAGTGTATGTTCCCTGTCCACATCTTTATATCAGAAAGAGGTGGTGGTGGAGAAATGTCAAACATTTGCAACATTATAAATATCTCATTCAACACACAAATCAATACATTTTCAATTTACAAATGTCTATTCAACATGCAAACTCAAAACATGTCCATTTCAGCATCAGAAATACATTTTCTTTCAAAAGCTCTATTGAAAGAAAATGCACCCAAGTGCATCCATTTTAAACATGTATTCGTGCACATATTCTAAAAGAAAGATACATCCATAACATTCTTGGAGAAAATATAACTTGCACATCATCTTTAGTCCAACACTGCATTGTTTCATTATATGCATGGAATAAGAAATAAACATCTGAAACTTTTCTTACAAAAGATTCTGCATTCTGAAAAAGTGGCCCCTACTGGGATACAGGCGGGTCTTTCATACAAATAGTTCCACCACCTTCTCGGTGTTACGGGATTCCCCGTAAGGAGGCCCGAATTCCCCCTCTCACACCCCATTCCTCACAACCCGGTTTGTTGGTGACCCAGCTTACAGGAATAGTAGTAGGATATGGTTTGTTTCATCAGTTTGGGGTTAATTCATTGTTTTCTGTCCATTTTGCTATGTATGGAAGGTTGTTACTTTTGCTTTCTTGTACCTGTGTAAATAAAGCCATTTTTCGCAATGCTTACGTGTGTATAGTCAGAAAGAGAATGTTTTTTAAAATCCTAACTCTTTCCGGTTTACCAGAAGGAACGTGCGTGTGAGCGCAGATCTGTGTGCACGCGAATGGAGCGCCCGAATATCTCTAGGCGTGTGTGTGCGTCAGTGGTAGGATGTTTTTATTTTTATTGTTTCTTCGCTTGTCTCGTGCAAGTCGATTCAAAGTTGAGTGAGTTCAGGTCAACCGGTTGGTGTGTATTCTGTAGCAGGGCAGGGTTAGTCAGATTCATCACAGGTCTCCACAGCGCAACTTGTGGCTGTGTTCTGGTCGTCCCAGGGAGCAGTGCACCTACTGCTCAAAGGTTTCTTCACGGCTGTTCGGTCAGCTACTGGTGTTTCGCCACAGGAATAGCTCTGTTCTTGTGGGAAGCCAGGGTCTAAGTTTGGCAAGGGGGTTAGCTTCGTCAGCCTACCCGCCAACTTAGGGGTTTTCGGGTCTCTCTGGGACCCCATGTAAATATTGTATCAGTCACGGGTTTGATGGGTGAGTAATGTGTGTGGGAAGGTTTGTATTCATTTTCAGAAGTCTAAATTGAACGGGGGTGGTAGTTTTTAAATGGTTTTAGTCCTGGGTTGGCATTTTCGAGAATTGTTGTCAGTCTCACTAGTCCGACAGTTAACTAGTCCGACAGTTTTCTAGTCCTACAGTTTCCTTCAAACAATCAATTTTCTTCGTTTTCTTCCTTATTAGGATATTTTCTTACCTTATTATATCCCTTTTGTTCAAACAATCGGCAGTTGTGTTTTCAGGGTGAGCTGTCGGGCTGCAGACCGTGCAACTTGGTTGAGCTTGTTTTATTATTTTGGTTTAGTTTCGTCTTCATTTTTACACAGTAACCTTTTATGTTAACCCTCTTAGTTTTAATATATCTTTTAAAGTGATTGTTTCAGCTAGTGCCATTGTAAAGGAAGTTTTCTTTGGGAATTTAATTTGGCCATTTCAATTTCAATTCCAAATTCCAAAATTAAGAAGCTTTTGACTTAATCTCTCAATCCGCTTCTATGAAATCCAAACCTTGGTCACTATGACTCGGCTGAACTGAGAGTGATACTTACCCGGCCTGTTCGCAGGCCTACTTCTTTTTCTTGTTTTGTGAGCGGACAGACTGGAGTGCTACCCCGCCCTAATCCGACGCCTTGCCGGGGAGGGTCCTCGCGTCATTTCCCCCCCCCCCCCTTCATAAGCCATCTCTTGTTGCCCTCCTCCTTGCCCCGTCCCCTTAAGTCCTCGGCGCTGGAAACCAAGCAGCCAGCGGTGACGAGAGCAGCCGGCTGGGTACGGAGCCTGTCCAGCGATCGGCTCGCCTTGGAGGACGACAGCTTGTCTTGGGAGGGTCGGCGCGCTCCCGAAGAACGACGGCCAGCCGTGTGAGGAGCTTCGGAGCGGAGGGACTTTCTGTGGAGGAACGGCCGTGGTTCTCTAGTGCTGTGAGAGAACCCAGACTGGGGATTCAGCTTCTAAACAGCTAAGTGTTAAAAGATAATATTTGTTATGTGACCAGTGTGTTTCCGGGAGGAAACAGTGACCGACATGAACTCAGGCAGGGACAGTTGTCTACAAAGTGGTATATGAGTGATTAATGCCAAGAGTTTCAGTAATTATAATCTTCTTCTTTTTTGGGAAACTGTGCTGTTATACCGAGCCTACCCAAGGAAAGCTGTCCTAGCTTTACCAAGTGACTGGTGTTTGTTTTAAATATCCTTTATTATTCAGTTAACATCTCATTGTTTGGGCTCCTGCCGACTTATGGCCAGTTTTTCCGACCCTTGAAGGGGTTAAGGGGGAATTCTATTTTCACGGGGTCAATTTCTCAGTCCTTCGTTGGACTGGTCAAGAGAGGGTTTTGTTGTCAGTCTGTATTTAGTCCTTCACCGGACTCCGGGATTTGTTTAAGGCTGGGCATCAGGCGGAGGAGTTCTTGCTGGCTACTGTTAATTTTGCTTTACCCTTAATTGTATGTAAATATTAACTACATGTTCGCATTGTCTGGCGCCACGTTTTTGGCTTGTCATTTTGTTTAAATTATAATTTTCAAAGAAGACACAAACTCACGGCTTAATCTTTGTTCAGAGTGTGCGTGTGCGAGTCTGGGTGATTGTGCGCCTTAAGTGTTTACTTGGTCTGTTCTCTTGACCCTACCCTTTTAGTCCGGTTTCGGTCTTGCGCAAAACTGCGGGCCAAAACCGTGACACATTGGTGGAGATGCGGGGTAGACAGTGAACACTGAGGTTGTGCATTTCATCCACACCCGCGCCGCGCCGCTGAACACCTTAGTTTAACTTTAAGTGGGCGGTAGGAGGGTGCAGGGACCAACTTGGGCGGAGACCCTGCCAGCTCCCAGAGAACGCGGCTGCCAGTCCTGCGCTTGCCCTGGGATCATGGCTTGCTGATTGTTTTTCCTTCCCCCTCCTCCTAGTTTCATTTTTGCTGTGAAGAAAGATAAGGAATTGCAGTTTTCCTTTTGTTTTGGTTTTATTTCACTTCATGTATTTTTGGCTTTAGGAGTAAGATAGTGAAGGGAAAAGAACAGGCTCTCAAATAGAGAGAAGAAATTTGAAGGCATCACCACACCCCAGCGGCTTTTGACTCGTCGGTGCCAGTAGTTGTTCTGGCCTAGGGTTAGAGAGGTATTTAGGTAGGGATTAAATTTTGCTTGCCGTTCGCGAATTTGTTGTGCGTCGGATAATTTATGGTTGCTAATTACAAGAAACTGACTTCTAAAATTTATTGTCCTCACTTGCTTTAGGCTGTCTAGTTGCAATTGTTAAGATTTATGGTTGCTTTAGAGTTATTTTAGTCGCAGCCATTTGTGAGGATGTGAGCCAATAAACAATGGAGTGGTTCAGAGAGTGTCTGGATGAGTCTTTTCATCTTACGAGTAAAGGTTTAATTTGGTTGTAAGCTTTTGTAGGAAATTTAAAAAAAAATTAATTGGTGTAGTAATTTAATAAAACTTTCGGGATAAATTTTTGCGGTAAAAAAAAAAAAAGAACGTGAATGGGAATGCTGTAATAGTTTTTGTATGTGTGTTAGTATCGCGACCTAGTTGTCGTGGGTGGTTTCCGGATTTTGAAGCGCAAAACCCAGGATTCTAGTTTAGTTTCGGAGGCGTGTTTGAAGAAAAACAAATTATCATTTGGAGGAAGACCAGCTTTGTGACCATGGATTCGGATGATCGTGACCTTGAGGGAGCTGCAGCGCCCAGGTATCAATTACGAACCCGTGCTGTGGGAGTCCTTCCTGGTATGGAGGCCCCGCCTGTTGTTAGTGTCCCCACCGTGACCACACCCATTGTCACCACCGGCCGGTCTGTGACTACTACTACTACTTTGTCATCTGCGCCATTGGGTGTGTTTACCCCAGAGACGACGCCACGGATGTTTATGGGACGCGGGAGGGGCAAGCTCCAGACTGGAGAGGATACCAGGTTTACCGTGCCTCCCGGATTTATCCAACGCCAGCCTGCCCATTATCCACCAAATCAGCCGCCCCCTGCCGACCCCATGCTGCTTTGGATGCAATTGGAGGTGGAAAAACAGCGCAGAGAAGAGGAGCGCCGTCGTGAGGAGCGTGCTGAGGAGAGAAGGAGAGAGGAAGAGCGTTATAGACAGGAGGAACAGAGACGGAAGGAGGAAAAGGCCGCCGAGGAACAGAGACGGAAGGAGGAGAAGGAAGCTGAGGAACAGCGGATGGAAGGGGAGAGGCGACGTTTTGAGGAAGAGCTCGAGGAACGGCGTGCCGAGCGGCAACAGCAGCGCCTTCTACTGGAGCGGTTAACCAAGGGGAATAGCCCCAAAAAGACGAATGAGGGAGCCCTTGCTGTGGAGCCGCCTCGGTTGAAACTCCCTATGTATCTCCCTGGTGAAGACATAGACATTTACCTGGAACATTTTGACTCCATAGCTAGGGCCTATGGGATACCTGATGAGAAGAAGGCCTTGTACCTTATCAGTAACTTGACGGGAAAAGCAAAAGAGGCTTTTGTAAATTTACCCCCGGACCCAACTTACAACCAGCTGAGGAAGGCACTGCGCCAGCGGCTACACATGACTGCAGAGGCTTATCGCCAAAGGTTTAGGTCGATGCGGAAAGAGACGGCCGAGACGTTTGAGCAGTTTGGGGAGCGGTTGAAGAGGAGTCTCCACTACTGGGTTGAGGCGGCAGAGCAATCTTTGGAGGACTGTGTGCTCATTGAGCAGCTGATTCAGGGGGTGTCCCCGGAGCTCCAGTTCAAGATGTCCGAGATGAAACCCAAGACTTTCATGAAGGCATTGGAGATCGCCGAGGCCCATGCTGATGCTCGCCGTGTCCGCAGGGCGGTACCGCTCAGGCTGGATATGAACAAGCGGCCCGGAGGGGGAACCATGCTTAACGAGAAGGGTCACGCACGAGAGGATTCGACGACTACCCCAGTTTCTTCAGGAACGTCTCTACCACCCCTACGGGAAACCGAGAAGCAACAACAAGGCTGCTACAAGTGTGGGAGCTTGGGACACTTCAAGCGTGACTGCCCCCAACTTCGCCGCGATGAACTCCAGCGACAGAATCAAGGAGGAAGAGGCAGGGGTGGAAGGGTTTACGTTTCGTTCGGTACTACTGGCGACGCTGCATCGTCTTTCCCGGTGTTCGCAGCTGTGGTCGAGGGGAAAGTAGTACATGCGATAAGAGACTCTGGAGCCAGTACAACGTTTGTAGACAACGATCTAGTCCCCAAGGATGCACTACAGGGACCCGAATGTGTGATATCCGGTGTTGAGTCCCAGTTTCAGGCCAGAAGGCCCACCGTACTCATCGCAGTATCCACACCTTATTTCAAGGGCAACGTTTGGGCCGTGGCACTTGAAAAGCCTATTCACTCACTCCTTATTGGAAACCGTGTGACTTTTGCTGGAGGGGAGGAGCTCATGGTTTCTACGGACTTACCGGCGACTGCGAGTTGTGCTGTTGTGACGCGTGCTCAAGCGGAGGAACAGCAGCAGAAGCTCAAGCCTGTGCTGAATCCAGTGTCTATCCCGGCAGCATTGAAGGTGACACCTAGCGAGATCGGTGACCTACAGAAAAAAGACACCACCCTGTCACAACCCCGGAGCTTGGTCGGGGTCGTACCGAAACAGACGAAGAACGGGAGGTCCTGGTTTGAAGAGAGCAAGGGGATTTTGTTCAGGGTTTTCGAGTCAGGAGGTGCCAAATATCGACAGTTGGTGGTTCCTACCTGCTTGCGGGACAGCGTATTGCAGATGGCCCATGACAATCCGATGGCGGGCCACCTTGGAAAGAAACGGACACTGGAGCGCATCCAACAAGATTTTTATTGGCCATGCATGGCCCAGGCCGTACGGAGTTATTGCCAAACGTGTGATGTTTGCCAAAGGACGACTCCAAGAGGACACAATACCAGGGTACCCCTTGGGAAAGTGCCGCTAGTCTCTACGCCATTCGCCAAGGTTGCAGTTGATCTCATTGG
The DNA here is from genome assembly GCA_017654935.2 of Phymorhynchus buccinoides. NCBI lineage: Eukaryota > Metazoa > Mollusca > Gastropoda > Neogastropoda > Raphitomidae > Phymorhynchus > Phymorhynchus buccinoides. The sequence goes on from CM065687.1 coordinate 53,713,222, forward strand.
GCCCATCATCCCAGCTTCAACTCGTGGATATCGGTTCGTCCTTGTGACGGTTGACTATGCAACGAGATACCCGGATGCAGTCCCTCTGAAACGGATAGACACAGAGACAGTGGCTGAGGCGCTTTGGACCATGTGGACTAGGACTGGGATTCCAGAAAAAGTGATTTCAGATCGGGGGTCCCAGTTCACATCCGAGATGATGCAAGCAGTATACCGAATGCTTGGTGTACACAAGGAGACAACATCGCCCTACCACGCCCAGGCGAACGGGTTGGTGGAACGCTTCAACGGAACTCTGAAGCAGATGTTGAGACGGCTCTGCATCGACCAACCAAAAGAGTGGGATCGGTTCATACCCGCTGTGTTGTTCGCCTATAGAGAGGTACCCCAGGAAAGCACCCAGTTCTCTCCGTTTGAGTTACTGTACGGGAGGACAGTCAGGGGACCGATGCAACTACTGAAGCAAGTGTGGGTCAAGGAAGACGCTGACCAGGAGCAACGAACCGAGGTAGAGTTGGTCTTAGATCTCAAGAACAGGATCGAGACTACATGCAAGATTGCACAAGATCACTTGAGGAAGGCTCAAGCGAAGCAGAAGAAACTCTATGACAGGAAAGCAAAGGAGAGATGGTATGATGTCGGTGATGAAGTGCTCCTGTTGCTGCCCACTAAACGCAACAAGCTACAGCTGGCCTGGCAAGGACCGTTCCGAGTCGTAGAGCGCGTTGGTGACTGGGATTACCGCCTCCGAATCCGAGGGAAGGACAAATTGGTTCACGCCAACCTCGTCAAGCGATACTTGCGCCGGGAGCAGTGTCAGGTTGGGACAAGGGTGACAGAGGAGTTGAGTTCAGGTGTGGAAATGCAAGCCAGCCAAGATTGCCATGAAAGTTGCGCTGCAGGATATACGCCTGTCGTCGTTGACCTGTCCATGCCCGAAACCATTGATCATTCTATTCCCTTCATACCACTCCAATCAGAGGAGAATTGGAAAGACGTCAAGATCAGTCAAGCATTGACGGAGAAAGAAAGGGCCCAGGCTCAAGCCTTGTGTGAAGATTTTTCCGATATACTTACTGACCTTCCTCTTAGGTGTACGCTTGCGGAATGCACCTTGGAAGTCACACAGGAAGGACCCGTATCCGTGAAGCAGTATCCACTTCCCCACTCTCAGACAGAGGTAGTGAAAGAGGAAGTGCAACAGATGCTGAAGATGGGTGTCATCGAACGAGCCAAGTCTCCATACTCTTCCCCGATATTGCTAGTGAAGAAAAAGGACGGGAAGATGCGCTTTTGTGTTGACTTTCGTAGGTTTAACCAAGTGTTGAGATTTGACGCGGAACCCATGCCTGACATCGAACACATCTTCGCCCAGCTTGGGAATGCCAAGTACTTCACGAAATTAGATCTGTCGAAGGGGTATTGGCAGATACCCATGGCAGAACAAGATAAGCACATGACAGCCTTCACCACACCCCAAGGCCAGTTCCAGTGGCGGGTCATGCCGTTCGGGCTGAAGACCGCAGGTGCAGTCTTCAGCCGGGTCATGCGGTTGATGCTGGAACCACTGGAATTGCAGGAAGTTCATAACTTCATGGATGATGTGCTCGCGGCTACCACAACATGGGAGAGACATCTAGAGGTACTCAGAAAGGTTTTGACTCGGCTAAGAGAGGTTCAGTTGTCCGCCCGTCCAACAAAATGCCAGATAGGGGAGGGCAAGGTGAGCTTCCTGGGACATGTGTTGGAAGCGGGACACCTTTTGCCAGAAGAAGAGAAGTTGGACAAGATTGAGACAGCCGAACCGCCAACGACCAAGAAAGGATTGCGATCATTTCTGGGCCTCGTCGGTTACTACCGAAAGTTTGTAGACCACTTCGCCGAGAAAGCCCTTCCTTTGACCGAGAGGACGAAGGCGAGACAGCCTGAGAAGATCAAGTGGGATGAGGAAGGAATGGAAGCATTCCAGACCCTCAAGCGTGAATTCCTGGCGAGCCCTGTGCTTCAGCTGCCCCGGCAGGACATTCCGTATGTTCTAAGGACAGACGCTTCGGCCACGGGGATAGGGGCTGCCCTCATGCAAGACCAAGGGGAGGGTTTGCGACCTGTGATGTTTGCCAGCAAGAAGTTATCAGCAGCTGAGTGCAAGTACCACACCATCGAGCAAGAGTGTCTTGCCGTCGTTTGGTCCATCCGACGATTCTATCCCTACCTCTACGGGAGGGAGTTTGTGCTGGAGACGGATCATCATCCTCTTCAGTACCTTCACCGGATCAGGCCAGTCAGCCGGCGACTCATGGGCTGGGCTATCGAACTGCAGTCGACACCCTTCACATTCCGACACATTCCTGGGTCAAGGAACGTCGAGGCTGATTATCTCAGCAGGATGCTCGAGTAAGGAATTGTGCCTGGCTCAGTGCTTCAGGCGCTACTGAGCCTTGAGGGGGGGGCGTGTTACGGGATTCCCCGTAAGGAGGCCCGAATTCCCCCTCTCACACCCCATTCCTCACAACCCGGTTTGTTGGTGACCCAGCTTACAGGAATAGTAGTAGGATATGGTTTGTTTCATCAGTTTGGGGTTAATTCATTGTTTTCTGTCCATTTTGCTATGTATGGAAGGTTGTTACTTTTGCTTTCTTGTACCTGTGTAAATAAAGCCATTTTTCGCAATGCTTACGTGTGTATAGTCAGAAAGAGAATGTTTTTTTAAAATCCTAACTCTTTCCGGTTTACCAGAAGGAACGTGCGTGTGAGCGCAGATCTGTGTGCACGCGAATGGAGCGCCCGAATATCTCTAGGCGTGTGTGTGCGTCAGTGGTAGGATGTTTTTATTTTTATTGTTTCTTCGCTTGTCTCGTGCAAGTCGATTCAAAGTTGAGTGAGTTCAGGTCAACCGGTTGGTGTGTATTCTGTAGCAGGGCAGGGTTAGTCAGATTCATCACAGGTCTCCACAGCGCAACTTGTGGCTGTGTTCTGGTCGTCCCAGGGAGCAGTGCACCTACTGCTCAAAGGTTTCTTCACGGCTGTTCGGTCAGCTACTGGTGTTTCGCCACAGGAATAGCTCTGTTCTTGTGGGAAGCCAGGGTCTAAGTTTGGCAAGGGGGTTAGCTTCGTCAGCCTACCCGCCAACTTAGGGGTTTTCGGGTCTCTCTGGGACCCCATGTAAATATTGTATCAGTCACGGGTTTGATGGGTGAGTAATGTGTGTGGGAAGGTTTGTATTCATTTTCAGAAGTCTAAATTGAACGGGGGTGGTAGTTTTTAAATGGTTTTAGTCCTGGGTTGGCATTTTCGAGAATTGTTGTCAGTCTCACTAGTCCGACAGTTAACTAGTCCGACAGTTTTCTAGTCCTACAGTTTCCTTCAAACAATCAATTTTCTTCGTTTTCTTCCTTATTAGGATATTTTCTTACCTTATTATATCCCTTTTGTTCAAACAATCGGCAGTTGTGTTTTCAGGGTGAGCTGTCGGGCTGCAGACCGTGCAACTTGGTTGAGCTTGTTTTATTATTTTGGTTTAGTTTCGTCTTCATTTTTACACAGTAACCTTTTATGTTAACCCTCTTAGTTTTAATATATCTTTTAAAGTGATTGTTTCAGCTAGTGCCATTGTAAAGGAAGTTTTCTTTGGGAATTTAATTTGGCCATTTCAATTTCAATTCCAAATTCCAAAATTAAGAAGCTTTTGACTTAATCTCTCAATCCGCTTCTATGAAATCCAAACCTTGGTCACTATGACTCGGCTGAACTGAGAGTGATACTTACCCGGCCTGTTCGCAGGCCTACTTCTTTTTCTTGTTTTGTGAGCGGACAGACTGGAGTGCTACCCCGCCCTAATCCGACGCCTTGCCGGGGAGGGTCCTCGCGTCATTTCCCCCCCCCCCCCTTCATAAGCCATCTCTTGTTGCCCTCCTCCTTGCCCCGTCCCCTTAAGTCCTCGGCGCTGGAAACCAAGCAGCCAGCGGTGACGAGAGCAGCCGGCTGGGTACGGAGCCTGTCCAGCGATCGGCTCGCCTTGGAGGACGACAGCTTGTCTTGGGAGGGTCGGCGCGCTCCCGAAGAACGACGGCCAGCCGTGTGAGGAGCTTCGGAGCGGAGGGACTTTCTGTGGAGGAACGGCCGTGGTTCTCTAGTGCTGTGAGAGAACCCAGACTGGGGATTCAGCTTCTAAACAGCTAAGTGTTAAAAGATAATATTTGTTATGTGACCAGTGTGTTTCCGGGAGGAAACAGTGACCGACATGAACTCAGGCAGGGACAGTTGTCTACAAAGTGGTATATGAGTGATTAATGCCAAGAGTTTCAGTAATTATAATCTTCTTCTTTTTTTGGGAAACTGTGCTGTTATACCGAGCCTACCCAAGGAAAGCTGTCCTAGCTTTACCAAGTGACTGGTGTTTGTTTTAAATATCCTTTATTATTCAGTTAACATCTCATTGTTTGGGCTCCTGCCGACTTATGGCCAGTTTTTCCGACCCTTGAAGGGGTTAAGGGGGAATTCTATTTTCACGGGGTCAATTTCTCAGTCCTTCGTTGGACTGGTCAAGAGAGGGTTTTGTTGTCAGTCTGTATTTAGTCCTTCACCGGACTCCGGGATTTGTTTAAGGCTGGGCATCAGGCGGAGGAGTTCTTGCTGGCTACTGTTAATTTTGCTTTACCCTTAATTGTATGTAAATATTAACTACATGTTCGCATTGTCTGGCGCCACGTTTTTGGCTTGTCATTTTGTTTAAATTATAATTTTCAAAGAAGACACAAACTCACGGCTTAATCTTTGTTCAGAGTGTGCGTGTGCGAGTCTGGGTGATTGTGCGCCTTAAGTGTTTACTTGGTCTGTTCTCTTGACCCTACCCTTTTAGTCCGGTTTCGGTCTTGCGCAAAACTGCGGGCCAAAACCGTGACACTCGGAAGTTCTTGTAACATCCTCTGATCTATCACTTTCTTTATCTCTTGTCTTCCCCTTGAATACTGTCATCTGCTACCTACCTGCCTTATTGGTCCATTCTCCAGCCTTTATTCTAGATACTCTTACAAAGAATTTCTCCAGTCAAAGACGTGATATGCTGGGCCCAACTATTTTTTAGGCGCATAACGTCAGCATGACACATCTGCGCTGAAATGACAGGATAATATGTGAACAATCGATGAAGAAGAAGAAGTGTGTTTTGACACCAAATCATAATGCAGCTCTAGGCCAACGATTGTCATGTTTGAACCAGTTGGTGTGCTTCCCTCAGCGGATTTGCCTTCACTAGTACTAATATCATATCAATAACCCCTTGACTGCCACCAACGTATCACGTGTCAATCTGTGCCAGTCTATCACGTGTGACTGTAGCCACCAGATGGCAGAAGAGGCAACTTCTATTCTAGAAAGCTGGGCTGGATCAGTTAATAGCCAAAATGCCTTGCCAGGGTTACCAATTCTCACTATTGGGTTACCAATTCTCACTTTTCGTCTCAACCATGAGGACGACAGGACTGTTGGTTTGGGGGATGGTTCCAAAGACCAACAATTCCACAAGGCTCAAGCACTAAAAACGAGTGCAAGTCAACAGTCATTCAAAAATAAATGAACAAAGCAGCAAACTGATTTTCCATTGTTTTACTTGTAGAAATCAAATCAAACAGGCAGCTCTCCCTCACTCTTTACTATAGCCCCAACTTCATGCTAATGTCAATCTTCAAAAATGATTTTAGAAACAACTTGTTTTGGTTGGTTGGTTGGCTTACCCTGGCTAAAAGACTCCAGGGATCATCCCAACAGCGAGAAGCACTTGAACACTAAGGTACAAATGCATCAGCTAGGGATGAGAACATTACGTGTGTGACCGTTTTTGATTACCCCGCCATGTGGGCAGCCACACTCCGTCTTCGGGGGATTTTAGACTGATGATGTTATGCTGGGAGCTTGTCATGGCTTAAGACAATCCCCGCACAACCATGCAGAGCATAACAAAATTTTGATGTAGCCTTGGCGTTCTAGCTTATGTCAACTGGTCTGACACAGCCTCATGCCAAGGCAAACTTGTTTTGTTTTAGATACTTTTGAATGGTTAACTGCATGCCTTATTCTGTAGGATGGATGTAGCAAACTAACACACTAAGGAAAGGCAAAACACCCCCATGCTCACATTTAAAAGCCATAGATATTTCTAATGTTATTCAATTCTTGTTCTGATACAATGAACCATGGACTTAAATAAACTAGCACACTGAATGGGCAGTTTGGCACGAACATAATTTTGTTTTAAATAATGAAATTGTATCCATGATGGTTAAAACTTCCCTAAGAAAACAAACCAGCCTTCTTCTTGCAGGAGACAACCGCCATCATCTTTTTGATGGTTCTGTTGTGTGTACAAAACTGGGGACTTCGGTCATGTAGATAAGATATCTGTACACTAGTACACTGAATAATTTCCTTGGCCACCCAGATGATCGGCTTGAATGGCTGGGGGAAAGATGGGACAAGTTGGAAGTAGGATTGGGGAGTACTGGAGGGAAATGAATGAGGCAGGGTCAAAGAGGGAGGGGAGGGGAGGGGCGCTGTTTAGATCCGGGACTTGAAGCTCTCCACCGAGGCCGATGATACTGCCTCAGGTGGGAGGGAGTTCCACCATCCTTACTCAGGCTGGTCCCATTTTATTTACGGAACATCCTTCTTTGACTTTGCCATGTAGGACAAAGCCATGGCGTAAGAGTAGACCACGGAATGGACCACCCCTCTTTCCTTGGTGTACTCTGAAACACACAATATAAACACGGGTGCTACTCTTTCATTTTTACACTGATTTCAGTATTTTTAAATTTACCAGAAACTGGACTTCATTTTTTTGTAATTCATTAAAAAAAAAAAATGACCACAAGCGATTTGAACTTGGTCTAGTTCTATCATGAAAGTTTACAAAGGCAATGCAATAATTTTACAAGGCTTATCAGACTCGAACTGTCTCTGTCTCTCATTTTAACTGTCTGTCTGTCTCGTATCTCTCTCCTAAGTTGCCCCCCTGAATCGTCTGCCGGGGCCATGAGTCCCTGGACCCCTGCTTTCAGGGTTTTTTTCATTTTGGGGAGTAGCACCCATGTATAAATTGGTTGACAAATCAAAACGTCAAATGATACATGGGTTCACTAGAATCAGGATGCTCTGAGAATGGGTCACTCTTCACTCACTGATAACTCAGGCCAAAGATATGAACACGAGTAGGTATAACAGATTTAAAGGATGTATACTTTACAGATTATACTCCAAATTTTAAAATCATTTATCATATCAGTTATCATATCAGTTTAGGCTCTGTAGGCTTTTGAAGCCTTTTGCCCTCTAAATATTTTTCTCAAATGTATACAAATTTATATTTTCATTTTTCTTCTTTCTTTTTTTTGCCCGTGAATTACTTCGGCTATTGTGTATTTGTTTTTGGGGGGTTTTGTTTGTTTTTTATTTCTCCAAATTTGAGGAGTACATAATAGTATTACATTTTTTGTCAATAAGATTTTTAAACATATTTAGTGATGATGCATTTACAGTTTAAACTGATTCCTTTTTTCTTTTCTTTTTTTATCTTTCTCAACAGATTCTCCGTTGGCTTTGCAGATTTCAACACCTAATTTAAATGGTTTTGCTTAGGAACAAGTGAAATCCAAAGCTTCAAACAAATATGGCAAGTGTTCTTTTTCTGACCATACCGCAACATTTCAGCTTGTTTTTTTAACCACATAATTATATTCATGGGTGAAAGTAGTTCAGGAGTGCTCCAGAAATCAGGATAGGAAAAGCTGATAGAAAGAGTCTTCAGGATTGGCCATCTTGTCACCCAGATCCAGTCTTATAATCATTTTATTGCTAAAAAATTCGGAACTTTCCTGGTGTTGCACTGCCTCTGGGCATTGCCTCCAGGATCGTTCCCACCATCTTTATATATACTAATGTCCCATATCTGTCTGTTCCAGACCAGAGGACGTTAAACAGAACTTCATTCCAGTCTTATAAAATCCACCATTTCTACCAACACTGATGGTAGATTAAAACAAGATGATAGACATGCAATTGTAACACCACCCCCACCCATCCTATATGCACAAATACACACAAATTGAAAATTATTTTTAACCCTTTCACCGCCAACGTCGCATTTTAGCACCACAATGATTTAACACCTATGCCACTAAAAGGCATCAAATTGGGGTCTATTATCCAAACACCCTATTGTCTTAGTTTTGGGAAGTAAGGACACACCTTATTTTATATATGTTGCAGAAGAATACCCAATACTGCAATGGATTTTGTTCTCTACCCAGGTAAATTTATTGAAAATATTTGGCTGAAATATGGCTGGCGGTGAAAGGGTTAATCAATGCGGTCACCACTTCAGGCATGGGAAGATTCAGAGAACATTGAAACGTGTCATTTGAGGATTGAGGGAATGTTTTGCTGTCACCCGTGGATATGCTCACACAATATCCACTCACACCAAATGTTCAGAGCATTGCAAAAATTAGAACACTATATCACCTCAACTTAGCAATGGATACAAATAAAGTCTTCAGATGACCATTGCTGTTGACAGGACTTAACACTATATCACCTCAACTTAGCAATGGATACAAATAAAGTCTTCAGATGACCATTGCTGTTGACAGGACTTAACACTATATCACCTCAACTTAGCAATGGATACAAATAAAGTCTTCAGATGACCATTGCTGTTGACAGGACTTAACACTATATCACCTCAACTTAGCAATGGATACAAATAAAGTCTTCAGATGACCATTGCTGTTGACAGGACTTAACACTATATCACCTCAACTTAGCAATGGATACAAATAAAGTCTTCAGATGACCATTGCTGTTGACAGGACTTAACACTATATCACCTCAACTTAGCAATGGATACAAATAAAGTCTTCAGATGACCATTGCTGTTGACAGGACTTAACACTATATCACCTCAACTTAGCAATGGATACAAATAAAGTCTTCAGATGACCATTGCTGTTGACAGGACTTAACACTATATCACCTCAACTTAGCAATGGATACAAATAAAGTCTTCAGATGACCATTGCTGTTGACAGGACTTAAAACAACAAAATAGATTGGCAACAGAAATGAAATCCATGACCTGATCCCCTTGGACTGCTGGTCTCGGTTTCGGCGACTTGAACAAACCCGGGTGTAGCTGCGAATTGGGATTCGGAACTAGCGGCGTGGGAGCAACGCCACCATTCATTCACCAGAAGATGGGACAGCAAAAACAAAAAAACAAAAAAAAATCCATGACCCGAGGAGGGTGGGTTTAAATGTCAGAATATAATATTATTAGAGGTAACACTCACTGTCCAGGGTGCTCATCAGGTTATCCATTGGCGCAGACAGGACTTCGATGAATTCTGAATAAAACAAAAGCACAATTCACTCCACTGTTTCTATTAACAAAAAATTACCGTATTTTTCGGATTATAAGGCGATACTTTTTTCCAACACTAAGACCCCTGCGCCTTATAAAATGACTGATGAAATAGTAAGAAGATATAGTAACACAATCTAAAATTTGGGGGATGAGCCTTATACAAAGGTGCGCCTTATAGTCTGAAAATTACGGTAAGCATAAGACCACTTCCAAAAAAATGTTTAATTCACCAACCTAGCAGAAAGTTATTCTGAAATAAGTTGTTAATAAGAACTTGACCAAACATTCATAGAGCTTACACCTGTATGACACAAAAAAATGACTCAGGTAATGTCACGCAATTAAGAAAGCATTATGCTAACTACTTAAAAAATATTATATGAATTTATTTACAATTCAACACAATCTACCAGTGTGTGCGCATCACTAAAATATCACAACCAATCTGTAAACACTGTGAATTTGTTGCTAATGACTGAATATAATCAATCATAGAATCACATCTTTTTCAGAAAGATGCAAATATACCAGTAATTTTCAAAACTTCCCAAGCAATCCAAGTTTTCTTAAATGGACACCCTGACGGATGAGGGTTTTTGCAAGAAACACGTCAAGATCACCAGAAAGACAGCCTTTTCAATGATCGGAACACTCACTTCGCTCTGGTTTCCTATAAATCAAACCGTCAAAACGGCGATTCCTCCTTGGCGGAGTTGCCGGAGAGATAAGCCATTTTAGACGGGGTGGGTGGAGGCCACTCAAGAGTGGTTGAATGTTTTCTTCTTTGTAGTGCAGTAAAAATAAAAAATGGAGTGCTTTCCTTTGTTGTGAGCGAAACTCCTTTTGGTAAACTGTATAAAAGAGAAAAGAAAAAAAAAAGGCTTGTATTGTGGACATTTTGTGGAAACGATTTGGTCTGACTCAGGCGGCCATTAAAATAGAGAAGAAAACTGAACAAATCTGACTTCCAGTACCTCGGCCAAGGAGGAATCTCCAATTTGATGGTGTGATTTCTAGGAAACCAGAGCAAAGTGGGTGTTGCGACCTCTGTAAAGGGTGTTTTCATGGTGATCTCGACGTGTTTCTTGCAAAAATGTATCCGTCAGGGTACGTGTCCCTTTAAAGCAAAAACAGGTGAGTTCACTATACTGTTTTATTCACACAAACTGCAAAAGAACCATATCCAGGTTAAATTTGAATTTATGTGAATAAAAAACACCAGCTTAGACTTTTTTTTTAAAGCCAAGAAAGTTTACACACACACACACTAATGTGACTAATCAAGACAGCTAAGAACAGTTGGAAACATCATATTTTGTGAACCAGTGAACAAGCAAATAGATTTTTGACCAAATTAAACAATGAGACGACTGACACTTCACATTCAGTACAAGGGAGGAAGATTAATGTTTCACGTCCTCTCGGCCAAAGTTATGCATCGGTGCAAGAAAAAGATCAATCTTCTTTTAGCATCTTATGTCTCTGTGCCTCACCTCCTTCATCTGCCATGTTGGCCAGGACAAGTTCCGTCATCATCAACACAGCCGAAGGTCCAAACAGCCAGGTCCGGTACAGAGAAAACAATGGACAAATGAAACAATCTTTAGTTGGCCAGGACAAGTTCCGTCATCACCAACACAGCACCCGACACAGCCAGGTCCGGTACAGAGAGAACAATGGACAAATGAAACAATCTTTAGTTGGCCAGGACAAGTTCCGTCATCACCAACACAGCCGCAGGTCCAAACAGTCAGGTCCGGTACAGAGAGAACAATGGACAAATGAAACAATCTTTAGTTGGCCAGGACAAGTTCCGTCGTCACCAACACAGCCGCAGGTCCAAACAGTCAGGTCCGGTACAGAGAGAACAATGGACAAATGAAACAACCTTTAGTTGGCCAGGACAAGTTCCGTCATCACCAACACAGCCGCAGGTCCAAACAGTCAGGTCCGGTACAGAGAGAACAATGGACAAATGAAACAATCTTTAGTTGGCCAGGACAAGTTCCGTCGTCACCAACACAGCCGCAGGTCCAAACAGTCAGGTCCGGTACAGAGAGAACAATGGACAAATGAAACAATCTTTAGTTGGCCAGGACAAGTTCCGTCATCATCAACACAGCACCCCACACAGCCGCAGGTCCAAACAGTCAGGTCCGGTACAGAGAGAACAGCGGACAAATGAAACAATCTTTACATGAAAATCTATGCAAAGGCCAAAGATCCAACTATGAGAACATTTAAAACATCTCTTTTGGAATCATCTTCTCTATTTGAAGACACGTTCCAAATTTCAACTATCGAATCTTTTTCTGCGTTCCCAGGCCATAATGGGTAAGGTACATATATGTCCGGTTTTCAGTTTTCACTGGTCTCCCCGCTGCGCACAGCCGACACATTCCGATTTCGGAGGAGCTCAAAGGAGAAAAATTATTTGGAAGATTTTGTTTTTAAAAAAGGCAGGAGAATGGGCCAATAAGTCAGAAAGATAGTAGATGACAGAAAGCAAAGGGAAAAAGGCAGAGTCAAAGAGAGTGGCAGATTAGAGGAAGTTACAACCACAGAACTTCAAGAAGGTGGGGGAACTATTTTTAAGAAAGACCCCCACCCCCCCCCACCCCACCCTGGTATCCCCACGGGGAGAGACTCGTGGAGGGGGCGGAGCCATCCAGCTCTCCGTATGGAGGCACGAGGCATCCACCCACTGCCCCAAAATCGAATTTTAGGAATAAAAATAATTAAAACAATAACAACTTAAGGTAAAGATGAGTTCATTTTCTTTCTTTCTTAAGAATTAAATGTTATGTCTATTATTAACCTAGCAAATTCTATTGCTTTCCTCAATAAAGTATGCCACCATTTAGCTTTCAACTTAAGAAAAGCTAAAACTTAGTTTTTTTCTTTCTTTTTCTTCATTTCCAACATACAGGTTCCTTCAAGTTGACGATTGTGCCAATGTTTCAACAACACGAAAAGCTTTACCCTTGTTTCTCTTCCTTTCCTTTGCAAGATGTGCGAACTGTTAGGTTTCAACAACAGAAACACTAAAGCTACACAATTACATATCGTCAGTGAAATTCAAAAACCTCGTATCTCAATTTTGGTAGTTTTGAGAAAAATGAAAAAAAACTATTTTAAAAATTAACCGTGTTGACCACAATTGATTAACTATGATGAATATGTTGTTCAAGACATTGTGAGTTTAGTCCTGCATTTCGTTAAAATTACTTTAAAAAAAAAAAATTTAGACATGAAAAGAAAGAAGATATGAGGTTTTTGTCATTAACTAGATCTGAATTTGGGAGTTTTTCTTCTATATTCACAACCTCATTTACCCCAGATAGAAAGTTGTTAGAGATACGAGCTTTTGGTGGAAGGTGGCTGGAAAAATTAGAGAGCTGACTATGTATCTAACTAAAAAAAAAAAAAAATCATTCAAGATACGAAGTTTTTGAATTTCACCGACGATATGGAATAGAGGGATCCAGGATAGCGTCATAATGTCACATGATTTTGTTGGTAATGAAAGTCGGACGCCATTTTGGCTGGAGCGCCGTTTTGGTTCAGATTACAGAGGTGAGCGTCAGTGAGATTCGACAAATCGTCACAATGGTAATAAACTGTGCAGTAGTTAAATGTTCAGGACTAAAAGCAAACATCAGAATTCAATGCGTTCCACCGCCAAGTATCTTAGCAACCCGAATAATCCAGCCATCATGGCCGACAGAGGTGACATTCTCATTTGCATACATGAACCCGGATCCCTCTATATCCAAACCCTGTACCTTGCTGCTGCTCTGGCTCTTTGTTACACTCCTGGTCTCCATCAATCTGCAAACCAACAGATAGCCTGGGTTATCTGAAGGGAAAAGGTCAAAGAAAATCTGTTTAGCGTCCTCCGGTCTGGAACAGACACATATGGGACATTAGTAGATATAAAGATGGTGGGAACGATCCTGGAGGCAATGCCCGGAGGCAGTGCAACACCAGGAAAGTCCCGAATTTTTAACAATACAGATGTAAAACCTGGGTGTGTTTTTTAATGTCATCTGTCATCTCATTTTATAGTTTACTTGGGGAGAAACATGTGTGTTTTGTCCACACAAAAAGAAATGGCAATTAAACTGTTTACCCCTAAAGTTGAATATAAAAGCACAACTTTGGGTTCCATCATGCTTTTTTTGTCACTGGAAGCAAAAATAGAGTGGCCTGATACTATCAACATACAGTGAATATGAGGAAAGGACTGACATTTTATTTTGAGATAGCCGATATTTTGATATTACAAAAACCACGTTTTGTCATAAAATGGATACATTTTGAACCAAAACATTATTGTGAGTTATCCAACATTTTTTTGGGTACCCATACACAATGTATTTGAATTAGCTGCATGGCTTCCACTGATTTTTCTTGTAGTGATTAAAGAAAGACAAACCATGCCAACATGAACCTGAATATTTTCCAACTTGAAGCACGCCTAGGCAGTTTTACATTTTAGTCCATGGTTGGTTGTATAAGATTTTTTTAAAAACAGAATTGTAACCCCTTGACTGCCACCAACCTATCACATACTGACCTGATGATATCATCAGTGGTGACATTACTGATGATGTCATCAGATGAAGAGGAATAACCCTGATATGCTGGCTTTTGATCTAACACACTCAAGAGAGTTATACCCCAAGACCATTTTGCCAGATTGGCTCTATCGGTTGTCTTTTTCATGTCATGATTTGCCCAATTATTTTTTCATTAGTTTTCTCTGGCAGTCAAGGGGTTAAATATCTACGGCTTTTAAATGTGGGTGTTGGGGTGTATTGCCTTTTAAGAAGCTGAAATTTGCTACCTCCACAACAATTAGGGCCAGGGGCATACAGGTCAAAACTCGTTGAGAATCATGAGGACATAGCCCCCCGTGGGGATACCGGGGGGTCTTTTGAATAAATAGTTCCCCCACCTTCTGGAAGTTCTGTGCTTGTAACTTCTTCTAATCTGTCACTCTGTTTGACTCTGCCTTTTCCTTTTGCTTACTGTCATCTACTATCTTTCTGACTTTACCGGTCCATTCTCCTGCCTTTTTTCAAGAAATATTTTCAAAATGATTTCCTCCAGCCAGAAGTCGGACTTCCTGGGCCTAACTATTTCTTAGCTAGGCGCATAACGGCAGCATGACACATCTGCGCTCATAATTGACAGGAAACTATCTGAGCTATCGAAGAAGAAGAAGATGAGGAGGACATAGCTCAGACTTTTTTTTCTTTGTCAATCTCCCACACAGAGCGCTGATGCATCATGCTGTCATTATGCGCCTAACTAAAAAATAGTTAGGCTCAGCATGTCTATCTTCGGCAGGAGAAAATCGTCGAAATTTCTAGAACAAAGGCAGGAGAACTTAATGGACCAGTAAGTCAAGAAAGATAGTAGATGACAGTAAGCAAAAAAAGGGAAAAGGCAGAGTCAAAAGAGAAAGACATTAATTAGAGGAAGCTACAAGCACATAACTAGTGCAGGAGGAACTATTTTGTTCTGAAAGACCTCCGATATCTCAACGGGGAGAGACTTGTGGAGGGGGCGGGGTTGTCCAGCTCCCCGTATGGAGGCACAAGGCATCCACCCACTGCCCCAATAGCACTCAGACGAATATTTGAGCTATTTCTCGTTGACGCTTTCTCCTGTAACAGGGCTGCCTATCCCCTCTTGCAGTTTCCATGGAAAAACTGCTTAAAACCAGGGACAGAGACTTATTTCCAGAGACAAACATAGCAATGTTATACGTCAGGGTCAAGACGAACAGTAACTTTTGATTGTTTCGGAATGTAGCAAAATTTTGCGACTGGATTTTTTTTAAAGTCTTCCTGATGCTTTTCGGAGCCAATGTGCTTCAATATTCAAGATCCTTTGGTGTTCAGTAACCTACGTGTAACATGTCAGTTCAGAAAATCTCAACAGTGTCTGTTGCTTTGGGTGTTCCTGTGTTCAATAGTGAGGTCAGCTAACAAGACAAGTGACTGCTCCACAAACTTTTCATTCTGCTCAGCTTCCAGGGACACCAGACATAAAAGTGGATTCCAGGGACAGGGTGTCATTTTTAACCGTTTCCAGGGACAAATACCCCTTAGGGGGGAACGGTAGGCAGCCCTGCAGTGTAATATAAAGAAGCAGAAGCTGAGGACTGACCTCCACAGTGACCACATTCACCGTGCTGTTGGCCAGCCCCGGGTCCAGACTCACACCTGAAACCACACACCTGCACCTTCACTCAAGGTTGTGTCAGACCAATTGACATAAGCTAGAACACCAAGGCTACATCACAATGTTGTTATGCTCTGCATAGGGTCCAGACTCAGACCTGAAACCACACACCTACACCTTCACTCAATGGCTTAACCCATTCGCCGCCAGCCATTTTTTAGCAAAAAAAATACCATTAAACTTAACTGGGTAGAGAAAAAAATTGATCTGCAACTTTGGGAATTCCTCTGTGACATGTATTTACATTAGGCCTATTCTTACCTCCCAAAATCAAGAAAATAGGGTCTTTGGATTAACAGGCCTTGATTTGATGCCTTTAAGTGACATGGGTGTTAAACCATTGTGGTGCATAAATGCGACATTGGCGGTGAAAAGGTTACGGTTGTGTCAGACCAATTGATATAAGCTAGAACACCAAGGCTACATCAAAATGTTGTTATGTTCTGCATAGTTGTGCGGGGGTTGTCTTCATAGCCATGGCAAGCTCCTAGCATAACATCGTCAGTCCAAAATCCTCCGAAGTCGGAGTGTGGCTGCCCACGTGTGCGGGGTAATCAAAAACGGTCACACACACGTAATGTTCTCATCCTAGCTGGTGCATTTGTACAGTATTGTTCAAGTGCAATCGGCTTTTGGGATGATCCCTGGAGTCTTTAAGCCAGGATCCGACAACAACAACAACTCAATGGCAGTGATGCTCTGAGGCATGGAAAAGTGCAAGGACAAACTGTCCTGGAACAAGAAATGTTCTGGCTCTTGCAGTACATGGGTGAAAGTGGTTCAGGCATGCTCCTGAAATCAGGATTTGAAAAAGCTGATAGAAAGAGTCTTAGGATTGGCCATCTTGTCATCCGAATCCACGGTCTTATAAAATCAAACAATTCCGCCAACATTAACGGCAGATTAGAACAAGATAATGGAGATGCAATTCTAA
>CM065687.1:53730328-53770328 GCA_017654935.2 Phymorhynchus buccinoides
CTCTGTCCCTGGTTTTAAGCAGTTTTTCCATGGAAACTGCAAGAGGGGATAGGCAGCCCTGTTACAGGAGAAAGCGTCAACGAGAAATAGCTCAAATATTCGTCTGAGTGCTATTGGGGCAGTGGGTGGATGCCTTGTGCCTCCATACGGGGAGCTGGACAACCCCGCCCCCTCCACAAGTCTCTCCCCGTTGAGATATCGGAGGTCTTTCCGAACAAAATAGTTCCTCCTGCACTAGTTATGTGCTTGTAGCTTCCTCTAATCTAATTTCCTCTTTGACTCTGCCTTTTCCCTTTGCTTACTGTCATCTACTATCTTTTTGACTTACTGGTCATTTCTCCTGCCTTTGTTCTAGAAATTTCTACGATTTTCTCCTGCCGAAGATAGACATGCTGAGCCTAACTATTTTTTAGTTAGGCGCATAATGACAGCATGATGCATCAGCGCTCTGTGTGGGAGATTGACAAAGAAAAAAAAGTCTGAGCTATGTCCTCCTCATCTTCTTCTTCTTCGATAGCTCAGATAGTTTCCTGTCAATTATGAGCGCAGATGTGTCATGCTGCCGTTATGCGCCTAGCTAAGAAATAGTTAGGCCCAGGAAGTCCGACTTTGGCTGGAGGAAATCATTTTGAAAATATTTCTTGAAAAAAGGCAGGAGAATGGACCGGTAAAGCAGAAAGATAGTAGATGACAGTAAGCAAAAGGAAAAGGCAGAGTCAAACAGAGTGACAGATTAGAGGAAGTTACAAGCACAGAACTTCCAGAAGGTGGGGGAACTATTTATTCAAAAGACCCCCCGGTATCCCCACGGGGAGCTATGTCCTCATGATTCTCTCAACGAGTTTTGACCTGTATGCCCCTGGCCCTAATTGTTGTGGAGGTAGCAAATTTCAGCTTCTTAAAAGGCAATACACCCCAACACCCACATTTAAAAGCCGTAGATATTTAACCCCTTGACTGCCAGAGAAAACTAATGAAAAAATAATTGGGCAAATCATGACATGAAAAAGACAACCGATAGAGCCAATCTGGTAAAAATGGTCTTGGGGTATAACTCTCTTGAGTGTGTTAGAGCAAAAGCCAGCATATCAGGGTTATTCCTCTTCATCTGATGACATCATCAGTGATGTCACCACTGATGATATCATCAGGTCAGTATGTGATAGGTTGGTGGCAGTCAAGGGGTTACAATTATGTTTAAAAAAAAATCTTATACAACCAACCATGGACTAAAATGTAAAACTGCCTAGGCGTGCTTCAAGTTGGAAAATATTCAGGTTCATGTTGGCATGGTTTGTCTTTCTTTAATCACTACAAGAAAAATCAGTGGAAGCCATGCAGCTAATTCAAATACATTGTGTATGGGTACCCAAAAAAATGTTGGATAACTCACAATAATGTTTTGGTTCAAAATGTATCCATTTTATGACAAAACGTGGTTTTTGTAATCTCAAAATATCGGCTATCTCAAAATAAAATGTCAGTCCTTTCCTCATATTCACTGTATGTTGATAGTATTAGGTCACTCTATTTTTGCTTCCAGTGACAAAAAAATGGTGGTGGAATCCAAAGTTGTGCTTTTATATTCAACTTTAATAATAATAATAATAATACTGAACATTTAGATAGCGCTTTACTCCCTTTGCAGGGAGCTCAAAGCACTTGACATAGACAATAAAACACAAATAAGTTGACATTATGCACATGTATAAGACTCACTACAATCATATCAAATATACATAAAATTAACATTGTTTAAACAAAGCCCTGTTCATAACCACAAAATTTGAAACAATATTATAAAAAAAAGAAACAAAATTGCAAGGGAAATCAAAGTTCATGAGCTATGTTACACACACTAACAAAGAAGCACACAGTCACACACCACGCACGCACACGCACACACATGCGCGCGTAATAATCAATGGGCATTCACACACATACACACACGCATGCACGCACACATGTACGCACTGATCCCATTACAACCACCCCTACTTGCACGCAAGCACACATATCCATGATTCAGGTTCTGAAACAGAAGCACGTATGGATGTAAACAGTTTAGGGGTAAACAGTTTAATTGCCATTTCTTTTTGTGTGGACAAAACACACATGTTTCTCCCCAAGTAAACTATAAACTGAGATGACAGATGACATTAAAAAACACACCCAGGTTTTACATCTGTATTGTTAAAAAAATCGGGACTTTCCTGATGTTGCATTGCCTCCGGGCATTGCCTCCATGATCGTTCCCACCATCTCTATATCTACTAATGTCCCATATGTGTCTGTTCCAGACCGGAGGACGTTAAACAGATATTTTTTGACATTTTCCCTTCAGATAACCCAGGCTTTCTGTTGGTTTGCAGATTGATGGAGACCAGGAGTGTAACAAACAGCCAGAGCAGCAGCAAGGTACAGGGTTTTGATATAGAGGGATCCGGGTTCATGTATGCAAATGAGAATGTCACCTCTGTCGGCCATGATGGCTGGATTATTCGGGTTGCTAAGATACTTGGCAGTGGAACGCATTGAATTCTGATGTTTGCTTTTAGTCCTGAACATTTAACTACTGCACAGTTTATTACCATTGTGACGATTTGTCGAAACTCACTGACGCTCACCTCTGTAATCTGAACCAAAACGGCGCTCCAACTTTCATTACCAACAAAATCATGTGACATTATGACGCTATCCTGGATCCCTCTATTCCATATCGTCGGTGAAATTCAAAAACTTCGTATCTTGAATGATTTTTTTTTTTTTTTAGTTAGATACATAGTCAGCTCTCTAATTTTTCCCGCCACCTTCCACCAAAAGCTCGTATCTCTAACAACTTTCTATCTGGGGTAAATGAGGTTGTGAAAATAGAAGAAAAACTCCCAAATTCAGATCTAGTTAAGGACAAAAACCTCATATCTTCGTTCTTTTCAAGTCTAAATTTTTTTTTTTTAAAGTAATTTTAACGAAATGCAGGACTAAACTCGCAATGTCTTGAACAACATATTCATCATAGTTAATCAATTGTGGTCAACACGGTTAATTTTTAAAATAGTTTTTTTTTTCATTTTTCTCAAAACTACCAAAATTGAGATACGAGGTTTTTGAATTTCACTGACGATATGTAATTGTGTAGCTTTAGTGTTTCTGTTGTTGAAACCTAACAGTTCGCACATCTTGCAAAGGAAAGGAAGAGAAACAAGGGTAAAGCTTTTCGTGTTGTTGAAACATTGGCACAATCGTCAACTTGAAGGAACCTGTATGTTGGAAATGAAGAAAAAGAAAGAAAAAAACTAAGTTTTAGCTTTTCTTAAGTTGAAAGCTAAATGGTGGCATACTTTATTGAGGAAAGCAATAGAATTTGCTAGGTTAATAATAGACATAACATTTAATTCTTAAGAAAGAAAGAAAATGAACTCATCTTTACCTTAAGTTGTTATTGTTTTAATTATTTTTATTCCTAAAATTCGATTTTGGGGCAGTGGGTGGATGCCTCGTGCCTCCATACGGAGAGCTGGATGGCTCCGCCCCCTCCACGAGTCTCTCCCCGTGGGGATACCAGGGTGGGGTGGGGTGGGGTGGGGGTCTTTCTTAAAATAGTTCCCCCACCTTCTTGAAGTTCTGTGGTTGTAACTTCCTCTAATCTGCCACTCTCTTTGACTCTTTTCCCTTTGCTTTCTGTCATCTACTATCTTTCTGACTTATTGGCCCATTCTCCTGCCTTAAAAAAACAAAATCTCCCAAATAATTTTTCTCCCTTGAGCTCCTCCGAAATCGAAATGTGTCGGCTGTACGCAGCGGGGAGACCAGTGAAAACTGAAAACCAGACATATATGTACCTTACCCATTATGGCCTGGGAACGCAGAAGAAGATTCGATAGTTGAAATTTGGAACGTGTATTCAAATAGAGAAGATGATTCCAAAAGAGATGTTTTAAATGTTCTCATAGTTGGATCTTTGGCCTTTGTATAGATTTTCATGTAAAGATTGTTTCATTTGTTCGCTGTTCTCTCTGTACCGACCTGACTGTTTGGACCTGCGGCTGTGTCGGGTGCTGTGTTGGTGATGACGGAACATGTCCTGGCCAACAAAAGATTGTTTCATTTGTCCATTGTTCTCTCTTGTCCTGGCCAACTAAAGATTGTTTCATTTGTCCACTGTTCTCTCTGTACCGACCTGACTGTTTGGACCTGCGGCTGTGTCGGGTGCTGTGTTGATGACGACGGAACTTGTCCTGGCCAACTAAAGATTGTTTCATTTGTCCATTGTTCTCTCTGTACCGGACCTGACTGTTTGGACCTGCGGCTGTGTTGGTGATGACGGAACTTGTCCTGGCCAACTAAAGATTGTTTCATTTGTCCATTGTTCTCTCTGTACCGGACCTGACTGTTTGGACCTGCGGCTGTGTTGGTGACGACGGAACTTGTCCTGGCCAACTAAAGATTGTTTCATTTGTCCATTGTTCTCTCTGTACCGGACCTGACTGTTTGGACCTGCGGCTGTGTCGGGTGCTGTGTTGGTGATGACGGAACTTGTCCTGGCCAACTAAAGATTGTTTCATTTGTCCATTGTTCTCTCTGTACCGGACCTGACTGTTTGGACCTGCGGCTGTGTTGGTGATGACGGAACTTGTCCTGGCCAACTAAAGATTGTTTCATTTGTCCATTGTTCTCTCTGTACCGGACCTGGCTGTGTCGGGTGCTGTGTTGGTGATGACGGAACTTGTCCTGGCCAACTAAAGATTGTTTCATTTGTCCATTGTTTTCTCTGTACCGGACCTGGCTGTTTGGACCTGCGGCTGTGTTGGTGATGACGGAACTTGTCCTGGCCAACATGGCAGATGAAGGAGGTGAGGCACAGAGACATAAGATGCTAAAAGAAGATTGATCTTTTTCTTGCACCGATGCATAACTTTGGCCGAGAGGACGTGAAACATTAATCTTCCTCCCTTGTACTGAATGTGAAGTGTCAGTCGTCTCATTGTTTAATTTTGTCAAAAATCTATTTGCTTGTTCACTGGTTCACAAAATATGATGTTTCCAACTGTTCTTAGCTGTCTTGATTAGTCACATTAGTGTGTGTGTGTGTAAACTTTCTTGGCTTTAAAAAAAAAGTCTAAGCTGGTGTTTTTTATTCACATAAATTCAAATTTAACCTGGATATGGTTCTTTTGCAGTTTGTGTGAATAAAACAGTATAGTGAACTCACCTGTTTTTGCTTTAAAGGGACACGTACCCTGACGGATACGTTTTTGCAAGAAACACGTCGAGATCACCATGAAAACACCCTTTACAGAGGTCGCAACACCCACTTTGCTCTGGTTTCCTAGAAATCACACCATCAAATTGGAGATTCCTCCTTGGCCGAGGTACTGGAAGTCAGATTTGTTCAGTTTTCTTCTCTATTTTAATGGCCGCCTGAGTCAGACCAAATCGTTTGCACAAAATGTCCACAATACAAGCCTTTTTTTTTTCTTTTCTCTTTTATACAGTTTACCAAAAGGAGTTTCGCTCACAACAAAGGAAAGCACTCCATTTTTATTTTTACTGCACTACAAAGAAGAAATAACATCAACCACTCTTGAGTGGCCTCCACCCACCCCGTCTAAAATGGCTTATCTCTCCGGCAAATCCGCCAAGGAGGAATCGCCGTTTTGACGGTTTGATTTATAGGAAACCAGAGCGAAGTGAGTGTTCCGATCCTTGAAAAGGCTGTCTTTCTGGTGATCTTGACGTGTTTCTTGCAAAAACCCATCCGTCAGGGTGTCCATTTAAGAAAACTTGGATTGCTTGGGAAGTTTTGAAAATTACTGGTATATTTGCATCTTTCTGAAAAAGATGTGATTCTGTGATTGATTATATTCAGTCATTTACTCATGAGCAACAAATGTTTAGTATTTACAGATTGATTGTGATATTTTAGTGATGGGCACACACTGGTAGATTGTGTTGAATTGTAAATAAATTCATATAATATTTTAAGCAATTAGCATAATGCTTTCTTAATCGCGTGACATTACCTGAGTCATTTTTTGGTGTCATACAGGTGTAAGCTCTATGAATGTTTGGTCAAGTTCTTATTAACAACTTATTTCAGAATAACTTTCTGCTAGGTTGGTGAATTAAATATTTTTTTTGAAGTGGTCTTATGCTTACCGTAATTTTCGGACTATAAGGCGCACCTTTGTATAAGGCTCATCCCCCAAATTTTAGATTGTGTTACTATACCTTCTTACTATTTCATCAGTCATTTTATAAGGCGCAGAGGTCTTAGTGTTGGAAAAAAGTATCGCCTTATAATCCGAAAAATACGGTAATTTTTTGTTAATAGAAACAGTGGAGTGAATTGTGCTTTTGTTTTATTCAGAATTCATCGAAGTCCTGTCTGCGCCAATGGATAACCTGATGAGCACCCTGGACAGTGAGTGTTACCTCTAATAATATTATATTCTGACATTTAAACCCACCCTCCTCAGGTCATGGATTTTTTTTTTTTTTTTTTTTTTTTTTTTGCTGTCCCATCTTCTGGTGAATGAATGGTGGCGTTGCTCCCACGCCGCTAGTTCCGAATCCCAATTCGCAGCTACACCCGGGTTTGTTCAAGTCGCCGAAACCGAGACCAGCAGTCCAAGGGGATCAGGTCATGGATTTCATTTCTGTTGCCAGGACTTAAAACAACAAAATAGATTGGCAACTGAAATGAAATCCATGACCTGATCCCCTTGGACTGTTGGTCATCTGAAGACTTTATTTGTATCCATTGCTAAGTTGAGGTGATATAGTGTTAAGTCCTGTCAACAGCAATGGTCATCTGAAGACTTTATTTGTATCCATTGCTAAGTTGAGGTGATATAGTGTTAAGTCCTGTCAACAGCAATGGTCATCTGAAGACTATTTGTATCCATTGCTAAGTTGAGGTGATATAGTGTTAAGTCCTGTCAACAGCAATGGTCATCTGAAGACTTTATTTGTATCCATTGCTAAGTTGAGGTGATATAGTGTTAAGTCCTGTCAACAGCAATGGTCATCTGAGGACTGTTTGTATCCATTGCTAAGTTGAGGTGATATAGTGTTAAGTCCTGTCAACAGCAATGGTCATCTGAAGACTTTATTTGTATCCATTGCTAAGTTGAGGTGATATAGTGTTAAGTCCTGTCAACAGCAATGGTCATCTGAGGACTGTTTGTATCCATTGCTAAGTTGAGGTGATATAGTGTTAAGTCCTGTCAACAGCAATGGTCATCTGAAGACTGTATCCATTGCTAAGTTGAGGTGATATAGTGTTAAGTCCTGTCAACAGCAATGGTCATCTGAAGACTGTTTGTATCCATTGCTAAGTTGAGGTGATATAGTGTTAAGTCCTGTCAACAGCAGTGGTCATCTGAAGACTTTATTTGTATCCATTGCTAAGTTGAGGTGATATAGTGTTAAGTCCTGTCAACAGCAATGGTCATCTGAAGACTTTATTTGTATCCATTGCTAAGTTGAGGTGATATAGTGTTAAGTCCTGTCAACAGCAATGGTCATCTGAAGACTTTATTTGTATCCATTGCTAAGTTGAGGTGATATAGTGTTAAGTCCTGTCAACAGCAATGGTCATCTGAAGACTTTATTTGTATCCATTGCTAAGTTGAGGTGATATAGTGTTAAGTCCTGTCAACAGCAATGGTCATCTGAAGACTATTTGTATCCATTGCTAAGTTGAGGTGATATAGTGTTAAGTCCTGTCAACAGCAATGGTCATCTGAAGACTGTTTGTATCCATTGCTAAGTTGAGGTGATATAGTGTTAAGTCCTGTCAACAGCAGTGGTCATCTGAAGACTATTTGTATCCATTGCTAAGTTGAGGTGATATAGTGTTAAGTCCTGTCAACAGCAGTGGTCATCTGAGGACTGTATTTATATCCATTGCTAAGTTGAGGTGATATAGTGTTAAGTCCTGTCAACAGCAATGGTCATCTGAAGACTATTTGTATCCATTGCTAAGTTGAGGTGATATAGTGTTAAGTCCTGTCAACAGCAATGGTCATCTGAAGACTTCATTTGTATCCATTGCTAAGTTGAGGTGATATAGTGTTAAGTCCTGTCAACAGCAATGGTCATCTGAAGACTATTTGTATCCATTGCTAAGTTGAGGTGATATAGTGTTAAGTCCTGTCAACAGCAATGGTCATCTGAGGACTTATTTGTATCCATTGCTAAGTTGAGGTGATATAGTGTTAAGTCCTGTCAACAGCAGTGGTCATCTGAAGACTTCATTTGTATCCATTGCTAAGTTGAGGTGATATAGTGTTAAGTCCTGTCAACAGCAGTGGTCATCTGAAGACTTTATTTGTATCCATTGCTAAGTTGAGGTGATATAGTGTTAAGTCCTGTCAACAGCAGTGGTCATCTGAAGACTTTATTTGTATCCATTGCTAAGTTGAGGTGATATAGTGTTAAGTCCTGTCAACAGCAGTGGTCATCTGAAGACTTTATTTGTATCCATTGCTAAGTTGAGGTGATATAGTGTTAAGTCCTGTCAACAGCAATGGTCATCTGAAGACTTTATTTGTATCCATTGCTAAGTTGAGGTGATATAGTGTTAAGTCCTGTCAACAGCAATGGTCATCTGAAGACTTTATTTGTATCCATTGCTAAGTTGAGGTGATATAGTGTTAAGTCCTGTCAACAGCAATGGTCATCTGAAGACTTTATTTGTATCCATTGCTAAGTTGAGGTGATATAGTGTTAAGTCCTGTCAACAGCAATGGTCATCTGAAGACTTTATTTGTATCCATTGCTAAGTTGAGGTGATATAGTGTTAAGTCCTGTCAACAGCAATGGTCATCTGAAGACTTTATTTGTATCCATTGCTAAGTTGAGGTGATATAGTGTTAAGTCCTGTCAACAGCAATGGTCATCTGAAGACTTTATTTGTATCCATTGCTAAGTTGAGGTGATATAGTGTTAAGTCCTGTCAACAGCAATGGTCATCTGAAGACTATTTGTATCCATTGCTAAGTTGAGGTGATATAGTGTTAAGTCCTGTCAACAGCAATGGTCATCTGAAGACTATTTGTATCCATTGCTAAGTTGAGGTGATATAGTGTTAAGTCCTGTCAACAGCAATGGTCATCTGAAGACTATTTGTATCCATTGCTAAGTTGAGGTGATATAGTGTTAAGTCCTGTCAACAGCAATGGTCATCTGAAGACTTTATTTGTATCCATTGCTAAGTTGAGGTGATATAGTGTTAAGTCCTGTCAACAGCAATGGTCATCTGAAGACTTTATTTGTATCCATTGCTAAGTTGAGGTGATATAGTGTTAAGTCCTGTCAACAGCAATGGTCATCTGAAGACTTTATTTGTATCCATTGCTAAGTTGAGGTGATATAGTGTTAAGTCCTGTCAACAGCAATGGTCATCTGAAGACTTTATTTGTATCCATTGCTAAGTTGAGGTGATATAGTGTTAAGTCCTGTCAACAGCAATGGTCATCTGAAGACTTTATTTGTATCCATTGCTAAGTTGAGGTGATATAGTGTTAAGTCCTGTCAACAGCAATGGTCATCTGAAGACTTTATTTGTATCCATTGCTAAGTTGAGGTGATATAGTGTTAAGTCCTGTCAACAGCAATGGTCATCTGAAGACTTTATTTGTATCCATTGCTAAGTTGAGGTGATATAGTGTTAAGTCCTGTCAACAGCAATGGTCATCTGAAGACTTTATTTGTATCCATTGCTAAGTTGAGGTGATATAGTGTTAAGTCCTGTCAACAGCAATGGTCATCTGAAGACTTTATTTGTATCCATTGCTAAGTTGAGGTGATATAGTGTTAGTCCTGTCAACAGCAATGGTCATCCGAAGACTTTATTTGTATCCATTGCTAAGTTGAGGTGATATAGTGTTAAGTCCTGTCAACAGCAATGGTCATCCGAAGACTTTATTTGTATCCATTGCTAAGTTGAGGTGATATAGTGTTAAGTCCTGTCAACAGCAATGGTCATCTGAAGACTTTATTTGTATCCATTGCTAAGTTGAGGTGATATAGTGTTAAGTCCTGTCAACAGCAATGGTCATCTGAAGACTTTATTTGTATCCATTGCTAAGTTGAGGTGATATAGTGTTAAGTCCTGTCAACAGCAATGGTCATCTGAAGACTTTATTTGTATCCATTGCTAAGTTGAGGTGATATAGTGTTAAGTCCTGTCAACAGCAATGGTCATCTGAAGACTTTATTTGTATCCATTGCTAAGTTGAGGTGATATAGTGTTAAGTCCTGTCAACAGCAATGGTCATCTGAAGACTTTATTTGTATCCATTGCTAAGTTGAGGTGATATAGTGTTAAGTCCTGTCAACAGCAATGGTCATCTGAAGACTTTATTTGTATCCATTGCTAAGTTGAGGTGATATAGTGTTAAGTCCTGTCAACAGCAATGGTCATCTGAAGACTTTATTTGTATCCATTGCTAAGTTGAGGTGATATAGTGTTAAGTCCTGTCAACAGCAATGGTCATCTGAAGACTTTATTTGTATCCATTGCTAAGTTGAGGTGATATAGTGTTAAGTCCTGTCAACAGCAATGGTCATCCGAAGACTTTATTTGTATCCATTGCTAAGTTGAGGTGATATAGTGTTAAGTCCTGTCAACAGCAATGGTCATCTGAAGACTTTATTTGTATCCATTGCTAAGTTGAGGTGATATAGTGTTAAGTCCTGTCAACAGCAATGGTCATCTGAAGACTTTATTTGTATCCATTGCTAAGTTGAGGTGATATAGTGTTAAGTCCTGTCAACAGCAATGGTCATCTGAAGACTATTTGTATCCATTGCTAAGTTGAGGTGATATAGTGTTAAGTCCTGTCAACAGCAATGGTCATCTGAAGACTGTTTGTATCCATTGCTAAGTTGAGGTGATATAGTGTTAAGTCCTGTCAAGCAATGGCAGTGGTCATCTGAAGACTTTATTTGTATCCATTGCTAAGTTGAGGTGATATAGTGTTAAGTCCTGTCAACAGCAATGGTCATCTGAAGACTTTATTTGTATCCATTGCTAAGTTGAGGTGATATAGTGTTAAGTCCTGTCAACAGCAATGGTCATCTGAAGACTATTTGTATCCATTGCTAAGTTGAGGTGATATAGTGTTAAGTCCTGTCAACAGCAATGGTCATCTGAAGACTTTATTTGTATCCATTGCTAAGTTGAGGTGATATAGTGTTAAGTCCTGTCAACAGCAATGGTCATCTGAAGACTTTATTTGTATCCATTGCTAAGTTGAGGTGATATAGTGTTCTAATTTTTGCAATGCTCTGAACATTTGGTGTGAGTGGATATTGTGTGAGCATATCCACGGGTGACATCAAAACATTCCCTCAATCCTCAAATGACACGTTTCAATGTTCTCTGAATCTTCCCATGCCTGAAGTGGTGACCGCATTGATTAACCCTTTCACCGCCAGCCATATTTCAGCCAAATATTTTCAATAAATTTAGCTGAGTAGAGAACAAAATCCATTTGCAGTATTGGGGATTCTTCTGCAACATATATAAAATAAGGTGTATCCTTACTTCCCAAAACTAAGACAATAGGGTGTTTGGATAATAGGCCCCAATTTGATGCCTTTTAGTGGCATAGGTGTTAAATCACTGTGGTGCTAAAATGCGACGTTGGCGGTGAAAGGGTTAAAAATAATTTTCAATTTGTGCATACAGGATGGGTGGGGGTGGTGTTAGAACTGCATGTCTATCATCTTGTTTCAGTCTGCCATCAATGTGTGTCTGTGCATACAGGATGGGTGGGGGTGGTGTTAGAATTGCATGTCTATCATCTTGTTTTAATCTGCCATCAATGTGTGTGTGCACACAGGATGGGTGGGGGTGGTGTTAGAATTGCATGTCTATCATCTTGTTTTAATCCGCCATCAATGTGTGTCTGTGCACACAGGATGGGTGGGGGTGGTGTTACAATTGCATGTCTATCATCCTGTTTTCATCTGCCATCAATGTGTGTCTGTGCATACAGGATGGGTGGGGGTGGTGCTAGAATTGCATGTCTATCATCTTGTTTTAATCTGCCATCAATGTGTGTCTGTGCACACAGGATGGGTGGGGGTGGTGTTACAATTGCATGTCTATCATCTTGTTTTAACCTGCCATCAATGTGTGTGTGCACACAGGATGGGTGGGGGTGGTGTTACAATTGCATGTCTATCATCTTGTTTTAATCCGCCATCAATGTGTGTGTGCATACAGGATGGGTGGGGGTGGTGTTACAATTGCATGTCTATCATCTTGTTTTAATCCGCCATCAATGTGTGTGTGCACACAGGATGGGTGGGGGTGGTGTTACAATTGCATGTCTATCATCCTGTTTTCATCTGCCATCAATGTGTGTGTGCACACAGGATGGGTGGGGGTGGTGTTACAATTGCATGTCTATCATCCTGTTTTCATCTGCCATCAATGTGTGTGTGCACACAGGATGGGTGGGGGTGGTGTTACAATTGCATGTCTATCATCTTGTTTTAATCTGCCATCAATGTGTGTGTGCACACAGGATGGGTGGGGGTGGTGTTACAATTGCATGTCTATCATCTTGTTTTAATCTGCCATCAATGTGTGTGTGCACACAGGATGGGTGGGGGTGGTGTTACAATTGCATGTCTATCATCTTGTTTTAATCTGCCATCAATGTGTGTCTGTGCACACAGGATGGGTGGGGGTGGTGTTACAATTGCATGTCTATCATCTTGTTTTAATCTGCCATCAATGTGTGTCTGTGTATACAGGATGGGTGGGGGTGGTGTTACAATTGCATGTCTATCATCCTGTTTTCATCTGCCATCAATGTGTGTGTGCACACAGGATGGGTGGGGGTGGTGTTACAATTGCATGTCTATCATCTTGTTTTAATCTGCCATCAATGTGTGTCTGTGTATACAGGATGGGTGGGGGTGGTGTTACAATTGCATGTCTATCATCCTGTTTTCATCTGCCATCAATGTGTGTGTGTGCACACAGGATGGGTGGGGGTGGTGTTACAATTGCATGTCTATCATCTTGTTTTAATCTGCCATCAATGTGTGTGTGCACACAGGATGGGTGGGGGTGGTGTTAGAATTGCATGTCTATCATCTTGTTTTAATCTGCCATCAATGTGTGTCTGTGCATACAGGATGGGTGGGGGTGGTGTTACAATTGCATGTCTATCATCCTGTTTCAATCTGCCATCAATGTGTGTCTGTGTATACAGGATGGGTGGGGGTGGTGTTAGAATTGCATGTCTATCATCTTGTTTTAATCTGCCATCAATGTGTGTGTGCACACAGGATGGGTGGGGGTGGTGTTACAATTGCATGTCTATCATCCTGTTTCAATCTGCCATCAATGTGTGTCTGTGTATACAGGATGGGTGGGGGTGGTGTTACAATTGCATGTCTATCATCTTGTTTTAATCCGCCATCAATGTGTGTGTGCACACAGGATGGGTGGGGGTGGTGTTACAATTGCATGTCTATCATCCTGTTTCAATCTGCCATCAATGTGTGTCTGTGTATACAGGATGGGTGGGGGTGGTGTTACAATTGCATGTCTATCATCTTGTTTTAATCTGCCATCAGTGTGTGTCTGTCTATACAGGATGGGTGGGGGTGGTGTTAGAATTGCATGTCTATCGTCTTGTTTTAATCTGCCATCAGTGTGTGTCTGTGCACACAGGATGGGTGGGGGTGGTGTTACAATTGCATGTCTATCATCTTGTTTTAATCTGCCATCAGTGTGTGTCTGTGCACACAGGATGGATGGGGGTGGTGTTACAATTGCATGTCTATCATCTTGTTTTAATCTGCCATCAGTGTTGGTAGAAATGTTTGGTTTTATAAGACTGGAATGACGTTCTGCTTTGCGTCCTCTGGTCTGGAACAGACACATATGGGACATTAGTAGATATAAAGATGGTGGGAACGATCCTGGAGGCAATGCCCAGAGGCAGTGCAACACCAGGAAAGTCCCGAATTTGTTAGCAATAAAATGATTATAAGACTGGATCTGGGTGACAAGATGGCCAATCCTGAAGACTCTTTCTATCAGCTTTTCCTATCCTGATTTCTGGAGCACTCCTGAACTACTTTCCCCCATGACAAGATGGCCAATCCTGAAGACTCTTTCTATCAGCTTTTCCTATCCTGATTTCTGGAGCACTCCTGAACTACTTTCACCCATGAATATAATTATGTGGTTAAAAAAACAAGCTGAAATGTTGCGGTATGGTCAGAAAAAGAACACTTGCCATATTTGTTTGAAGCTTTGGATTTCACTTGTTCCTAAGCAAAACCATTTAAATTAGGTGTTGAAATCTGCAAAGCCAACGGAGAATCTGTTGAGAAAGATAAAAAAAGAAAAGAAAAAAGGAATCAGTTTAAACTGTAAATGCATCATCACTAAATATGTTTAAAAATCTTATTGACAAAAAATGTAATACTATTATGTACTCCTCAAATTTGGAGAAATAAAAAACAAACAAAACCCCCCAAAAACAAATACACAATAGCCGAAGTAATTCACGGGCAAAGAAAAGAAAGAAGAAAAATGAAAATATAAATTTGTATACATTTGAGAAAAATATTTAGAGGGCAAAAGGCTTCAAAAGCCTACAGAGCCTAAACTGATATGATAACTGATATGATAAATGATTTTAAAATTTGGAGTATAATCTGTAAAGTATACATCCTTTAAATCTGTTATACCTACTCGTGTTCATATCTTTGGCCAGAGTTATCAGTGAGTGAAGAGTGATCCGTTCTCAGAGCATCCTGATTCTAGTGAACCCATGTATCATTTGACGTTTTGATTTGTCAACCAATTGATACATGGGTGCTACTCCCCAAAATGAAAAAAACCTGAAAGCAGGGGTCCAGGGACTCATGGCCCCAGCAGCCCCGTCGGACGATTCAGGGGGGCAACTTAGGAGAGAGATACGAGACAGACAGACAGTTAAAATGAGAGACAGAGACAGTTTGAATCTGATAAGCCTTGTAAAATTATTGCATTGCCTTTGTAAACTTCCATGATAGAACAACTAGACCAAGTTCAAAACGCCCCAAATCGCTTGTGGTCAGGCTTTTTTTTTAATGATTTACAAAAAACTGAAGTTCAGTTTCAGGTAAAATTAAAAATGCTGAAATCAGTGTAAAAATGAAAGAGTAGCACCCATGTTTATATTGTGTGTTTCAGAGTACACCAAGGAAAGAGGGGTGGTCCATTCCGTGGTCTACTCTTACGCTTTGGCTTTGTCCTACATGGCAAAGTCAAAGAAGGATGTTCCGTAAATAAAATGGGACCAGCCTGAGTAAGGATGGTGGAACTCCCTCCCACCTGAGGCAGTATCATCGGCCTCGGTGGAGAGCTTCAAGTCCCGGATCTAAACAGCGCCCCTCCCCTCCCCTCCCTCTTTGACCCTGCCTCATTCATTTCCCTCCAGTACTCCCCAATCCTACTTCCAACTTGTCCCATCTTTCCCACACAGCCATTCAAGCCGATCATCTGGGTGGCCAAGTAAATTATTCAGTGTACTAGTGTACAGATATCTTATCTACATGACCGAAGTCCCCAGTTTTTACACACAACAGAACCATCAAAAAGATGATGGCGGTTGTCTCCTGCAAGAAGAAGGCTGGTTTGTTTTCTTAGGGAAGTTTTAACCATCATGGATACAATTTCATTATTTAAAACAAAATTATGTTCGTGCCAAACTGCCCATTCAGTGTGCTAGTTTATTTAAGTCCATGGTTCATTGTATCAGAACAAGAATTGAATAACATTAGAAATATCTATGGCTTTTAAATGTGAGCATGGGGGTGTTTTGCCTTTCCTTAGTGTGTTAGTTTGCTACATCCATCCTACAGAATAAGGCATGCAGTTAACCATTCAAAAGTATCTAAAACAAAACAAGTTTGCCTTGGCATGAGGCTGTGTCAGACCAGTTGACATAAGCTAGAACGCCAAGGCTACATCAAAATTTTGTTATGCTCTGAATGGTTGTGCGGGCATTGTCTTAAGCCATGACAAGCTCCCAGCATAACATCATCAGTCTAAAATCCCCCGAAGACGGAGTGTGGCTGCCCACATGGCGGGGTAATCAAAAACGGTCACACACGTAATGTTCTCATCCCTAGCTGATGCATTTGTACCTTAGTGTTCAAGTGCTTCTCGCTGTTGGGATGATCCCTGGAGTCTTTTAGCCAGGGTAAGCCAACCAACCAACCAAAACAAGTTGTTTCTAAAATCATTTTTGAAGATTGACATTAGCATGAAGTTGGGGCTATAGTAAAGAGTGAGGGAGAGCTGCCTGTTTGATTTGATTTCTACAAGTAAAACAATGGAAAATCAGTTTGCTGCTTTGTTCATTTATTTTTGAATGACTGTTGACTTGCACTCGTTTTTAGTGCTTGAGCCTTGTGGAATTGTTGGTCTTTGGAACCATCCCCCAAACCAACAGTCCTGTCGTCCTCATGGTTGAGACGAAAAGTGAGAATTGGTAACCCAATAGTGAGAATTGGTAACCCTGGCAAGGCATTTTGGCTATTAACTGATCCAGCCCAGCTTTCTAGAATAGAAGTTGCCTCTTCTGCCATCTGGTGGCTACAGTCACACGTGATAGACTGGCACAGATTGACACGTGATACGTTGGTGGCAGTCAAGGGGTTATTGATATGATATTAGTACTAGTGAAGGCAAATCCGCTGAGGGAAGCACACCAACTGGTTCAAACATGACAATCGTTGGCCTAGAGCTGCATTATGATTTGGTGTCAAAACACACTTCTTCTTCTTCATCGATTGTTCACATATTATCCTGTCATTTCAGCGCAGATGTGTCATGCTGACGTTATGCGCCTAAAAAATAGTTGGGCCCAGCATATCACATCTTTGACTGGAGAAATTCTTTGTAAGAGTATCTAGAATAAAGGCTGGAGAATGGACCAATAAGGCAGGTAGGTAGCAGATGACAGTATTCAAGGGGAAGACAAGAGATAAAGAAAGTGATAGATCAGAGGATGTTACAAGAACTTCCGAGAAGGTGGTGGAACTATTTGTATGAAAGACCCGCCTGTATCCCAGTAGGGGCCACTTTTTCAGAATGCAGAATCTTTTGTAAGAAAAGTTTCAGATGTTTATTTCTTATTCCATGCATATAATGAAACAATGCAGTGTTGGACTAAAGATGATGTGCAAGTTATATTTTCTCCAAGAATGTTATGGATGTATCTTTCTTTTAGAATATGTGCACGAATACATGTTTAAAATGGATGCACTTGGGTGCATTTTCTTTCAATAGAGCTTTTGAAAGAAAATGTATTTCTGATGCTGAAATGGACATGTTTTGAGTTTGCATGTTGAATAGACATTTGTAAATTGAAAATGTATTGATTTGTGTGTTGAATGAGATATTTATAATGTTGCAAATGTTTGACATTTCTCCACCACCACCTCTTTCTGATATAAAGATGTGGACAGGGAACATACACTTCACCAAGGATAGTCAGCTCACAATAAAACACTACTTTCTCTCACACTCTACTGACTGTGAAAAAAACTTGCGGTTCATGCAGTGTTCTTGTTAATCCTGTCCTTGAAATCAGGTCATTTTCCAACACTTAACCCTTTGCGCACTGCCCATTATTTATTATTATTATTAGGTACTTTATAGTCACAGAGGCGTCTGTGAAATTCAGGTTGCTCCCACCTGGAGAGCGCGTCGCACTCGGATGCGCCACCAATTTTTTTATTTTTTTGCATGCGATTTTTGTGTGACTGATGAGGAAGGAAAGGTGGATGTGGGGAGTAAATTTTGACCAAATAACTTTTTCGTTACCTTTTCGTTACCACTGGGTTTAACATATGCTAAGTGCATGGGCACACGGGACCTCGGTTTACCGTCTCATCCGAAAGACTCCACGTTCAGACCGTAAGGCCTAGTGCAGAATAAGAGGAAAAAATCCCCTGTACCCAGGTTCGAAGTTGGGTTTACTTGACACGAAGTGAACGCGCTACCACTGTGCACTGTACACCACATTGGCGCTGCGAGCTGCACTCCCAGCCTGCACGTTCTGAGAGAGAGCTACTAGTTTCATTGCAAAACACACACAAAATGACAATGAAGCCCTTGCAAATGATTTAAAATTGCGCAACGAGTTTAGCGATCATTCTGACGCAAATAGCTTCAGAATAAACTTATTTTAGTCATTAATAGTTTCTAGATTGATAAGGAAACTAAATGGAGGTCTCTGCCTGACAATTCGGGTGCAGGCGCTGGTAGCTGCACTAGGGCACCCGATAAATTGTCGGGCGCAGGGCGGAACGAGTTGACCAGAAGAGATACACTGTATTGTTTTAAAGGGCAAAAAGTATCTGTGGTGTGTGGGTTGGAATTCATTAATCGACTAAATCAAGTTATATTTTTTCACCTATGGTAAAGTCATATAACATCGCTGTCTGACGCTAACCGTGTATCTACAAAATTTGACAAAAATAGATTTTTTACTGAAACTCCTTCCAGTGACCTCACGCAGGTCTTCTATAAATATCTTGTGTCTGCGACCAATGAAAATGCTCAAATTTGTCACATGATACCACGGAAATAATCGTGTATGTGGCGGGTTGTTGCTGGTTTTGACGCGATAAGCGTGTAACTGGTCACGCTAATCGTGTAACTGCCGGCAGCTGTCGTATCTCCCATTGTGAGAACAATGCACTAACTTTGTGACTAACCGTGTAACTGAATTATCACGAAAATGTTGGGTGTTAATGCAACTTTTATTGTGTCACATGTTTACTCATCGGTAAAGAAGAAGGGTCAAGCGTATATCAAATGGGGATTGACTTTGTAGCAGGCGACAATATGTTTTTTGATGCTCCTGTAAAATCAGATTGTGTAAATACACGGTTAGTGTCAGACAGCGACGATAATATAATTTTTTTAATTCAATGTCTTTTATAAAAACTACAATTAAAAGAAAAAACTAAACAAAAGACAAATGCCTTTCACACAAGAAAACACGTTCCATCCCAATCCAGCAACAGACCTTTTATTAGAACAGCTGGCAACATAATTATTTGAATGCATCGTACTTGTACATCATGAAATAAAACGACAGTATACACAAAATGTCAAAAGTACACAACTGATTTCAGGTCCTTTTATTGTAAACCACTGCTGGATTTTTACACACTCCGTTTCACGTTAAACATCTGGTACCCGACTTAAACACTAGTCTAAAGAAACGAAAACGTGCACACTGATGAGAGGGGAAATGAGAGAACAGGCATCAGAACAGTCTGAAGTCCAATCCTCTGAAAACCGGCAAAAGGGCCATCAAGGCCCTAGACTAAAGAGGGACAACACTGAAATCAGTTCCCAACATGACCAAATGGGCTTAACCCTTTCACCGCCAATGTCGCATTTTAGCACCACAATGGTTTAACACCCACGTCACTTAAAGGCATCAAACCAGGGCCTGCTATCCAAAGACCTTATTTTGTTAATTTTGGGGAGGTAAGGATAGGCCTTGCTTTCAATATGTCACAGAGGAATTCCCAATATTACAGACAGGCTTGTTTCTCTACCCAGGTAAGTTTAATGGACATTTTGTGCTGAAAAATGGCTGGCGGTGAAAGGGGTAAATTACTTTAGTGATAAATCACTTTAAAATGCCAACAGAAAAGATAACACTGAATAAACAGGCAAAACCTCTGACAAGAAAAGCCAATCTGTCAGAATTCTCAATCCTCTGAAATTTGCAGATCCTCTGACAATTCTGATGCCTGGAGAAGGGGATGGAAGGGAGGGAAGGAGGGGGAAGAGTTAGGAATAAGGGGAGAAGGGGGCGGATTCAAGTGATGAACGTGAAAGGAATCTCAACAACGTCCTCGGTTCACCTACAAACGTCAGTCAATGGACAAATACAACCACAGGATTCAGACAGTGAAAATGGTGAAATGCGCCAAGTCACAAAATGTGTCCCCCTTCCCAAGTGAGGGTTAGTCTTGCGAGATGATTCCGATTGCATTAATTTAATGGAATTAAAATGTCATTATTTATTGCTCTGGTAAGCTTAACATAAACCTGTAAAGGTGTGTGAACTTTTAACACTAGGATTTAAAAAACAACAACCAACCTTTGTCACTGATCGACAAGACGCTAAACCGTCTTTTTCTTTCCTACAGAAATTTCAACAGAGCATTATTTCATAACATTATAGACTTGCTTGGAAAACCAGCAAGCTAAAACTGATGTCACCATCGTCGTGATTTCACAAGTTGTTTTGAGAAAGAATAAAGTTACCGACTGTCCACCTCTAATGACTATTCGTATTCAGGAGGATTTCATCTTTTTTCTTTCGCAATATACTAAGCAGAATGAGGAAAAAAGCACTTTCAACATAAAAAAACTGACATACTTTTTTCCTGTTATACTTGGTTGAAATTAAAAGAAAAATGTAACGAAGCCAAATAATGTGTTGGACATAATATCAAACAAAAACCACAAATAAAGCCATAACAACATAAATAAAACAAGCATAAAAACATGAGTAACCGTCACCCTAATATTTGCTTGAATGTTTCAAGCGGCTTGCTCTTTTATACTTAATATTCTTAAATATTAATTTTCAGTGAGGTCCTTTTTGCTTCCTTGCTTGTATTAGGTATTAGGTACTTTATAGTCACAGAGGCGTCTCTGTGAAATTCGGGTTGCTCCCACCTGGAGAGCGCGTCGCAGCCAGAGGCGCGCCACCCATTTTTTGTGGTTTTTTTGCATGCGATTTTTGTGTGACTGATGAGGGAGGGGGGGGGGGGGGTAAATTTTGACCAAATGACAACTTTTTCGTTGCCACTGGGTTTAACGTATGCCAAGTGCATGGGCACTTTACAACCTTAGAATATTTAGTCGATTTTTTCCCGTTTTAAATCAGTTGCTCCTAGTTTACTTGAACAAACAAAAAATCTCCCAAATCTGACACAAACATGTTCGCATGCAATCCATTCTTTAAATTAAAAGGACAAAAAACCTGCAAAACATACCATACCATTCACTCTTCCTCTTAAAAAAAAAGAAGTGCACATGTAAAAAAAAAGAAGTGCACATGTATTTCTTATTCCAATCTCAAAACTGATCAAAAACAATAAATTCCAGACTTGCTTGGACCACCAGACACTGACAAAAAGAAAATTGTTGGTGAAATTCAAAAACCTTCTATCTCGATTTTTGAGTTCGATACATAGTCAGCTCTCTCATTTTTTCCTGCCACCTTCCACCAAAAGCTTGTATCTCTAACGATTTTCTATCTGGGGTAAATGAGGTTGTGAAAATAGAAGAAAAACTCGTAAGTCCCAAATTCAGACCTAGTTAACCTCGTATCTTTTCAAGTCTTAAATTTTTGTTTTAAAAGTAATTTTAACGAAATGCAGGACTAAACTCGCAATGTCTTGAACAACATATTCATCATAGTTAATCAATTGTGGTAAACGCGGTTAATTTTTAAATTTTTTTTTAAAATTTTTCTCAAAACTATCAAAATTGAGATACGAGGCTTTTGAATTTCACGGACGAAATTCTAATCCAAGTAAAACTGTATTGGTAAGAGCTCCGAAGTGTCTTCTTTTAATCAAAGGATCACTACACCGTGCTACCTGAGAGGAGGCAAGATTTGGGCATTGAAGCTAAGCTCTAATGCTTTACTTACTTCCTAGGCCAATCACCCCACGGCATGTTACGGTTGGCCCACAAATGGTAGAATTTCCGTCCTCTCCACCCAGTCTTAAAAACTTTTAAGAAAAACTTGATTTTTACAGGTCTGGGAACTGCTGAAAAAATGACAGCTTAAACCAATTCAGGGTAACTTTAGTCTTTCTCGACACTCATAATTGACTTTAACCCCTTGACTGCCATATAATGTATTACGTACTGACTTGATGACATCACTGATGAGGTCATCAGATGAAGAGGAATAACCCCGATATGCTGGCTTTTGCTCTAACACAGTCAACAGTTATATCCCCAGACCATTTTGCCAGATTGTCTCTATCAGATGTCTTTTTCATGGCATTATTTGCCCAATGAAGTTTTCTTTAATTTTCTCTGGCAGTCAAGGGGTTAACACATGTACTCGTGAAATGTTCCGATTTTCAAAAAGTACTGGCATGGTACCATTTCTGCACATGTTTTGTCACTGCATTAAATTACCGTAACTACTCTCTCTCTCAATAGTTGGCTTAACGTCTAATTAGGTGTAGCCGCAACCACTGCAAAAATTTTAAGTACGTAGCTTTTATCATTTTTGAAATATCGATGATTTGGCAAATTCCCTAACTTTTTGTGGGTGGCAAAGATTAAACCTGAGGTATAACTGATTTAAATAACTAATACTGAGAAAAAGGAATGCAGGCATCCTTCATTCATCTACTACAAACAAGCTTGTTGTCTAAAAAAAAACACCCAGTGGAACCTCCCTTATAAGACCTTCAAAAATCATCCAAAATGAGGTCTTATAACAATATAAGGGAGGGAATTTTAATACTTATAAAAAAGGGCAATGTTTCAGAGAAGTAGGTCTTGTGTGGGAGGGAGTCTTATAATGGGAAGTCTAATAAGGGAGGTTCCATTAGAAACACACAAAAATAAAATAGCACAAATGCAGCAAGAGATAGAATAAAAAACCTGTAAATGCATAGGTGCTACAATTTCTGATAATCTGATTACTACAGCACAACGACAGTCACAAGTTTAGCTAATTCTTTATCAATTCTACAATTCTACCGTGCATTGTATTGTATGGGTACCACTGTCTGTCACATGCACAATGCAGGGACCCCCATTTGGGGGTCTATGAAGTACTAACATTCTAAAGGACCCTCTAAAAGAATGCAGGGGGTCCCAGGGATGCACTCAAAAAATTATTTTTAAATAATAATAAATTTAATAATTAATAATGCTTATATAGTTTTGACCTCTGTGTCCCAGTAGCATTCGCAATGCCACTGGGACCCTCTATCCCGCCTCTGGGACCCTCTATACTGTAAGCGAAGGAGTCCCTGGGACCCCTTGTTTTGCGGGACGATTGGGAGCCCTGACATGGGTGCAACTAAACAAAATGAAAAAAACTGAAAGGCGGGGTAATGTCCCCCTGCAGCTGAAGCAAACATTGATTTATGAAGGTATTTTAGTTTGCTTCTGCCACAATTTATACAAAAGCTTATTTTAAAGTGTTTGAAAAATACAGTAGACGCCCAAAGATCTTGTTTGACAAATTAAAAACAAGCGCGAAATCGCAATAGTTTGTGGCACGCGGTCTATTTTTACCACTCCAATCATGAGTCACCTCCCCTGGCTTTTCAATAATTTTAATCTGTAAACCAGAATGTTATCTCTGCACCCTTTCGTAACTTTTTATATCTTTTGGAAAACATTTAAAACTATGTATCCTACTTATACTCATCGAAAGAAGCACCGCATACTCGTC
The DNA here is from genome assembly GCA_017654935.2 of Phymorhynchus buccinoides. Lineage (NCBI taxonomy): Eukaryota > Metazoa > Mollusca > Gastropoda > Neogastropoda > Raphitomidae > Phymorhynchus > Phymorhynchus buccinoides. The sequence goes on from CM065687.1 coordinate 53,753,833, forward strand.
GTGTCTGTTGTAGTGTCTGTATTACGTATGTTTATTATTTTGTACGCTTTTAAAATACATCATTTTAAAGTGCGGCCTCAATTTGAAGTGTAGCCTCGATTTGAAGTGCGACAATTTTGTCAAAATGTGCGACAATTTTGGACTGACCGACCGACAGACAGACAGACCGACCGACCGACAAAGTGAGTTATAGGTTTGTGGCTTGAGCCACAAAAAAAAAAAAAAAGGAACTTCCTTTCCTGGTAACATTCAAAAACAGGAAATCCTTGTATACCAAGAAAAGTTGCACCCATGTTGACATAGTTATAACAATATTATTAGTACAGTGTAGTACTAACCATAATAATAATAATAGAAGCAGTGATGTCCCGAGGCCCCAGTCATAGGCCATTGACCTATTAAAATTGTAAATGTCCTATTGTGTTCTCCCTTGTCTGATTCATTTTTTAACACTGGCACGCTTTGTCTTATTGATTTCTTCAAGAGCCAGGACACTGTCCTATTGATTTATCTCATCTCAGGACAGTTTGTCCTATCACTTTTCGATCCTCTGTGAATCACTGTAGAAGCCTGGTGAATCGTGTGATAATAGCAGCTAAAGCAAGCAAGAGAACACATTCTAAGAGCCTTTTCACTTAGAATGAGTTAATTTTGAAGAGGGATTCCAGTAACATGATTTACAGACAAGTAAAATCAAGATGGCAAGGCATATAAACATACTCCCAGTTTTATGACAGAGAGAGACCTGGATGCTTTATCACTCCGATCATGAACGAGGGAGTGAACATGGACCACGTGGCAATAAATGTTAATACAGACAAACCTCTATTTTAAGACTTCCAAAATGTCCGGAAAAATCGGTCGTAAATTGGAGGGGTCGTATGACGGAGGTTTTCACTGGCAGCCGTAGAAAGAAAAAGTTCAGCACAGTTCATACTCTCTTCTTCATGCACACATACAATGACATATTAAAACTGGATTTGGATCTTTCCAACTCCATAGGATTGTGCAATCGATGTATTACAGTTTCACTTTGCCGACTTCTTTTAATCACCTCCACTCTCATCCAAAGTCAGTGGTTTTCTTTTTCAAACTCAGTGGTTTTCATGCTTTTCCTACGCTTTCTGCCATCTTTTCTACAACAAGGGAAGCGACTCCGCTTTCAGGCCCTTGACCGTGGTTGTTTCCCTTTGCTCGAAGTCTATGCAGACGACAACAACGGTCGTAAAAACCAACAAAATGGCGGTTGTAAGTCGCGTTTTAGAGGAAGTTGTTTACATAGTAAAATGCATCCGTGCCAACAAATCCGGTCTCAAATGAGGTGGTCGCTTAACAGAGGGTCGTAAAATAGGGGTTTGTCTGTAGCTTAACAGTCACATGTTACTTGCAAGGACCTCCAGTGCTCTTCAAAGTAATTGTTTTACTGAAGCTTTCGCAACAAACTTGATGCACTAAAGTCTATTCACCGATGATTTTTTTCGATCATGGCTTACCATTTGGGCAAACTGATATAATGGGTTTGCTATTACAGACAAAACATCAGGAACTGTTCTGACAACTTTCATCATTATCAGTTCAGCTCTAGAGGCTCAAACAAAAAGTTGTCACATACACACACACTCATAGAGAAGCGCAAAGTCTCTTGTTCCAGTAGTAATGCACTGCTGGGAGAACAAAAAGCAAAAAACAGCTGTATGACAAAAGCAGGAAAAGAAAGCTTTGTGATCCAAACATCAGCCTGGTACAAAGATGCAGATTTATATTGCAGATATCTGTCACTGGTACTCTCAAGTAGTCAATGCATTCAACAATGTGATTCTAAAAACTCAATTCAAATGTACATAGATATATACACACTCTCCAACGAACAGCCACAATTACCCTCCCCCCCCTGAAGCTCTGCACTAAATCAAAAGGTATGAGTTTCACAAAGTGGCAAACACACAAAAAGATGTGAGAATATTTAAAAGAAAAAAACACATTTAAAGACCCACCACGTCAGGTGTCAAAATCACGTTTTTCATGGTGTTTTCCCTCTTATAGCTGGTAAGAAATCTTAAGAAATCTTCCTAGCATAAGAGGGAATGTGTCACGTGATGTGGGGGGGTCTTTAAAACCTGCTTTATTAATACACATAGATCAACAATGCCCATAACTTATTTTACTACCTTTTCAGACAACACAAGGTAAAACAAAACCAAAAAAAGCAGAAAAAAAAGAAACACAACACCCTGCAAACTGACAAAGCTGCTAGCATATGTTTTATGTTGTCTGCTTCCCAGAGGGACACAAACAGCAAAAAACACAGGACACAGAGTTCAAAACATGTCAATAGTCTTGGGGGGAAATTCAATGTATCGTTGTCTTTACAATGGAAACCTGTTGGTAGCCATACCTAACCTATGAACAACTGTTCACCTTCTGGTTTGATAGCCTCCGCAGACCTGTTTACCCCCTACACAAGTCTTGAGTAGTCTGGATAGCTGAAATGAGTAGTTTTGGTGTGAAATGAGTAGTCCTCCTCATTAAACCATCAAACAATGTTCACTGAAAATGAGTAATTAGAGCATTATTTTCAATTTTGAAGAGTAGTAGAGGTCCAAATTGAGTAGAATACTACTCGAAAAGAGTAGAGTAAACAGGTCTGCCTCCGTCTAACCTTATTTTGTTAGCTGTTCAGTGATATCATTTGGAAACTAGCATGTGTACACAAACTCCTGATGAATACAAGAATGCTTTCACAATTGAGGAGTTATGTATGTTTACGAGTAATTAAAAAAAGCAACACATTTCCAAATATAACTCTTAGAAGAATCTTAGTTCTAAGACGCTTTTTAAACACAAGATTCATATAAACAAAAATGTACACGTGCCTGCGTTTGTGGTCAGATCCCACAGAGATTGGTCGACATGGATGCCCAGGTATCTGGATTCAGAGTGCGTTTTTAAACTGAACAAGTTTTACTTCTACAGTTCTACAAACCATTTTGTGAACGCATCAAACTGATGGTGTAAGAGAAGCAAACAGATTCAACATTTGTGAGATTATAAACATTCTTAAATGAAATTCTTTTCTTGTTTTGAAAATTAAAAAAGGTACAATGTATCAATCTTTCTGCTGAAAATGGTATTTTAGTACATGATGTGTGTTTGAGTGAGTAAAATAATCTTATTCTTACGGGACCAACATCAATCCTGCAAGGAAGGGTGCGGGGGGGGGGGAAACGAAACGAAGGATGAAAATCAAACACTTAACAGAACGACAAAACGCCAAGCGTTAAATGTAACACAGAAAGATAAATAAGTTATAATTTTTGAAGGACAATACAATAAGTATAAACACAGAAAAGCCACACATGAAAAAAAATTAAAAAACAAAAACTGTTCAAGCAAAAGCTATGACTTCATCCATAGTCTCCCTTAAAAAAATAGCAAATCTCACATGATATACATGTCTTTTCAAAAGTGTCATCAAATTCAGTAGAATGAAGGACCTGAAAATAAATAGCCAATAATATTAATTGTCAATCTAACTTTGATAAACACAGTGGCTTCCTCAGTTCTTGCACACAGATTGACAAAATGTGCTGTACGGTAATTCACGCCAACTTGCAAACAAAACCTGAATATTACAACTGTTTAAACACTACAATCTGAGAAAAAGCATCTACAGTAAAACTTACTCTTTAAACATTTCGTATGGATGAAAAACAGAGAGACACTTAACCTATCTTTCAGTCTTACTGTATACTGTTGTCCCCTCTAAATGAAATATAACATTTCATGTTTACACCTCAACTTTTAATCATTCTTTCGATATGATACACCTATGCAACAAGAACCTACCACCAAAAAAAAAGGCCTCATATATTAAGCAAAGCTTTTCCTGCCTTAAACTCGAAAAAGGCCTCATATATTAATTAAGCAAAGCTTTTCCTGCCTTACACTCGCTAAAGAAATGGGCATGGATAAGTTAACAAAAACTCACCAAACAAGAAAAGGGTAACAAGGCGCTATAATAGGACTGATTTGCATGTCTCTCTCACAACATGAGGATGACACTGACAGTCCAACAAGCAGCCTCTTTATACAAAAGTATCGAGTAATTACTAGTAACAGATCATAATATGGTGTGGAAAAAGTTATCAAGCTCGCTCTTGTACACAATCATGTGCTGTACGTAAACATTTCTGTAAATAAATGACCAAAGTTGTTTTTGCTAGTTGCGATGTTTAAAAACTAGTGACAAACAGGTACCAGTGACTGGCTTCTTTAAGCTTTAACATGTTAATACGCACACTACTACTTCCTGGTGCTTGTTCAGGTTAACTCGAGGAGACGGACAAAACTCTGGCAAAAGTACCTAAAGATGCTGGAGAGTGTACACAAATCCATTTATCGGTCCAAACTGAACTTTAGTTTACACATATATACGACATGATACGATGCCAGGGAAGAATTAATCCAATGATTTAAAAATTACAATATAGAGAAAAAAAAACCTGACAGAAAAAGAAAAAAAAAATTCAAATTTCCCAGCATATCGTCTTTCAAATCAAGGATAATGGCGACTTACAACATGCACAGAAAAATGAGTTCAACATCATGCATTCCACCCATACATACCATACCCCCCCCCCACCCCCACCCAGGAAGTCAGTGCAGGCTACAGCACAGGACTGCCCCCAGTGCCGGGACGTAGAGACCCGGGTGACCCTGACCTTGGTCAGATCTCATGCACACTCACACAGGAAATCCTAAGTAGCTCTAACCAGTGGGCTCGCTTTCATTTCTTGTTGTCTGGCGGCATCGCGAATTCTCTCGTCCACTTTTGTGCTGTAAATACAACAAGGGGGGAAAAAGGATTTCAACAAACATCAAGAAAACTGTTACTTTCATTTCGATTAACTGCTCAGAGGCCTAAATAGTAAGGAGAGGAGAGAATAGTAATAATAATAATAATAAACAGATATTTAAATAGCGCTTTTTATCGAGCACAAAGCGCTTTACAATCAGCATTGAAACACTCACACACGCACAACAGACACACACGCAAAACAGACACACACGCACGTACGTGCACGCACGAGAGTGAACGCGTTCTTGCACACAGACATACACAGACATCCCCACACACATTTCGTCAAACACACAGAAAACACATTCTCACTGAAATGCACACAAACTTACTCAAACATACACTTGTACAAACACGCGCACACGCACGCACACACATACACACACACTCACATACACAAACACACACACAGACACATACTCGCACACACTCCTCTCCCCCCTCTCTAGCCGAACACAATCTCTCCTGCACACGCATACACATGCAAGCAGATATACCCACACAGAACACACATTATTATTATAATAATAATAGTACATTTTATATAGCGCTTTACCTCAAATGAGCCCAAAGCACTTTACAATCAATTATTCATCAACAAGTAGATAACAAAAATAGTACAGTGGAACCTCCCTTATAAGACCTTAAAAAATCGTGAAAATAGGGTTTTACGCCCTCTTCGGCCATGAGTAAATACAAAGATGGTGGGAACAATACTGGAGGCAATGCCCGGAGGCAGTGCTAAACCAGTAAAATCCCGATTTTTTAATAATACAGATATTTGTAGCAGTAACCATGCCTACCTTAAAAAATCATCCAAAATTAGGTCTTATATAAGGGAGGGGTCTTCTAAGGGAGGTAATTTTAATACTTACAAAGAAGGGCAATGTCTCAGAGAAGAAGGTCTTATGTGGGAGGGAGTCTTATAAGGCAGGTTCCACTGTACCTTCAATAACATTGTCATATGGTCTCGACTATCGGCCACTAGAGGATTGTGCAACACCGACAAAATGACTCGTTGGCAAAGCAAGCATTGAACTAGTTTGTGAACAACGCTTTGTGCTTTACAAAGGTTGAAAATTAACTGACAGAACCACTGTATAGCATTCAGCTCCTAAAGCTGAAGTTAACATCAGCACTAACATGAAAATTAATTATCTCCCAAGTTCCACTTGCTATGCAAATGTTACAATGAAGTCTGGTTAATTTCAGGTGCTGCTTCAATCATAATTATAATCAGTGAAAACATACTAAGGTAGAGAACTCTCTTTTAATTAACTCCCCTCGACCAAAATTGCTTTTGACAACCCTGCCTAGCCAAGCATGAGCAAGAGTCAAAGGGAGACAAACCCAACTTCATCCTCAAAAAAGAAGATGAGCCAGGTTTGCCTATATGACCCTCACAGAGGCAGGACACGGCAACATTCAGGCATCAGAATACTCCAGAGTCCAATCCGCAGACGAACAACACTCGCCATGACTCGGAGTCGACATCGAGTCGGACCCCACAAAACTCTAGTCCGTGGTCGGCATCATTGCGATCATTCGCTACCCGATTTTTCGCGGAGAAGTTAAAAGTTCTCACATCATCGTAGTCTCCCACGATCATATCCTCTAAATCGACTCATTTAAAACCCAAATCACAATCACTGTCATCAAAACCAAACTCTGAAACAGTGAAAGTAAGAGTCTAGAGAGCTCTAAACTCGGAAGAAAAAACAAACATGGCCGTGATTTTTCGTTTCCGAAGGCGCAGTGTGAAAACAAACCGTTTAAGAATACCATTTGAGAATAAGATCGCGCTGCCTCATGAAGTACAAACCGCGGCCGGCAGTGCCAAAACCGCGGCCAGTGGCTACCAAAACCGCGGAAATCCGCGGGCCAATCTGATGCCTGAACATTGGTAGAGAGAATTGTGCACAAACAAATCAACATTTATTCAAGAATGGCATAGCCTTCTAATTTTGAATATATGTTACACAAAAATAACACACATCCCAGAACAAACTGGTATGCCTTGAAAGAAGGTTTGGTTGACAATTCTAATTAGCATAACAAAGTTCCGCAGAACCAGTCTACAGAACTACACTCATCAACCAACTAAAAACTGCTATCAGTAGCAAGCTCTGAATCAACTGACACACACTTTAACCCTTTCGCCGCCAAATATTCGCACCACAATGATTGAACACCCATGTCAGTAAAAACCTTGAATTCAGGGTCTGTTATTTAAATCATATTTGTGTTCTTGATCTGGGGAGTTAAGGATAGGCCTTTTTTTAAAGCATGTACCGTATTTTTCGGATCATTAGGCGCTGCTGTGTAAGGCGAATAGGGCATTTTTTCAAGAAAAATCTGAAAAAATTAAAGTAAAAGGCGCCCTCGTTTATAAGGCACCTACACAAAAGAAAGTCGAAGTTTGAAGCCTGTACACGTCCTGTAAACGCTTACCGACCGCCATTACTGCTGTCATAAACGAGAGTTGGCTCCCTTCTCAAATAATCGAAACTTCCGTTTTTGCGACTTCCGGTTGTTGTGTTTGGACTTTTCTTCGCGAAAACTGGCATGTGCATGGCGAATTATGGCATTTTAAGCTCTACAACGATGCTTTTTACATCCAATGAAGGGTTATGGCATCTGTTGGACGGTATCTCGGATGATAACAGTGATTTTGAAGCATTTTAACGCGAGTATTCGTCGTATCGGCGACTCGTTACCACTTTCGATGTTGTGACTCACAGTAGACTGTACTGAGTACAGCAATCGTTGCCTCTCTTCTCACGATTTTGTTCACTAATAGGGCGCCCTTGTTTATTAGGCGCATAGGTCGAAATTGGAGAAAAAAATATCGCCTTATAGTCCGAAAATTACGGTAGTAAAGGTATCCCCAATATTTCAGACAAAATATTTTCTTTACCCAATGTAAGTTTATTGGATCATTTTGGTTAAAAAAATGGCTGGCAGTGAAAGGGTTAACCTCCTCTGCCTTGAAACCAAGACCAATAAAGCAACTGTCTCGCCTGAATATCTTCTCTGAGCCTGATTATACGCTTTAACTCTTCTAGCAGCATGGGTGAATATTCGCCCAGTACCTCACTCTACACTCCCACCAAATGCAAAGACATTCACTGCCAAATACTGTGCCATGTCAGGCATGAAAACTACTGTTCCCCAAAAAAGAGGAGATTTTTTCAGCCGAGAAATCCTTCCACCCGGTTTTTCAGCTGACGTCAGAAGTTTTGTTCAGCATCAGCAGGTGGGGGGGGGGGGGGGGGCTGTTTTCATGCCTGATATTTCTTCTTCTTTTTCACCCATTCTTCGTGCACGGCTTGCTCTTCAGATGCCATTTTGGAAGTGATGACATCGGGAGGAGGAGAAGGCGCGAAATGATGATCGTGCCATTTAAAGACCCAGCATGCCAATTTTTTTTATTCGATTTATTAAAAAAATTTAGGCAGAGATTTTTTTTTTTTTTAAGGCGGAGATTGGTCGATTTCGGAAAACAATTAGGCCTGCATGTGTTTGGTCTATTTTTAGAGCTTATGTCTGATTTTTCCGTTAAAGCAACGCATGCACACTCGAAAAAAAATAGTTACTCCCCTCTTGTTGGTTGAGATGCAACGGACAAGACGTCAAAAAAGACATGGCGCTAGAAGAGTCAAAAAGCTGTTTTTAAAGGGGCACCCTGACGGATTAGTTTTTGCAAGAAACACATCAAGATCACCAGGAAAACACCCTTTACAGAGATCACAACACTCACTTTGCTCTGGTTTCCTAGAAACCGTCAAATCGGCGATTCCTCCTTGGCGGAGGTGCTGGAAGTCAGATTCTTTCAGTGAAAGAGAAGTGCCTTCTCTATTCTAATGGCCGCTTGAGTCGCTTAGACCAAATCACGAAATTTCCACAATACAAGCCTTTTTATTTACAGTTTACCAAAAGGAGTTTCGCCCACAACAAAGGAAATAGCTCCAATTTTTTTTTTACTGCACTACAAAGAAGAAAAAGCTTCAACTACTATGAGTGTCCTCCACCCACCCCTTTCCAAAATGGCTTATCTCTCCGGCAACTCCACCAAGGAGGAATCGCCATTTTGACGGTTTGATTTATAGGAAACCAGAGCAAAGTCAGTTTTCCAATCCTTGAAAAAGCTGTCTTTCTGGTGATCTCGACTTGTTTCTTGTAAAAAATAACCCGTTAGGGTGTCCTTTTAAAGCTTAGCAAGTACAGAATGGCTTTTAGAAATGGTAAGGTCACCTTTTTCAATAGCGACAGATTCGTTTGTTTTCCACTGCTCAGCTACGTTGGTGTCCAAAGGGTCGTCAGGATTAGGGGAACTAAGCAGGGCTTGAATAGATAGCAACACCGTCCGTATCTGTAATGCAGGACTCCATTTGTCTGCACACACACACAAAGACAAACATTACGCTCAGATTTAATTCAATACTTGCCGATACTGACCTTGAATTTTCCTGTACAAAACCAACATGCAGTTATCGTTCTCAATGATTTTTTTTACACACTTTTTGGCTTGCGCAGTTGCTGTCATTAATATTAAAAAATCATTAACAAAAGTTACAACTACATTTTGTATGTCACTGCCGTTTTAATATATATAATGAATCAAATTATAATACAAAATTTTTCCACACTACTGTCTACTGTCATAGTTCAAAACAATCAATTGAAAAAGTGGTCAAAGTAGTTTTGACGCTATTGACCAACTATTGAGTAGTGTCATAGTTCAACAATAAAAAATGAATAAGTTATAAACAGATCAGTCATAATAAAAGTATGCTGCCACACAAATCCACTCTGTACATAAACATTGTTAGCATAGGATGAGCTTCTTTTTGTAACAATTATGGTCAGTGTATTTAAAGTACGTAGTATTTGTGCCAACTAAAAAGGTGTCATTTGGTCAAAATGCACACCCACCCCCTTTCTTTCCTCATCAGTCACACAAAAATCGCATGCAAATATAAAAAAATTAAAAAAGGGTGGCGTGCCTCTGGCTGTGACGCGTTCCCCGGGTGGGAGCAACCCAAATTTTACAGACGTCTCTGTGACTACAAAGTAACAGATACCAATACCAACTTTACACAGACTAGCTACACACGTTACACTAAATTTGTGAAATTGCCTGTTTCATGAAATGAGCAAGATTATGCTTGTTTCGTGAAACAAAACGACAGAATTGCGTTTTTTATGAAACCAGCAAATCTGTTGCCTGTTTCATGAAACAAGCAAACATGGCTTGCACATTTTATGAAACAGGCAAACAATTATTCGAAGGCTGAACATTTGAATGCAAGTTTGCCTGTGTCATGAAATGAGCAAGCACTGATTCAGCTGATCCAGCACCTCTCCCTCTCTCTCTGCCTCTTTCTCTCTCTCTCACACACACATACATACATACACACACACACCCAGGGACCCCCATTTGGGGGTCTATGAACTACTAAAATTCTAAAGGACCCTCTAAAAGAATGTGCAGGGGGGTCCCAGGGATGCACTAGAAAAAATCGTTTTAGTATTCGCAATGCCACTGGGACCCTCTATCCCGCCTCTAGGACCCTCTATACTGTAAGAGAAGGAGTCCCTGGGACCCCTTGTTTTGCAGGACTATTGGGAGCCCTGAACACCTCAACATATTTATTCAGGGAAACAAGATGAGCATGATAATCACCACACAATTAATCTCCTGAAGACTAATAATAAACATCACACATCTGCACGCAAAATCAGCATGGATTGAATTTCAAGACGTTTTTCAGTCCAAAATTGGTGTACATGGTTGTCTTGATGTTAAAAATGTTTCTCCTAGTGAACTCTGCATACACGGTGACACACACACACACAAGTAGAAAAATAGTCTCTCACTCATTCATTCGAGTAGGTGTTTAGAGAGAGAGAGGAGAGAGAGAGAGAGAGAGAGAGAGAGAGAGAGAGAGAGAGAGAGAGAGAGAGAGAGAGAGAGAGAGAGAGAGAGGGGAGAGAGAGAGGGGGGGAGGGAGAGAGAGAGAGAGAGAGAGAGAGGGAGAGGGAGAGAGAGAGAGAGGGGGAGAGAGAGAGAGAGAGAGAGAGAGAGAGAGAGAGAGAGAGAGAGAGAGAGAGAGAGAGAGAGAGAGAGAGAGAGAGAGAGAGAGAGAGAGAAGAGCCAAAGAAAGATAGACAGTTTGAGAGGGAGAGAGGGGTGGGTGGGGTGCTGGATCAGCTCGATGTTCATTGCTTGCTCATTTCATGAAACAGGCAAACTTGCATTCAAATGTTCAGTCTTCGAATAATATTTTGTGTTTCATGAAATGTGCAAGCCATTTTTGCTTGTTTCATGAAGCATGCAACAGATTTGTTGGTTTCAAGAAAAACACAATTCTGTTGCTTTTTTCACAAAACAAGCAAAATCTTGCAGTGCACTCATTTAATGAAAAAGTCAATTTCACAAATTTAGCATAACATATGACTCTACTTATCTATAACAAAAGGAGGTACTCACCTTTTAAAATATCTAGACATATCCTTCCCAGTTTGTCAATGTTTGGATGGTAGATTTTGGTCATAAAGCGCACCTTGGGAGCCGACATTGGGTACTCCTCTGGCAAGAACAACTCCAGCTGAAATGTACCTCCTTCATAAGGAGACTGTAACAAATAGTTAGCGAGGAATTATTAATATTTCATTTTGAAGCATTAAAAAAAATTGAACATAGGCATATAAATGAGAGAGAAAATATTCAGTTCATTACATATCTAAAACATTTTGTTTTCAGATTTTCACTTTTGACTTACCTTGGATTCCTGTGTTCTAACAGTTCCCAAAATAAAAATGGCCAACATTTATCAACTGTTTACACACCATGATTTCCCAATACTTGGGTGCAACTGGATAAAATAGAAAAACATGCAAGGCAGGGGTCGCCCAGGGCCCTGGCAGAGTACAGGGCTGGGGGGTCAGGGGGCGACGCCCCCCTGAAGCTGAAGAAAAAGCAAAATCATACTCAATTTGAAGCTTATTCCAGACTTGTAACACTTTTTTCCCCTTGAACTTTGAATCAATTGTTTTTTGGTGGTCAAATTTTTTTTTAAAAACAGGCGCCATATCCGAGGCAAGGTTGCATCCATGTAATATCAGATCACAGTTAATACTACATAATCTCTTCCTAAGTTCCTTACTAACTAAGTAACTTAGTAACTAACTAAGCCTCTTGACTTTCCTCAATCACAACATCATGCAAGAAACACAATGCATGATTCAAACTGAAGACATGGAAACTTTATGCTGTAGCTTCACTTGGTGCTTATTCAACAGTTAAACAAAATAATCAACACAGAAATGAGAAAATGGCAAAATAAATCTTGAATGAAACTTAAACTGCCTGTATCTTTGTTAGATTCTCGGTAAAACCAATAACTACAACGTGTTGGCAAGCGTTAGTACTTATTTTCAACTGTACAATTTCAGAGAAAAAGAAATCAGCGTTACTGTTAATAAATAAAAGATAGTAAAATGAATAAAAAATAAACGATTATAAACATTAAAAGGGAGAGTAAAGTTCCAATGCTGTTTTACATTTGCAGGTCCAGCAATGACGACTTTGAAGTATCGGGCATTGCTATCATCTGGAATAGCAGAAATCCCAGCCACAGGTTCCGCTTGTAAACGCTGCGTTTCCTGCAACAAACATTGTATTCTCGATTAAAGTAGTGTTAGTACCCAAGCTACAAAAAGAAACTTAAAACGTTTATGTGCACAACGTATAATTGACAGTAACTTACAAAGCAAACAGCTGCTTGCTCAGTTGCTAGTACTATTTAGCAAGTTTAGCAAGACAATGAAGACATTAATTCTCCCACTTTCATATAACGAAGTACCATTTCCATGAGATTTTCACCTTTTAATCTGATGAATGCAATGTTCAGATTCAGAAATTTGGTGTCCGCTATAATCATAATAATGTAGCAAGACAGTGAGTTTATTCTGCAAACTGATGACTTAGCAGGGCTCCCAATCGTCCCGCAAAACAAGGGCTCCCAGGGACTCCTTTACTTACAGTATAGAGGGTCCTAGAGGCAGGATAGAGGGTCCCATTCCCAGTGGCATAGCGAATGCTAAAAAGATTTTTTTCTAGTGCATCCCTGGGACCTCCTGCACATTCTTTTAGAAGGTCCTTTAGAATTTTAGTGCTTCATAGACCCCCAAATGGGGGGGGGGGGGGTCCCTGGTCCAAGCCCTGCTTAGTGTCAGTGATGAGCAAGTGTATCTACTCTTCAGTGTTTCATCAAAGTAGTAAAGATTAATTGCAGATTCCCCCTCCCCCCAAGAACATTTTTCCCCAATTTATTTCCTCAGACTACCACACAAATGCGAAAAATTCCCAGCTCTGGTCCCAGACTACATTTCGTAAATTTTATCACAGGTTGATTCAGTTATTGTAAAAAAATTGCTTCCCTGCATTTCTGTGATAATAACATGATTTCAGTTTCAGGTGATTGCCCTAACAGCCTAACAAAAGTAATGTTCTTACATTTTAATAGTATGTTAACACAATAACAGAAATTTAATAGTTAGGGTTTCAGTGACTTTCAGTTTCACCAATCAGTCACGCATCTGTCTAAAAAAATTGACTTAAGTCTAACCTGACCATAACCCTATCCATTACCTGAAACAAAACCTTCAAACAATTACATAGGTAGGAAAAAAGAAAAAGCAATTTATAATTTAAATTGAAGAAAAATCGGTAAAGGTTAAAGATTGCCCCCCCCCCCCCCGCATTTCTCGGTTAATTCCATTTTTGCCTTTCTTACCAAACATAAAGCTGTATTTTATTAACCTTTTCAGCTAATTATCTTTTCGGAATAATAACCCTAACCCCCCCCCCCCCCCCCCCCCCCCCCCCCCCCCTATAAGACGGAAAAACGCAATGAAACCACGACTGTGACAAATGCCGCGGTGTACTGCAGTACATAGGGGTGTGGTGTGGTGGGGTTCCTATTAGATAATGGCCTTTATCATGACTGCAATTAATTATTGAACAAAGATAATTAGCTGAAAATGTTCATAAAATACAGCTTCATGTTTGGTAAGAAAGGCAAAAACGGAAAAATTGAATTAACCGAGAAATGTAGGGGGGGGCACATCTTGACCTTTACCGAAAAATCTTATCTGTACTAGTGTACTGAGAGTGACTTCCCCTGATAGTGGCCTTAGCATTGTAACACTAACAGAGCCCTGGGTAATTGTAGCCACTGTATTAAAAAATATCTTAATTAGTTAAATTAATATGTACACAGTTTTGATTCAGGAAATTTTCAGTCGAATAATTATCAGTCAGTAGTTATTCACATTTCTTCCTGTGAAATTCCCTTCAATTATACAGACACAAATGTGTCCAGATTGTACTTCATTTTGCATATTTTGCGTTGAACTTGAACTTGAAGAGTATGTAACTTCAGGGAGAAGGGCTTCAGTTTGACGGGTCTGTAGAACAGGTCATTTCAGGTCTGCGGTGTCGCAGTCAAAAGTGTAGCTCGTGCAAATCTGCCGCTCGCTACTATGACTATGAGAGTGTGTATTTGCGACAACCACAAATTTCACTCTTTCTTTACTTGAACCATTTACCTAACCCTAACCCTACAAAAAAGTGAAATTTGTGGTTCATGCTCAATGTCGCAAATACACACTCTCATAGTAGCGAGCGGCAGATTTGCACGAGCTACACTTTTGACTGCGACATGCAGATCTTGTTGACTGACAGTAGTCACGGACCACCCATCTTGTAGACTGTATATCTCGGCTCTGGACTTTTTCGATAGCATCAATGCTGCCCTTGTGGGTGTCCCAGACTGGGCTGGCATATATTCCAGGAGGGGAAGCACCACAGCTTTATACTTATAGTCATAGGCCTGTTCTCTTTCAATCAAGAGAAAGGACGCTTGAGAGGCCGCGAGGCCTAGTCGTCCTACCTGACCTGACCTGACCTGTTCCTCGACTTTTCTGGTTGAGGTACGTCGAAGGAGCCTCTAAACTAAACGGTTAATATACTCGACTAGCTGTACACTTAATAATAACAAAAATTAACCCTCCAAATCAATCAATGCCACAGATAAAAGATTTCAAACCGACACATGTCTCAGTCACAGACGGTGAAATTAATGTCAAACGAAGCCAAGATTCAGCGAGATGAGTGGCACTGGCAGCCTTCCACTGGCAACGTTACAGATCATGACAGTACTTACTAGTGACAAAATGTTCATACAATTGAGGTTACAATACTTCAGTTTCAATCAAAATACACCATACACATGGAGGAAAAGTTAATTACTTTTATGATGCGTCTTGGGAGGCTCATTGTGGGTGTGTGTTAGCCTACTCTTTCAGAAGAAGGCACGAGAATTGTGCCGGAAATTCCAAAATGGCGTACATTCACATCGAGTTGGAAACTGATTACCTTCCTGTATAGTTTCGTATCTTCAAGCCTTTAAAAAAAAAAAGTTTATGTATACCTTTTTGCAATGCGATCGTTTCTGTTAGACTTTCATTACTTGCACAATATCATGTTCAATTTGATTGTTAAAACGTTTTCTTTTCCCCCCATTATATTTGACCTCTTTGCTTAACCTACATTTCTGGGCCGGGGGTGATGGCAAACTATAGAGATATATCAAGCCAAAAAGATACGTAGGCTGTTTCAAACGTGTGGGCTGATTCTTCTTCTTGTTGTTCTTCTTCTTCTTCTTTTTTTTTTTTACAACATTGGCATGGTTGCATGTTTCCCAATCAAACACTCATATCTATATTCTCGCATTCGCGTCAAGCAACACTCTTCCCATTCGTTTCGCATCCAAGTTTTGGTTTCAGTTTACAAGCGGGATGCCCAAAAAGGTATGCGCTTTAGATCTTCGTGTGTGTGTTTTTTGGCCGGAAAGCAAAGTAAGCAAACACACACAATAAATGTTAAAAACTCAAAGTTATGTTATTCCAAATGTAAACGGTAAAACAAAGCCGGCAAAGCAAAACAAAATATAAACAGTAAATTGCTTTTGTGCCCCCTTTTTCTAAAAGAACCAAATGGAATGCAGGGCTGTGGTTCTCCAAGTAAAAGGCAAGTTTGTGAACGTAACAGATACGTGTTCCAGCGTTTTACAGACTAAACTACTGAACCAACCATAATGAAACGTGTCGCTTAGAGATGATTCTCCCAGTAATCCGAATGATGATGTCTGTATGCTCTGTAAGAAAGCCACTCGCTGTCCCTTCCCTCGCTGAAATGTCTTTTATCATTGGTTAACATTAGGGGCCAACAGTAGCATGAGAGCTGTGCAATAGATGATTTTCTACAGTAATGGAAAAGCACGGGACGGTTTAGTCTTTTGCGGAAGACCATGACTCTCAAACAAACCCTCGAACACTATGGGCTATAATATATCAGCCAAGAACTTGAAGTACTGGCCTTGGCACTGGTTCTAGTGCTGCAAGCCAAAGGGATGGGTTGGCCTTTGAAGACCTTCCCCTTCCTCAAATCCCTTTGGCCGCCGCGGAGAGAGAGAGTGGGGGTGTACCCTGGGCAAGGCATCTCCACTATTATAAACAAGTTCTAGCCCAGCCCCGCTGGACTAGCATCTGCTCCCTCTGCTAAATCTGG
>CM065687.1:53785173-53822720 GCA_017654935.2 Phymorhynchus buccinoides
AAGTATTTAACAAAAATGTTACGTAATTAAAACTTTATACTGTTATTATTACTGTTATTGTTATAATATTTATTAGTGTCATATAAAACCTTGTATTGGTTTTAAAGGGCAATAAACATTGATTCTGATTCTGATTCTGATGATTCACACACATACGCACACACATGTCCAAACACATGTGCATGCACACACACATGTATACACACACACACTGACACACACACACACATACACACACACATGGCTTATATGCACTCAGTGAGCGATTGTTTGAAATACTGGTAATATTAACCATTGGCAATGACATTGACATGGTATCTGGCTGGGATCACACTTGACAAAACAATTTGACCAAAACAAGGAAAATTAACATCTGCTAAGGTTGTAATCAGATTCAGTGCACCCTGTCTCTGTGACTTTGCCCAGGTGTCTAATCAGCTCATGTCACATTACTCAGTTTAAATAACAAGTTTATTACAAGGTAAAGCAAGAACATTGCAAATGAAACCAGTGGTTTTGAGCATTTCTTCAGTTGTGACACATTTTTGTCAGTGTTGATTTAAATTATTTTACCTCAGTTTTCTTTTCTTTTTTAAAAGGTTTGATTAAGAGACATTATCAGTAACTTAGATTATATTTAACTACAACAACAAAACACTTTTGAACATGTTTGATGTTGAGGAAACTGTTTTTGTTGTTGTTTTCTTCAGACATGAGATTTGTCAGGACATTTCCTGAAAATCAGCATGGCTGTTCTTGAGATAAGTGTAAATCCATTGAGAAATGGGAAGGGGGGTGGGTGTAGACTGGGAGTGGCTGATTGAAGCATGAACGAAGCAATCATGCCCGAATTGCCACTCAAATCCACAAGATCTGGGATGTTCATCCCATTCAGAAGAAGCCCACTTCCAACAGCCAGTTCCTTAAAGTTATTTTCTTGGATCAGGATCAGGATTTTTAAGGACAACCAGGGGCCTACGCTGGTTCCCAGGAACTTTTCAGGAAATTTCACTTTCCTCTGATCTCGTGTGTGCTTTAATTTCAAACTATTTGAAAACATAGCAAAATGTCCATGTCTCAGAGCTTCAGATTGTTGGCGGGCCCGGGCCATTGAGTCGATTGACCCGTATTGACAGTGATTTGACCCCTCATTTTGTGCACCCAGGGGTCGTCTGACCCATGAAGTTTGTAACAAAATTTAAGTGTAACACTACAGTGACACATTATTGGCCCATTATTTTGGGAATTGGCCAATCATTTTATGTAAGCAGGGGTCGTACGACCCAGGAAGTTTGAAAATAACATGAAGATCTGATGTCTGTTTTGACTTGAAATCACTTTCAGTCAGTTACTCAGTACCAAAAACTGAAAAGAATGAATATGTTGTTGATTTTCCATGGATTCCAATTCCATTCAATTAAAATTCTTGATATTATTTTCTAACCCCAATTTGGTTTCTTTTTGGCATCCAAGTAAAATGTCATTGATTTGGAGCATAAAGTTTTATTGGTTTAACACACCATATGAAAAACAAGCGCGAAATCGCAATAGTTTGTGGCACGCGGTCTATTTTTACCACTCCAATCATGAGTTACCTCCCCTGGCTTTTCAATAATTTTAATCTGTAAACCAGAATGTTATATCTGCACCATTTCGTAACTTTTTATATCTTTTGGAAAACATTTAAAACTGTATCCTACTTATACTCATCGAAAGAAGCACCGCATACTCGTCGTGTCTGTTGTAGTGTCTGTAACTATTACATATGTTTATTATTTTGTACGCTTTTAAAATACATCATTTTAAAGAGCGGCCAGAAGTGTAGCCTCGATTTGAAGTGCGACAATTTTGGACTGACAGGAACCAACCGACAGACCGACCGACCGACAAAGTGAGTTATAGGTTTGTGGCTTGAGCCACAAACAAAAAATCTGATTCAGAATGGTATTCCACATTAAGTCCAAAATGTAGTAAAACATTCTAACGCTGCTACCCTTATCCACATATTTTTAATTAAAATGTGTTCTTGTAAGAATTGAGCCATAGTCAGACTGGCAAATTTTATATGAAACAAATGTTAACGCACAGTTTCCTTGGTGGAAGTAATAAATTCCTAACAATTTTTTTGTTACACTTGGTGCGCATTGACTAATTACTATGTTGTCTTAGGGTGTGATTTTTTTGCTTCCTTTGAGTCTGACTACCACCAACCGGCTACCACACACAGTCAATTGAAGATGCTTGAACTAATGATGGTAGCATCAGAAGCAGGCTGATTTGTTACACAACTGCTGGGTAATGTGATGGTTGGCCCGGCATTGGGTTAATCAGGCTATGATACCATCATGTGCCTCTTGAAGTACGGTCAGTCATCCATGGTTTTCCTTCTGGGTATCAGAGCTGCTCTTTTCCCGGATCTGATCATGTAAGTATGATCAGTCTCTTCAGAAAAAAAGAAAATGAAAAGAAAAAACCCGGGAATTGTTAGATCCATTGGTTACACAGACTAATTGAAAGCAGTATGGTTCTACATTTCTTCAAAGCGCTTTGTGCTCGATGAAAAGCACTATATAAGTCTCTGTTTATTATTATTATTATTTGGTTTGATTTTAAGTAGTCCTGATGTATTTCAATCAATGCTGCTGGTAATAATAGAAAAGCATTTGGAAACCCTTGAATTTTAGTTGGCTTTTGGTTTTTTAAAGGACCATAGTATCCTTGGTATAGTTTCAAAAAAGTCTTGAAAAGGATTGTGGCAAGAAGATGGACATCATGTGAATGTAGGCAAGCAGCACAGAAACGCATTATCTCTGCAAGCAGTAAGTTTAAAGCAATAAAATGGGTGTACATTGTCAATTATTTTAGGTTTTTTTTGTCTGCTGTGTATTAATCAATGTAAATATTACAGGTCAACCTATTGACAACGCATAAACTTATGTATTTGATTCTTTTGAAGGCTGTGAAACATTGATTCCAAGTTCTTTATTTTGACCTTGTTCAGCTCGGACTATGCCACCTCCACCTCCCCCCCCCCCCACACCCCCACCACATGTGACAATTTTGAATAGTAACACACTGTGAAGGGTACAGTGTGACAATTTTGAATAGTAACATACCGTGAAGAATACAGTTTGTGACAATTTTGAATAGTAACATACTATGAAGAGTACAGTGTGACAATTTTGAATAGTAACATACTGTGAAGAGCAGTGTGACAATTTTGAATAGTAACATACTGTGAAGAGCAGTGTGACAATTTTGAATAGTATTAGTAACATACTGTGAAGAATACAGTGTGACAATTTTGAGTAGCAACATACACTGATACAGTGAAGAGCAGTGTGACAATTTTGAATAGTAACATACTGTGAAGAGCAGTGTGACAATTTTGAATAGTAACATACCGTGAAGAATACAGTGTGACAATTTTGAATAGTAACATACTGTGAAGAGCAGTGTGACAATTTTGAATAGTAACATACTGTGAAGAATACAGCACTTGTGACAATTTTGAATACTAACATACTGCAGTTGTGACAATTTTGAATAGTAACATACTGTGAAGAGCAGTGTGACAATTTTGAATAGTAACATATTGTGAAGAGCACAGTGTGACAATTTTGAATAGTAACATACTGTGATGAATACAGCACTTGTGACAATTTTGAATACTAACATACTGTGAAAAATACAGTGTGACAATTTTGAATAGTAACATACTGTGAAGAGCACAGTGTGACAATTTTGAATAGTAACATATTGTGAAGAGCACAGTGTGACAATTTTGAATAGTAACATACTGTGAAGAATACAGCACTTGTGACAATTTTGAATAGTAACATACTATGAAGAATACAGCACTTGTGACAATTTTGAATACTAACATACTGTGAAAAATACAGTGTGACAATTTTGAATAGTAACATACCGTGAAGAATACAGCACTTGTGACAATTTTGAATAGTAACATACTGTGAAGGGTACAGTGTGACAATTTTGAATAGTAACATACTGTGAAGAGCACAGTGTGACAATTTTGAATAGTAACATACCGTGAAGAATACAGCACTTGTGACAATTTTGAATAGTAACATATTGTGAAGAGCACAGTGTGACAATTTTGAATAGTAACATACTGTGAAGAATACAGCACTTGTGACAATTTTGAATAGTAACATACTATGAAGAATACAGCACTTGTGACAATTTTGAATAGTAACACACTGTGAAGGGTACAGTGTGACAATTTTGAATAGTAACATACCGTGAAGAATACAGCACTTGTGACAATTTTGAATAGTAACATACTATGAAGAGTACAGTGTAACAATTTTGAATAGTAACACACTGTGAAGGGTACAGTGTGACAATTTTGAATAGTAACATACCGTGAAGAATACAGCACTTGTGACAATTTTGAATAGTAACATACTATGAAGAGTACAGTGTAACAATTTTGAATAGTAACACACGGTGAAGGGTACAGTGTGACAATTTTGAATAGTAACATACCGTGAAGAATACAGCATTTGTGACAATTTTGAATAGTAACACACTGTGAAGGGTACAGTGAGACAATTTTGAATAGTAACCTAGCGTGAAAAGCACAGCGTTTGCAGTAGAGTAGCAACCACCGTGACCGACCAACCACGCTTTTGTCGCCTTAGTCATGGCGGAAATTCTTGGGTCCCGGTTTTTGAGAACAAGACGTTCAAGCTGCACTTCGTCATCTCCAAATATGGAAAGCGACGCCATTCGCGCGACAATGTCGGTGTTCAGCGAAACTTTAGAATGTGTATCTTTTAAACCATTCAATCTGAAATTAAACTGACTCTAGCCCTAAACCTACCCCTAACCAAAACCTTAAACCATCAAATACACACGCACACAAAATTAAACTACTACTAAGTAGTTTAATTTTGTGTTGGTGTGTAGTTGATGGTTTAAGGTTTTGGGTTAGGGGTTAGGGTTAGGGTTATAGATGTCAGTTTAATTTCTAGATTGAATGGTTAAATAAAAGATACACATTCTAAAGTTTCGCTGAAAACCGACATTGTCACGCGAATGGCGTCGCTTTCCATATTTGGAGATGACGAAGTGCAGCTTGAACGTCTTGAACATACTCAAAAACCGGGACCCAAGAATTTCCGCCATGACTAAGGCGACAAAAGCGTGGTTGGTCGGTCACGGTGGTTGCTACTCTACTGCAAACGCTGTGCTTTTCACGCTAGGTTACTATTCAAAATTGTCTCACTGTACCCTTCACAGTGTGTTACTATTCAAAATTGTCACAAATGCTGTATTCTTCACGGTATGTTACTATTCAAAATTGTCACACTGTATTCTTCACGGTATGTTACTATTCAAAATTGTCACACTGTATTCTTCATAGTATGTTACTATTCAAAATTGTCACAAGTGCTGTATTCTTCACGGTATGTTACTATTCAAAATTGTCACACTGTACCCTTCACAGTGTGTTACTATTCAAAATTGTTACACTGTACTCTTCATAGTATGTTACTATTCAAAATTGTCACAAGTGCTGTATTCTTCACGGTATGTTACTATTCAAAATTGTCACACTGTACCCTTCACAGTGTGTTACTATTCAAAATTGTCACAAGTGCTGTATTCTTCATAGTATGTTACTATTCAAAATTGTCACAAATGCTGTATTCTTCACGGTATGTTACTATTCAAAATTGTCACACTGTGCTCTTCACAATATGTTACTATTCAAAATTGTCACAAATGCTGTATTCTTCACGGTATGTTACTATTCAAAATTGTCACACTGTACCCTTCACAGTGTGTTACTATTCAAAATTGTTACACTGTACTCTTCATAGTATGTTACTATTCAAAATTGTCACAAATGCTGTATTCTTCACGGTATGTTACTATTCAAAATTGTCACACTGTACCCTTCACAGTGTGTTACTATTCAAAATTGTCACAAGTGCTGTATTCTTCATAGTATGTTACTATTCAAAATTGTCACAAAAATCATTCAAAAAGTGCTGTATTCTTCACAGTATGTTACTATTCAAAATTGTCACACTGTGCTCTTCACAATATGTTACTATTCAAAATTGTCACAAATGCTGTATTCTTCACGGTATGTTACTATTCAAAATTGTCACACTGTATTTTTCACAGTATGTTAGTATTCAAAATTGTCACAAGTGCTGTATTCATCACAGTATGTTACTATTCAAAATTGTCACACTGTGCTCTTCACAATATGTTACTATTCAAGATTGCCACACTGCTCTTCACAGTTATGTTACTATTCAAAATTGTCACAACTGCAGTATGTTAGTATTCAAAATTGTCACAAGTGCTGTATTCTTCACAGTATGTTACTATTCAAAATTGTCACACTGCTCTTCACAGTATGTTACTATTCAAAATTGTCACAAGTGCTGTATTCTTCACGGTATGTTACTATTCAAAATTGTCACACTGTGCTCTTCACAGTATGTTACTATTCAAAATTGTCACACTGCTCTTCACTGTATCAGTGTATGTTGCTACTCAAAATTGTCACACTGTATTCTTCACAGTATGTTACTAATACTATTCAAAATTGTCACACTGCTCTTCACAGTATGTTACTATTCAAAATTGTCACACTGCTCTTCACAGTATGTTACTATTCAAAATTGTCACACTGCTCTTCACAGTATGTTACTATTCAAAATTGTCACCACTGTATTCTTCACGGTATGTTACTATTCAAAATTGTCACACTGTACCCTTCACAAGATGCTACTATTCAAAATTGTCACATGTGGTGGGGGGAGGGGGGGGGGGGGAGGTGGAGGTGGCATAGTCCGAGCTGAACAAGGTCAAAATAAAGAACTTGGAATCAATGTTTCACAGCCTTCAAAAGAATCAAATACATAAGTTTATGCGTTGTCAATAGGTTGACCTGTAATATTTACATTGATTAATACACAGCAGACAAAAAAAACCTAAAATAATTGACAATGTACACCCATTTTATTGCTTTAAACTTACTGCTTGCAGAGATAATGCGTTTCTGTGCTGCTTGCCTACATTCACATGATGTCCATCTTCTTGCCACAATCCTTTTCAAGACTTTTTTGAAACTATACCAAGGATACTATGGTCCTTTAAAAAACCAAAAGCCAACTAAAATTCAAGGGTTTCCAAATGCTTTTCTATTATTACCAGCAGCATTGATTGAAATACATCAGGACTACTTAAAATCAAACCAAATAATAATAATAATAAACAGAGACTTATATAGTGCTTTTCATCGAGCACAAAGCGCTTTGAAGAAATGTAGAACCATACTGCTTTCAATTAGTCTGTGTAACCAATGGATCTAACAATTCCCGGGTTTTTTCTTTTCATTTTCTTTTTTTCTGAAGAGACTGATCATACTTACATGATCAGATCCGGGAAAAGAGCAGCTCTGATACCCAGAAGGAAAACCATGGATGACTGACCGTACTTCAAGAGGCACATGATGGTATCATAGCCTGATTAACCCAATGCCGGGCCAACCATCACATTACCCAGCAGTTGTGTAACAAATCAGCCTGCTTCTGATGCTACCATCATTAGTTCAAGCATCTTCAATTGACTGTGTGTGGTAGCCGGTTGGTGGTAGTCAGACTCAAAGGAAGCAAAAAAATCACACCCTAAGACAACATAGTAATTAGTCAATGCGCACCAAGTGTAACAAAAAAATTGTTAGGAATTTATTACTTCCACCAAGGAAACTGTGCGTTAACATTTGTTTCATATAAAATTTGCCAGTCTGACTATGGCTCAATTCTTACAAGAACACATTTTAATTAAAAATATGTGGATAAGGGTAGCAGCGTTAGAATGTTTTACTACATTTTGGACTTAATGTGGAATACCATTCTGAATCAGATTTTTTGTTTGTGGCTCAAGCCACAAACCTATAACTCACTTTGTCGGTCGGTCGGTCCTGTCGGTTGGTCTGTC
Source organism: Phymorhynchus buccinoides (assembly GCA_017654935.2). Taxonomy (NCBI): domain Eukaryota; kingdom Metazoa; phylum Mollusca; class Gastropoda; order Neogastropoda; family Raphitomidae; genus Phymorhynchus; species Phymorhynchus buccinoides. The sequence goes on from CM065687.1 coordinate 53,793,163, forward strand.
AGTCCAAAATTGTCGCACTTCAAATCGAGGCTACACTTCTGGCCGCTCTTTAAAATGATGTATTTTAAAAGCGATACAAAATAATAAACATATGTAATAGTTACAGGACACTACAACAGACACGACGAGTATGCGGTGCTTCTTTCGATGAGTATAAGTAGGATACATAGTTTTAAATGTTTTCCAAAAAGATATAAAAAGTTACGAAATGGTGCAGAGATAACATTCTGGTTTACAGATTAAAATTATTGAAAAGCCAGGGGAGGTAACTCATGATTGGAGTGGTAAAAATAGACCGCGTGCCACAAACTATTGCGATTTCGCGCTTGTTTTTCATATGGTGTGTTAAACCAATAAAACTTTATGCTCCAAATCAATGACATTTTACTTGGATGCCAAAAAGAAACCAAATTGGGGTTAGAAAATAATATCAAGAATTTTAATTGAATGGAATTGGAATCCATGGAAAATCAACAACATATTCATTCTTTTCAGTTTTTGGTACTGAGTAACTGACTGAAAGTGATTTCAAGTCAAAACAGACATCAGATCTTCATGTTATTTTCAAACTTCCTGGGTCGTACGACCCCTGCTTACATAAAATGATTGGCCAATTCCCAAAATAATGGGCCAATAATGTGTCACTGTAGTATTACACTTAAATTTTATTGCAAACTTCATGGGTCAGATGACCCCTGGGTGCACAAAATGAGGGGTCAAATCATCATCAATATGGGTCAATGACCCGGGCCCGCCAACAATCTGAAGCTCTGAGACATGGACATTTTGCTATGTTTTCAAATAGTTTGAAATTAAAGCACACACGAGATCAGAGGAAAGTGAAATTTCCTGAAAAGAATCCCGGGGACCGGTGTAGACCCCTGGTTGTCCTAAAAAACATCCTGATCCTGATCCAAGAAATTAACTTTAATGAAGTGGCTGTTGGAAGTGGGCTTCTTCTGAATGGGATGAACATCGCCAGATCTTGTGGATTTGAGTGGCAATTCGGGCATGATTGCTTCGTTCATGCTTCCATCAATCACTCCCAGTCTACACCCACCCCCCTCCCCATTTCTCAATGGATTACACTTATCTCAAGAACAGCCATGCTGATTTTCAGGAAATGTCCTGACAAATCTCATGTCTGAAGAAAACAACAACAAAAACAGTTTCCTCAACATCAAACATGTTCAAAAGTGTTTTGTTGTTGTAGTTAAATATAATCTAAGTTACTGATAATGTCTCTTAATCAAACCTTTTAAAAAAGAAAAGAAAACTGAGGTAAAATAATTTAAATCAACACTGACAAAAATGTGTCACAACTGAAGAAATGCTCAAAACCACTGGTTTCATTTGCAATGTTCTTGCTTTACCTTGTAATAAACTTGTTATTTAAACTGAGTAATGTGACATGAGCTGATTAGACACCTGGGCAAAGTCACAGAGACAGGGTGCACTGAATCTGATTACAACCTTAGCAGATGTTAATTTTCCTTGTTTTGGTCAAATTGTTTTGTCAAGTGTGATCCCAGCCAGATACCATGTCAATGTCATTGCCAATGGTTAATATTACCAGTATTTCAAACAATCGCTCACTGAGTTGCATTATAAGCCATGTGTGTTGTGTATGGTGTGTGTGTGTGTCAGTGTGTGTGTGTATACATGTGTGTGTGTGCATGTACATGTGTTTGGACATTGTGTGCGTATGTGTGTGAATCAGATTCAGAATCAGAATCAATGTTTATTGCCCTTTAAAACCAATACAAGGTTTTATATGACACTAATACATATTATAGCAATAACAGTAATAATAGCAGTATAAAGTTTTTATTACGTAACATTTTTGTTAAATACTTCTGTCTTTTTTTCTTTCTTTGTACTGGTTGCGCTACTGCTTGAGGCAATTGAGGCGATTGATGGAGACAACTGTGTATATCCATGTATATACATATCAGTGATCGCATTTACTGATAATTATCTGAATAAATACTGATTGCAAAACAAAAATACTGAAAAAAAATCTGACAGTGTCAGTCCCAGGGACTGATACATTTTTGCTAGGACTGACAAAACTGGTTTAACAGGGGGGGGTGGGGGAGGCCTCGATAGGGGGGGTGGGGGGGGGGGGGGTATTGCGGGGGGGCTTTCTCTTTTTGGGGGGGGGGTGGGGGGGGGGGGGGTTTTCACCTCGATATGGTTTTGTTTCCCTGGGATTGGTTTTGACACCAGTTGATGGGGGACATTGTCGCTGATGGGACTGATTTTTAAAATTCATCTAGCGCGATCACTGCATGTATGTGCATATATGTATAAGTGCACATGTATGCATGCACAAGTGTGTGCAGTGCACGCATGCGCATGTGTAGTTTTACTTTGGCGTATGTGTGTGTGTGCGTGTGTAACGGGAACTGGCTGGCTGGGTCATTCTCTTAGCTTGGCGCACGCATCATTGTTGGGGACCCGATCAGCGGGACCTGGCTGGCTGGGTCAAGTTTTCTATTTTCTTCTTTTTCTCCTGTCCACTTTCTTCTTCTCAACAGTTTATTGTCTCGCACCATTCTCGTACATCCTCTGAGTCTGATAGCTTACACTAGTTACAGCGACATAATAGTCAAAAGTGACTGTGGTTGCTATACGGAAGGAAGGAAGGAAGGAAGAAAGAAAGTGTGTATAGTGTATTTTTCGTTTGGCGTATGTATTACATGTATGTGTGTATGTGTGTGTGTGTGTGTGTGTGTGTGTGTAATAATACTAATATTCGTTATCAAAAGGATCACCTAACGGTCCCGGTGATAAGCATGATTATTTGTGCATTATCATGGTCACGCAAACACACACACACACACAGTGACACACCACACTCTGACACAGTGATGCGGTGAAGATCATAACAAAACAAATAAGCCAACACAAAAGTACGGTAAAACCACAAAACATTGGACAGGATAGGCTGGAAGAACTCCACACACACAAAGCACCGTCACTGTTACAAGTGTTAGTGTGGAAAACTGCAACTTTCTTTCACCCCACAAAGTTCTTACCTCAGACGTTCCAACACTGCACTGGTAGACTAGGCTAGTTACCTACAAGCCTAAAAAAACTTCTGTTGTCAGAGGGAATGCATCTCGATCATCCGTTCAACACATTCACGCCAAGCAACTTGTTCACCTGACTGCCCTACAAACTGATCCCCACGATTCGAAACACGGACTCCTTTTGGAATCATGTCAATTCCTAATAAGTAGAATTACACTCGAAGATGGCCAAATATCCATCTTGTCGTCGCTGAAAAGTAAAAGTTCAGGCTTTCGAAACGTAATGTCGGCCTCTCTCTCGACTCTCGTCTGCTCTCGTTCGGATTGACACTCTGCCCAGGTCGACCTAATTTTAGCCGTCTCGCCTCGAGGAGAGCTCGCGCCGCGTTGTTGCGTGACGTAAGCAAAGCCGAGCGCTGGAGGGAGAAAAGAACGCTGGCACAGTGGCCTTTTCTCACACAAAAAATAAAAAAATAATTAGTAAGAATCATCAAAAGTCGCAAACCTTCTTGGATGGAGCTTTTAGCCTACTCAAAAAGGACGGGCAACTTTAAAAATAAAACAAAAGCTTGCCCTTTCAAGACAGCCTTCGACGGATGACAATTAGCCGGATGTAAAAAAATGTGTTTTACTTTTGGGAACTCCCGCCTACGTCAGCAGTGACGTAGGTGGAGTAATATGCCCATACAAGGACACGACAGATCCTGTGTGTGACACTATGTCTGTTTCTGGCGTAATACGAACGCACTCCGCCAATGGAAGACACCCTTTGGGGCTGAAAAAGGAAACTTGTGCCTGCCTTGACGACAGCCCTGGAGACGAAGATTAAAATGCCTTCTACTATTTGAGTGCACGCCAAAATTAATGTAGCCTTTCAGTGGCAGGGCCGTGGCTAGTATGTCCCAGTCTGGAATCCAAAGGCTATTTTATTCTTTACTCGACCCGTTCAGTTTTAGACTTTCAAGTTAACGTTTTCTGTCTTAGGATGGCTTGATCAGTTTTTGGATCTGCGTACCTGGGGAGAGTAAGACTGAAATCGAGCGAGCTTAAAAAAGAAAATGACAAAATGTGAGAGGGACAGGAAAGAGAAAGAGAGAGAAGGTGGGAGGGAATAATAATAATAATAATAATAATAATAATAAACAACGGACACTTGTATAGCGCTTTTTATCGAGCACAAAGCGCTTTACAATCGGCATTGAAACACTCACATACGCACACACACGCACAACAGACACACATGCACGTACGTGCACGCAAGCCGGGCGCGAGTGAACGCGTTCTTGCACACAGACATACACACACAGACCCACACACATCAAACACAGACAACACATGCTCACTGAACTGAAGCGCACACACATGTACAAACATACACTTGTACACTGAAACTCAGTCGCGCGCACGCACGCGCACACGCACGCACGCGCGCACACACACACGCACACACACACACATAACACACCACACACACACACACACACACACGCACGCACGCACACGCACGCACGCACACACACACACACACACACACACACACACACACACACACTGACGCACATAGACACACACAAACACACACGCGCACTCACATACACAAAACACACACGTGTAGCCAGGCTACTCACACTCATAAGACACTCATAATCACAGACACATACTCGCACACACTCACTCCCCTATAGAATGGAGAAATAGAGACAGAGAAGCACTGTACAGACAGAGGTACATCTGTCCCAAGCAGGGATCCAAAGACACTGAAAAGAGTCTTTGAGGAATCTGCCCCCTCCACCATTGGGAGGAACAACTAAAAACAGCACAATATTATTCTTTTCAGAACACAAATCAGAGTTCAAAGTTCACAGTCACTGACTTTGATAAAGATGTTCAACGCATGGCATTTTGGATACAAAAGTTTTTTTTAAAAATAATACTCTATTATTCAGCATTTCTAACGCATTAACTTTTCATCCTTAAGGCCAGTGGTACGGTGCAGGGCAGGCAAATCAACTCACACTTTTCATTTATTACATAATAATAATAATAATAATAATATAATGTATGGTATATAGCGCAATAATTACATTATAATGCTTTATGCGCTTTACAATGACAAGATAGGAAGGCGACGTAAGGCATTGAAATAAAAACAAATAATCAATATTTATGACAAGTAACAAAAGCACAGAATGAACAACAATTAAAGCCTCTTTTAAACAACTTATCAGTCCTAGCAAAAAATTATCAGTCCCTGGGACTGACAGGTCAAAGTTTTCTTTCTCTCCGGTATTTTGATTTTGCAATCAGTATTTTACTGATAATTACCAATAAACGCAATCACTGAGTGATGCATATAAAGTGACTTTTCATGTATGTCCTGATAAATTTTAATTGGAATCGAGTAGGTTTGTTTCCCTAGCCAGAGTCATGGAATATACTGGGCGACCTGATAGCGAAGAGCAGCTTACAAACAACGACGAATGACGAGAGAGAGAGAGAGACTACGAGGACGAGCCAGAGGAGGAGAGGAGGAGGGAAGAGAGGCGGCGCGGCACTGAGCGAGAAGAGAGACGAGACAGGCAGGGAGGCGCGGAAGAGAGGACGAATGAGAGCTGGAGAGAGCGAATGGAAGACGAAATGCAGAGAGGGAGGAGGAGAGAGGAGAGAGAGGATCGACCAGAGGAATTCCAGGAGGCGGACGCAGAACACGAGAGACGACGCCCAGTGTGAGCCGAGAAAGCAGAGGAATTTAGGAGTGTGAGAGGGCCCCAGATAACTAGATTGGGGATGTAGAGGAGAGAGAGAAGGAGAGATGAGCAATACGGGCCGACGGGTGCCCACCGGATGGAAGGACGGCGATGAGCTGAGACGTGCGATCTAGCAATCAAGTTGTCGCGCGGGAAGATCTTTTTGAGATTCGAGGATCGTTTCGAGAAGTCGAAAGAGATTTATTGATTCTGAGTATTGGAGATGTAGTGAGATCGATGTACCGAGATTTCTTTGAGGGTCTGAATCAGACATATATGGGACATTTATAAATACAAATAATTATGGTTGGAACAATACTGGAGGCAATACGAAACCAGGAAAGTCACGATTTCTTAGTTATATTAATACAGCTAGGTTTAGCGGTAATCACGCCTCGGTTAAACCTCATTGGCTATGGTACCCGCCACAAGTAGTATATATGTTCTTCTTCCAGTAATGTCCACCTTGCGTTATGCGGCAATCAGTGACATATACACAGGGTTTATCATAAGACGAAGATGGCAGCACGGGTCTGAGATAGGATTGATAAAAATATAGGTAATAGTAAAAGCGTTTGTGGTTAACACAGATAATGAGAGGATCATGAAGAGAGTCCCCATTTTGGTTGAGGATTCCTATTTTAATAGATAATAATAATAGTCCCATTAATAATGCTTTTATAGCGCATAATCTTGCAAAGCAACTTCAATGCGCTTTTCACTCATCCATTCGCTCACAAGCTAGGCCTAACAGACTGTCCAAACGCATCCTCAACGTACATCTCTAGTGCTCAATTAGGCTACATTAGAGAAGGCATTGAGATATAATCATGAACACTAACACATCAACACCCACCTCCCTTCATGACAACACCACCCCAAGTAATCCCCCCACAGCCTCAACATTTCCAGCTTAAATGTACCTGTAGTATACGAACAAAAAATTTCTGCAGTATTGGGGATTCTTCTGTTTGAATGAAAGTTAGAATGAAGTTATCTTTCTTCCCAAAACTAAGACAATTATGTTCTTTGGATAATAGACCCCAATTTGCTTTGCTTTTTAGTCGATCATAGGTGTCGTTTCCTTCATGTGGTGCTAAAATGCGACTTGAGGGAGTTTTGAAAGAGGTTAAGAGGATATAAAAGATATATAAAGATGAAACTGTCGGATGTATATGTCATGTCACATCGACACTTGGACATAGACACTTGGACATAGACACGTGGATCATAATAGACACGTAACCACGACTGGGGTTACAATTCCTTTACGTAATCCTATCTGTATGTGTAGTTTTTTTGCCTTTGGTCAACAGCTTTGAATAAAATGCAAAAGCTGATCCATAATACCTTCTAGTTTTTACTAGAGTAGAATTAATTATATATTATTAGTTATTTCTGCATCTGACATGCAACCTTCAACGGTTTAATCTACTGCACAAAAGCAAGCAACATAATTAATGGGAAGGGCTTGCATTCTTCACCTGATTCGCCCGGTATGCCTGTTTATACGTCTATGAATAGACGATATTCCCGATATGCGAGGTGATGTTGTGTGTGTGGGGTGTGGGTGTGTGTGTATGGGGGGGGGGGGGGGGCTGAGGTGGGTATTTGGAATCATACAGCTCCGTTTAAGGACTACCAAAGTTGACCTACGGAAGCTACACATTAAGATTGGAACCGCACGCACGCACGCACGCACACGCCACACGACACACACACACACCACACACACACACACACCCGATCGCGCCATACACACACGCTACGCACACGCACCCGCACGCACACGACGCAACACACAAAACATCACACACACACACACAAAACAGCACACACACAAGCGGCGCGCCTGTACAAAAAAACACACAGTCACACACACACACATAACACACACACCCACAACACACACACAAACACACACACACATACATACACACACACTACCTGCGCGACGCCTGTACAGCACACACACACACACAAATGACACACACACAAATGACACACACACACACACACATTCATACAAACAAAAATAAAACAAGAACACACCCACAACACACACACCACACACACCTGCTCGACGCCTGTACACACGCACACGCACACGCGTGCACGCACGCACGCACGCGCGCACAACACACACACACACATCCTGCGCGCGACTGTTACTTACAACACACCGGAGCGCGCCTGTCTCCGAAGGAGAGACGAGACCCGCAGAGTGTTCCGATTGAGAGGAATGATGTAGAGTGATTTATATTACATAGTGTCTGTACTCACCCATGTCCTCGTCACTCGTCACCTCCCCCATCCCCATCTCTCCCCCCAAATCACACCTTCCCATTTAAATAAACATGTATAATGAATTAAAATAGGGTAACAACAACTTTTTATTATTTTAACACTCTATATCTAGTTTTAAGATTTTATGTTATTTGAATCCACATTTACCTCTTGTCTTCTTCAACGGGCAAGCACATAGCCAGAGTATATACGATCTATATTATCGATATATTATTTTTTTGTCTGTATTATCTATCAATTATATGAAAAGCTTGTTTAGATTATAATTATTCACCAAACATGTTAATCTTGTGTGTAAACATTTTAGTGACACTTTGTAATTGTCCCCAAAAAATTAATAACGTACAACTGACAACAAAATAACAAATAACCTAGGGAACAGTAGCAAAAAACCAAATATACAATAATAAATAAAATAATATAATAATAATATATTACTAACGTCCAATGACACAAAAACACCAATAACAGGAACATAGTCACAGCCAACCAACACCAAATAATAATAATAATAATACATAATAATACATGATGTGATAATAATAATAATTAATAAGTATATAATATATAAGACGTCAATGACAACAAAACAATAAACAGGAAACAGAGCAGCAACAACACCAAACCCAAATAAATAATAATAATACAATAATAATAATAATAATAATTAATAATATATTAATAACGTCCAATGACAACAAAAACAATACCAGGACATAGTCAAGCAAACAACACCACAAATAATAATAATAAATAAATAATAAGATATAATAATAAAGTATAATTCATAACGTCAATGACAACCCAAAAAACAATAACCGGAACAGTTAGCAACACAACACCAAATAAATAAAATAAGTAATAATAATCAATATATAATAACGTCAATGACACATAAAAACAATTAACAGGAACAAGTAGCAAACATATCACTACAATAATAATAATAATCAATAATAATAATAATAATAATAATAATCAATAATAATAATAATAAATATTAATTCATTTAAGAAGACTGAAGAAGCTACTCAGCAGATGATGACGATTGTGATGATGATGATTGATGATGCATGATGGTATGATCATGAGATGATGATATGAAAATGAAGGACCAATAATTACTAAACATTCAGATTGCTTTCTATGATTCTTTAACTTTCTTTTCTCAGCTTCAGTGGGTATTTTGTATTTATTTTCTTTATTATTATTATGAGCAAGTCATCACTTCCCTCTCGACTCGAGAAGCATTGCACTGACAATAGAAGAAGACTGTAACAAAACTTGATTAGCGACTTAAAAAACAAGTGCAACGCCGAGACACACGGCTAGATAAGCAAATGTCCCGTCGCAGCATCGACCGAGCTACTCGGGAAATCGGAAATGGTGTCGGGCTGTGCAATACATAAAAAAAAACGCATTCAAAACAGCACGTCAGCTACATAAAATAACGCATTCATCAAAAACAGCAACCCGTAACTGAAAGATGTTTTTGTTTTTTTTTATATATCTTAGCCTTGGGGTTGACCCCCGGTGATTGGAGCGCCGCGCCGATCATGCGCACTCGACCCCAGCGCAACAGCAAAATTCAGGAACCTGTGTTTATAGACCATAATCAAGAAATGTTGTGGAAAAAAAAAACTGCAATTAAAATACATGCAAAACTTCGCAGAGTGAATTCGCGATTAGTGTTTAAGGGGTTTTGAAACCCCGTAACTGGCGGACCTTGACCCTAATGTAAAAACTCTAAATTACTATCAGTGGATCTAGCTATGCAATCATTGGCGAACTAGTTATGCAATTGTGGATGCGCATAGATCTGAATAGGTTTGAGAGAAAGAGGGAAAAAAACGGTCACGAATGAGAAGACGAAGTAGCAGGACGGATGGCACGCCGCGACGGACGGACGGATCAGACAAAATAACATAGCTCCCGAAGCTCGGCTCGGGGACTAAAAAATGCCAATGCAACATCAGTTGGGCTAGTTTATTAAAGTAGATGGCGTGGCATTGAAGAAACGTAACTTTGTCTGTAATATTTCTGTTATATGACACCAAACAACAAACGACAAAAGTACAAGCCCAACCCGAATCGAGCAAACCACTATTATATAATATAATAATACTTTATAAAATATCATTTAAATCTGCAGTATAATAATATCAGGTATGAAAAAAATCTCAGTTTACTTGTATGCTGGTACCGTCGCCCTCCAGCATACAGGAGACTCAAAAGTTAGAGCATTTGAACGGCAATAATAGTAATTTTGTTTAAAACGTTATTTCCCTTATGTCTTTTGAACGAATGTAAAACCAAAACAAGTTATATGAAACTTGGTATTTTGATCTGTGTTCTCACAAAACATAAAGATTGCTAGCTTAGTTTTCTCCTTCCTTATTAGGGAGCGGCTTGAGTTTATGAAACCCAGCCGAGGAAATACAAAAATACTTACTTTCAGTGATATCACCCAGGAGGGGGGGGAGCCACGTATAGTGTGGAATTGAAATCGAGCATCCAGCAATGCAATATATAGATAATTTGTATTTAAAACAGTTTTACTTGTTGTCCCTATTGTCTTTTGCAAAACGAAACACATTTTATTTAAAACCAACAAAGCCGTAGGAATTAACGTTGTATTTTGATCTTGTGTGTCTAAAAAAAAACATTAAAGAGTGCTAGCATTATTAGTTTCTCACTCCTTTATTAGGGACGGCATTGTAGGACAACCCAGCACCGTAGGAAATACAAAAAATAATACTTACTTCTGTCGATATATCCCAGGCGTTTTAGTTGTTGAAACCAAGCATCCAGGACGGCTCCACATTGCTAATTAACTACTAACGTTTTCAAGCAGCTGTTTTAAATTATTTTCCCGTTTTTTTTCTTCTTCAAGAATTCCATTGTTGAAAGTCGGTCTTCAATTTCAACAAAGAAAATCCTACACTCAATCAGCTCGACGAATCAAAAGAAAACACAAAACAAAAGTTAGGACCGATGCCTTGATTGGCTGGGTGCTGTGACACAGATTTACCTGATCTTTGAACGAGTTATATTTTGGTATTACCGTGACCTGACGTCATTTCCCACTTTATAACGACTCTATATGATGCGACACGCCCCCGCTGTCTAGCACCGTATTTTATCTACTATGATCGCCCCTACTTGAAACTCTTGTCATTTACTACACTACAAGCCGCCTCGGCCCGCGGGCGAGACCTGAATGTGTGAGTGTAGGTAGTACAAGACCCGGTTTCAGTAGTATAGAGATAGAGAAAAGTCCGATAGAGACACGAAAATAAAGATGAAGTCGAGGATAACTTATTCGCCCGCCTAGCAGGTTGCGCACTCCCTCTTAAAACGTTCTCTCTTGGTCAGGTTGACTGTTAATATGGCGTGGACGTCGTCGTCACCCTCAATTTTCGTCACGTTCGTTCTTCCGGTTTGGAGGTTAAATCGGTCGTCTTGTTCCAACATTGAAGGCCTATGCGGGGAACTCTTTCTTTCCACGTTCTTAGGGTGATGCTGCTGGCTGGTAACCATGACGACCTGACAGACGCTACGTTATTTCCAATCTATACATAATGAGCCGAGATGGTTGAGAGGAGAGAAAAAAAAAAATGACGCAGCTTGGGAACGAAAGGGAAGAACTCTCATTATTCTTGCTGGTGGTGGTTGTCTGCCGAGCATCCGTCAGGATAGGGTTTCCTGATGATTGAGGTGACGCTAAATGCAACACATCATCAATAGCTCCGCGGACGGAGGTCAGGTTTCAATGTTCTTGATTTTTTATTTTGCCGCTGTAAGGACGGTACCAAATCACATACAAGCTTGTACATTTTTTAAGCTCGTTAACGAAATTTTTGGAAATTAGTACACTACACTTCGAATTTTGAAAATTATACGTATATTTGAATTTCGCTACTCAGACACAAGATTATCAGGATCACCCCGGGTCTAGTGCATACTTGTTTGTTGTATTAAAAAAAACACATCAGGTTAATACAATTTTGATGGAAAAAATGTAAATTACGGTGTCGTCGCAGAAAGAAAACCTATAATATTATTATTGTTGAACTGGGTAATAAAGTTACATTTGGTGTACACAGATGAAGATGATTTCGCTCAAGAATGCAAAAACAGATATTACGGAGTATACGAGAGCAAAACGTATTCCAAAGCCTATTGAGGCCTTCCTATTATTATATTAATTATTCTATCATTATTATTATTATTGTTAAATTTTATCATGGTTATTAATATAAATATTATGTATATATACGTTTGTCGGTGGTTTAATGTAATTTGAGTGTACGATAATTATGTCTTTCTGGCATGGATGATAAGTTTTTATTTAAAGTATGATTTGGTAAACATGGTTTTTTTTATAAACGTAGGAATTATTAGTTTTTTTGTTTTTTTGTAAACATACAAAATAAAGTATATGTTTTCCTAACATGGTTTTAAACTAGGAATTAAACCTCTTTTTAAAACCTATACAAAAAATATGTTTATAACCGACGCAATCCCTCCCCATTATGTTATACTAAACTACCTTGTTAAAAGATCTAGCATAACATGGACACGAAATAATACAAGGAGAGGAAGTATTTTGTTATTGTTTTAAGACGATCAGTTACAACATTGCGCAAGTTTTAACTTTTCTAACAGAGGTGTTACACAATGCTGGAATTAATTTGTTCAACTAACACATTCAAGGCCTAGCACCCCTAAAATAAATTATATTCAAAAAGCTTTTTGGACAAAGACATTAAATGATTGCTGTCGATTAATATTGTCTAAACTACACGTTCGGATCGAACAATAAAACACAAAAAAACAAAAAAAAGAGAAGGAAAAAAATCCTATTCCATTTATTGTTTTGTTAACATTTTATAGTTTAGCTGTAGAAAGAAAGCCACCACCTTAAACAAATCATAGTCTCACAAACGAGCAAAGGGCGTTCTATCGGTTATTATTTGTTTATTATATATTGTTTAGTTAAAAGCGGCCGCCGGAGAGGTCCACTTCTAGCCCTAATTAAGCCCCCCCCCCCCCCCCCCCCCTCAGTCACGTGTCACATTTCCCTCTCTATGATAGGAAGGTTACGTACCAGTCATAAAGAGGGAAAAAACACGTGTGAAATTGAAAACAGTTGGTTTTGACACTTGACGTGCTGGGGGTCTTTAAGAAAAATTTTTTAAAATATTTTAAACCGCTAGTCCCAAAATACGCGGGAAGCCAGAAGAGTGGTATAGACACTTTAACTCCCAGGGACGAGACGAGGTTAATACTAGTTATTCTAGGTTTTTGCCCGCCACCCCACTCCCCTGATGCGGGAAGGGGGGGAGGGTCAGGGGGGTTGGGGGGGGTGGTGTGCGGGGGGTGGGGGGGGGGTGTTCTGGTAGGCGTATCAGGACTAAGTGTGTTTTAGAAATTAAGCCAAAATTGAAAATCGAGGTGTTATCTGTCCTACTGCGAAGACGCGCTTCTATACAATAGCTGGTGTGCAGCTCTGTTGTTACTACTTATATTGTTATTTTATGTTTTAGTTTTTTTAAATTATATGAGATTAGTGACTGTTTCTTCTGTTTACTGAAAGGTATTTTGCTTGTTGCCCGATGATGATGACGATGATGATGATAGATGCACGATGAGGATGATGATGATGAAGATGATGATATAAATGATGATGATGATAATGATGATGATGATGATGACGATGACGATGGATGATGAGATGATGATGATGATGATGACGACCCGACGACGACGACGACGATGATTGATGATGATGAGATGATATCAAATGATTATGACGAGGACGTGATGATTGATGATGATGATGCATGGAGATGATGATGATGATGATGCACGAATAATGATGGTGATGATATGATGATGATGATGATGATGATGCTGATAATGATGACATGATGATGATGATGATGATAATGATGATTGATCGATGACGATGATGATGACGCCGATGATGATGCAATGATAAAGATGATGCATGATGCATGAGGATGAAGATGATGATGATGTGAATGATGATGATGATGAGACGATGATGATGAAGTGGTGATGATGATGATGACCGACGACGACCCGATGATGATGATGATTGATGATGATGATGATGCTGATAGATGATGATGATGTATTATTATATATTATTTATATTATTCTTACTAATGAGTAAGTAGGTTAGCTAGTCAGTAGTTAGTATTACGGGTGCAGTGATCTCCAAGGTGGATGCCTCGTGCCTCAATACGGGGAGCTGGACAAACCCGCCCTTCCTCATGAGTCTATCTACACATGGGGGGATAACGGTGTGTGTGTGTGTGTGTGTGTTTTTTACCATGTGGAGGGTGTTGTTGTTTTCCCGTGTCGGTTGTCAGTGTAGTGTGTCGTGTGTTTGTGTGTAGTGTGGTGTGTCTTTTCTGGTGTGTTTAGGTGGGGGTGGGTCGAGGGGGGGCGGGTCTTTCGCTAAAAATAATTCCCCCACCTTCTGGAAGTTCTGTGATTTTTCTGGATGATTTTTTTAAAAACAAAAATCGTCAAAGTATTTGTGTTCTTTTCTTGAGCTCCTTTCGAAATCGAATGTGTCGGCCTGTACGCAGGCGGAGAGTACCGTATGTGAATACGAAAACCGGGCACAAACCATACGTACCTTGACCCATTATGGCAATAGGCCCTTCCTTTAGGGAACAACGCTATTATTTATCATAATTATTTTATAATAATAGAGAATTTAATAATATATATATTACTTTTGTGATTTATTACATTTCGTCGGGTTTTTTTTTCTTTCTTGGTTTTTTGTTTTTGTCAATTTCTTTCTTTGTTATTTTTTTAGCTTTCTTCTTTCTCGTGAAGGTCCTTCTGTCTGCGGGCGGGAGGTCTTGCATGCAGGGATCTGTTCTATTCATGCGGGCTGGATGAGCGGCGTTCTCGCTTCTCGATTGCTGTGAGGGTGCAGGGACTACTTGTGTCATCTCGAGGGTTAATGGTCTCCTTGGTTACGTTTTTGTTTTTTCTGGGTTTTGTAGATGGTGATTGTCACGTGGTATTTGTTAGGTGTAGCAACCGTTCGACTATCGACGTTACTCGTCATGTTCTGCTTACTGGGCGATTGTTTACGCATCTGGTCATAGTGTAGGGCTGATCGCGGGGGTTCGTGTTTTCTCTTTCTTTTTCATGTTGCATGCTAGGTTTTTTTGTGCGGGGGGTGCCGGGGGTGTGCCGGTGGCTCCGGTGCCGATATCTTTTGGCCGTGTTCGGCTCTCACGGATGTGTTTGTGCTTACTTGGTGAGAGTCACCGTTGATTGCGCGGGTTTGGCATACTTGCGGCCGGCTTCTGTTTTTTTTTAGTCTTTTTTGTGTTCGTCGGCTGCTGTGTGCGGTATCTATGCTCTATGTTGTTCAAGCCGGGTGAGAGATGGTCGTTTTCCGGTTCTTACTTTTCTATTTTCTTATCTTTCTTTCTATTTGTTTCTTGTTTTTCTTCTCCTTTGTTTTCTGTTGTTTTTTTCTTTTCTCTTTCTTTTTTCTTCTTTCTTTCTTTCTTTCTTCTTTCGTTCTTTCCTTTCTTTCTTTCTCTCATTCTTCTTTTCTTTCTTTCTTTCTTTTATTATCTTTTTCTTCTTCTTTTGCTTGCTCTCAGCCGAAGAGACATATATTGTTGCCCATTTGGGCTTGTCTTGTTGCTTCTCTTTTCTCTGTACATTATGAAAATTTAGTGGAAAAGAACAAACAACAAAAAAAGGTTAATAAAAATAATAAAAAAAATAATTAAAACGGTTTGGTTTAAACCAAATGTCTCTGTATAGAGTGGCACGAGTGGTAGCGCGTTCTGTGCGCCTCCGGTCAAGTATAAACCCGAAGTTTCGAACTGGGTACAGGGGATTGTTCACTCTCATTTTGCCACTAGGCCTTACGGTCCGAACGTGTGGAGTCTTTCGGATGAGACGATAACGAGGTCCCCGTGCCCATGTGCATTAGCTCCGTTCCCAGTCACAGTAGGCAACGGAACGACAACAGTTGTCATTTGGGGCGTGAGAGGGACCCCTTAAGAAGGGAAGAAAGGCATCAGAAGCCCTGCACACCAGTCACAAGGCAGACACCGAGGCACAGAGAGAGGCAGGCAAACAAAACCAATGTTACTGAGCTAGGATAACCACATACTTGAGGGGAAACAGGCCAAAACAGAGACCGGGGTTAGACAATGAGCATAGAAAAACAATGCGAAAGGGACAGAAGACTGACAGACAGACAAATAGGCAGACAGACAGACAGAGGACAAACAGACAGGGACCAGGGGACAAACAGCCAGACAAACAAGCAGACAGACAGACAGACGTACGGTGCAGGCGGACAGGGCGACACGATTCCTCGCCAGCTGAGGATGGGACACAGCGGTGCCAAACCTTCTCTCCCCCATCATGCGAATCAGGAGGCTCTCGCACACTTCTGGACCAACAACTTAGCGCCAGGACTTGACAAAGACCGAGCAGGAGGAGAGGGCCTTAGAGTTCCAAATCGAAAAGAATATTATAGAAACAACCAAAGAGTCCAAGCAAAAAAAACGTTACACCGGCGTCTAAGGTTATGGCATTCCAAAAGGGGTCAAAAATTATTTGCACGAATTTTTTAGTGGTCTTTAAAATGACGGCACTTTCTCATTTCTGTGCACATAATTAATTCTGTGGTGCACACAATGCATTCTGTGGCGGCACACAATTCATTGTGTAGCGACAGAATTCATTTGTAGGACAAAGAATTTCAGTCTGTGGCACACACAAATTAATTCTTGTAGGACGCATAATTCATCGTCTGATAGAATAGAACAGAATTCATTCTGTGGCACACAGCAAATTCATTCTGTCAGAGACAGAAATTCATTGCGTGTGCACAAAATTTATTCTGTTGCTCCGTGTGATGGGATACACATTTCCATTTTTGTAATTTTGCTGGGGTTCCTTTTGCCTAGTGCGCAGAATGAATTCTGTGTACCACAGAAAAACATTTTGGTGCACATAATGATTCTGTTATCTCACGAGAATGAATTGTCCGACAGAATGATTCTGTGACAGAATAAAACTTCTGTCCCTATAGAATGAATTCTGTTCCCTATAGAATGATTTCTGTGGGAAACACAATTTCATTATATGGGAGAATGAGGCCTCATTTGCATATTACGTCACTGTGTGTCGTGTTGGTGTTTGTGTGTGTGTGCATGTGTGTGTGTGTGTGTGGAGGAGGGCTGTGTGGCGGGGTGCAAACTTGCCTACCTTCGTCTTGTAGGCGGATTGTAGATTGTTTTGACAACCTCACTCCAAAAAGCGTCTCGCTACTTTTGACAAACGGCAGATACGAATTCAAAAATGAGTTCTCGATCGATCAACGTTCTAGATCAATTTTGGGTCTTCCTACCACTGCCCAGCTATTACTATTGTTAGCAGTTTACCGTCATTAATATAATTATATTTTCTTTGTATTCTGAAAAGAAAGGGGGGGGGGGGGGGTCTTAATTACAAAAATCATACACATCCGTCATGTTCTTTTCACGGACAATATAGTAAAGTTTTGAGTTCTTTTAAGTTTTAAGGACGTTGCAGACATTTCCAACAACACATTTCTAAACTAATTGCACACTATCTAGGTACCTACAATCACCATCTATGCAAAATGAGCCTCGTTGTCTCCATAGATATGCAAATGTGTTTCCCACAGAACTCATTCTATAGGACAGAATTCATGCTACATAGGACAGAATCCTTACTTCTGTCGGACAGAAATTTACTTCTGTCGGGATAACAAGGAATTCATTCTGTGCACAAAATTTATTCTATGCGACACCAGGAATTCATTCTGCGCACAAAATGAAAATGTGCATATCCCACAGAATAACAGTTTTGGCACAGAATGCAATTCTGTCCTACAGAAGAATGATGTACTACAGAAATGAATTGTAGTGTAGCCACAGAAATACATCAGAAATGAATGTCTGTACACAGATAATGAATATGTGTGTGTGCCACGATATTGTGATATTTCTGTGTTTTTCTCTACAGAATATGAATTTGGTGTTGTTGCTCACAGATTTATGAAATTCTGTCATTACAGAATGAATTTCTGTCTCTTACAGAATGAATTCAAATTGTGTGCGCCCACACGGATAGTGAATTGTGGGGTGCCACAGAATAAATTTCCTGTCCTACAGAGATGATTCTCTGTGCATCCACACAGTAATTGAAATTTGTGCGATACATATGTAATTCTGGTGCATCCACGCAGATATGATATGGTGTTTCGTGCACAGAATGATGGATAAAGTGCCTCATGTTTACCACTACAAATCGTAGCAAATAATTGTGTTGACGTTCTTGGATAATGTACTCTACTAAGGTGGTGCCTTCTTAGTCTTATGGTTTCTTTCCACAATCAGACGCCACACCATTGGGTTCCCACCATAAGGAAATGGCGTGCCTACGCTCAGTAGGCCCTAGGTGGTTCCAGAGCCCACTCAAAATTCCTGCAGCACAACAAGTCAAAGGCTGTACATTGTTTAGAAGCCATTATTGTAAAACTGGTATCATTCGCCATTGTTTGACGCCATTATGCTGTGTCGTTTATTTGAACTGAGCACGTCCATAAGACACTTTGCTTGTGGCTCTTCAGTTATGTCGTTGTCTGTTAGGATGTTCTTGATGAAAAAATAAAACATTTAAACCCTTTCACCGGCTCAAACAGTCGCATTTTAGCACCAAAGTGATTCTAAACAGCCTATCGTCACACTAAAAGGCATCAAATTGTGGGTCACAATATCCAAAAGACCCTGTTGTCTTTTAGTTTTTGGGGAGGTAAGGATAGACCTTATATAAAATAAGTCACAAAAAGAATCCCAATACTGCAGATGGATTTTGTTTTTCTCACCCTATGGGTAAATGTAATGGACATTTTTGGCTGAAACGTGGATGGCGGTTGAAAGGGTTAAACCAGAACGCCGCATTGAAGAGCAGCGTCTGACCTACTGTACAGTCACCACAGTGCACTTTTTCACTCGCCAATCCTCTGCACAAGTCACAGTTTATGTACACTCATTGGTCGCGGTGAAGTTCTATTTTTTTTATCTCATTTTGGGGGGATATGGATTTATGTCTTTCCTATACACAGTCATGCTGCGGTCATTTTCAGCGTGTTTTCGCTATATAACTAATACATAGGGGAAGACGGGGTAAAAAGCGCCGATGGGCGGGGTAAGAAGCCCACCCCAAGTATCCATGAAATAAAGAAAAATTTCAGTCAAATTTGACAAATGGACCGAAATGCTAGACATTAACCTCCGTTCACTGGGCAAAAATTGAGACTGCTGAAATTGGCTTTTCACGTTCATGAGAATAATGGGCGTGGGCTTCCTTACACCGCCCATGAGCTTTTTACCCCGTCTTCCCCTAAATGTCCGTACTTGTGGATAGCTTTCTCAAGGTTTTGCTTAACCCTTTGACTGCACACGAGAAAATGAATACGTAAACAATTAAAATTGGGCAAAATCATGGACATGGAAAAAGACCAAATGATAGTAAGAGCCAATATTGGGCCAAAATGGTCTGGGGCGGTATTTACTCTAATTGATTGAGCTTAAAAGAAAAAAGCTGCTAGGCATATCAGGGTTAGTCCTTCGGATCTGACTGACGATGACATGAGAAAAATTTGTGTTTGACGTATCCTCTCGGTCTGGAACCAGCACATATGGGACGATTTCGTAGATACAAAGATGGTGGATACAATACCTGTGAGCATTGCCCTGGAGACAGTGTATAAACCAGAGGTAACAGTCCGATATTTTTATGACAATACAGATAGGGTTGTAGCGAAAGTAGTAACCACGCCTGCGATTAAAACTCTCATCGGCTATAATAACTCGCACAGATAAATTCAGTATAACAACCGTCATCGATCGGAAAATAGGGGGTTTGTGTTGTTTTTTTATACCGCCGTCTTCGGCCTTTCGGCAATAGTGGATGGCAGTGTGGTTCGTAAATATCAAAGATGGTGGGAAACACTACTGGAAAGGCCAATGCACGGATGTGCCCGGAAAGGCAGGGCAAAATTCCAGTAAAGTCACGATTTTTTAACAATACAGATAGGTGTCGCAAGCACACGCACGCCTGTGTGGTTAACCCGCATCGGCCACGAATAATTATGTATAGGTCTTACTCTGAGGACATCAATCATCGATGTCAGCCTCAGGTCAGTACGTAATATTGTTTGGTGTCAGTCAGGGGTTCATGTTCCTAAAAGAAAATATAGAGTTGTCTTATTCTTCCAAGCTTCCCATTGGCTTGGAGTTAACGTCAATATTTTTCTTCAGACTCTGTTCACTGTGGAGCTACTATTCGCAGTTTCGCCCTACCACGTTCCTGCTGAAATACTAATTCATTTTTAGTCTCACGTACTTAAGACGCGCGAGTTTTACAGATCAGATCTAATCGTCCATGGAAGTTAATCCATCCCTACAGACTCAGTAATCAGAAATCACTGTGAAAAATACTGCACAAATTTGACCAAGAGAAGCATGGATAAAAAGGCTGGCTGGCAGCCAGCAACAAATATGTCGATAACTTAAAAAAACGCATAGAAGTATTTAAGAAATTGAGGGATTTGTCCTGGGTATTCCTGGTGTCGGTGTTGGCGCATATGCTTCAGGATCAACCCGCCTAATACTGTAACATATTATAAATATCGATATGTTACCTGTGCGGGTGTGGTGTGTGGTTTGTGGCGTGCCAACAAAAGGATTTTGTTTCACTCAAAATGTCTGCGTATGTGCGAAATCGATCATGACCCGTTCCATCAAATTTATCTGGTTTTTTTTAAGAACCTTCTTTATTTCTTCCTTATAACCTCGTAGACAAAATAATAAATAGAGAATTAAAGGGCAGCAACAGAGAGCTTCGGGCTTCTTATATCGTGCCGCCCGTAACACATTACAATTTTGATCTTTTGTTGTATCGACACTAAATTGACCATAAACATACAGTTTCTAACACCCCTAACCCTAAATGCATATCCCTAACCCCTATTCCTAAAACCTCTAAACTAGAAACCGTGAAATACACAAAACAATAGTTTCGCACAGCACAGACATTTTTGAGAACAAATCCATTTGAGAACGCACACAATTTTATTCTTCACAGATTTGTACTATTAAATTTGTCGGAGTGTATTATTGTGTTCGTTTTTAGCAGCGTACACAAATTGGAACTCCTGTTCCGCCAAAAAGCTTACAGAACAGGTCTTTTGTAGCCAATGGCTTTAGGAACTCCCTCATTAAGAAAAAACAATTTGATTGTTAGGAAGTCATTTTGCATCGTCAATACGTTTTATTATCTACATACATTATTTAACACATAGTGTTTCTGCCTGCGTCGTTGGGGGGCGTAGTCGTAGGGGCTTTAAAGTTATTTAAGAAAAAACGAGGGGGAACAGGTGCTTATTTTGTTCGTTGTTGTGTGTGTTCTTATGTAGACAAACAGTTTTTTGTTTTTCAAAGACTTATTTTTTCAAATCAAAATTCACAAGTGCAATCTTTTAAACATTGTTATAATTCTGTCAAATCAACATTTAAAGCTGATGACTTTGAACTCACCGTTTGAAAACATAATCAACAATATCCACTTAGTGAAAAACATCCCAATTCCACACTAGCGACACAACAGCCCTCAAGTTTTGGATTGCTGTAAGCAGCTCTATGCTTCATTATCACAGATATCATTCACATAGACCAGGATTTGGTAAATGATTGTGATTTTATCTCGACACGATCCCTCATCGTGGGATACGGGCGGTATCTTGTATAAATAGTTTCTCCACCGTCTGGAAGTTCTTGTGGACTTGTAATTTCCTCTAATTGTCACTCTGCTTTGACTCTGCCTTTCCCCTTTGATTACTGGTCATCACTATCTTTCTGCCCTTACCTGGTTCCATTCTCCTGCCTTTTTTGTCATCCACGACAACTTCTTTCAAAACACATTTCTCAGCCGAAGTAGGACATGCTGGGCCCCTAACTATTCTTAGTTTACGCTTCTTAGTTAGGCGCATAACGGCCAGCAGACGCACCCGCGCTCATAGTTGACAGGAAAACTGTGCTACTGAGCGATCGAAGAAGAAGAAGAAGAATCTACGACGATTTTTACCAACGTTTCACTTGAAGCAAGACGGGGATGGGGAATATAAGAAATCAGATAACACACTCAAGAAAACAACAATCTACTTAACAACGCAAATATGCTAAAGAATCAGCGTCGCAGGAAAACCCCAGCAAAATTTCGCGTTATACCTTTGTAGTTGACCTCGACAGGTACAGGGCGACTAGTACTCTCCCCAGGGTTAAAAACTGATTCGATTCAAATGAGTCAAACTGAAACTACATCACGACCAGAGACGCTTGAGGACACACACGAGCTGGTTGAACCATAGAAACGTACGTCATCATCGCCTGAGAGCTGATACTTGTGTATATGATGCATTGTGCGGGGGCTCTTAGGGCGGGTTCCACCACACATACCGACAGAGAGAGAGATGGAGAGGAGCTGAGGAGAGGGGTGATGTCGTTGATAGGAGAGGAACGCGGAAACGAGACGATCCGGAGGGGAAGACCCGGAGACGATGAGAGATGACTTCGAAGAGATGGAACGTCGGAGATGAGAGAGAAAGACACGAGACGACCACTTGAGAGGGAGAGACGAGAATGGACATGGAGGAGATGGGGGGAGAGAGACGTGGAAGAGTGATGGTGAGAAGAGATGATGGGAGGACGAGAGAGGAGCTTGAGCGAGAAGAGACGACGAGAGAGACGGAATAGCAGATCGGAGAGGCGGCGGAGAGAGCCGAGAGATGAACCGAGGGGTGTTGATTGATTGGAGGGAGAGATGCTTTGATTGGAGTGAGAGGTGAGAGGAGAGAGACGAGGAGAGAGAGAGAGCAGGATGGAGAGCGGAGAGGTCGGGGAGAAAGAAGTTTAAAGAACGGCCGAACACACCCTGTATGCCCACCCCTGTTCCATCAGGTTCGTACCCTCACCAGCCGCTCTCCCCGTCATCAGCACCATCACCTCCCCACTCGTACCCAAGCTTCGCCCACCACCCCCCTTTCCAAATCCCCACCTTCCCCAACCTAACACCACCTCCTTCTCATCATCGGACGTCGCCGCTGGAGGAACACCGGTCAACCCAGTCCATTGCACTTCAGTCGGTGGGGCTTTTATTCTCGCTTCAGCGCCTTTTTTTTTTTTTTTTGCACTCACAAATCTGCACATCCGGACAAGAGTTTTTTTGCGAGACAGGGACGGAAAAATACAAAAAAACATAAAAACTCATAAAGACAGAAACCACGCCGCCCGGACACACGCAAAAAAGAACGGAAGGAAAGTAAGTCAACGCGTTGGAACCGGGTTCAAACGAGGACGGCGGATGTTCGACGACCCTGGCTAGATATCACAGGAAGGGCACCAGTCATTCCAGCCCAGGCGTCACAAATAGATTACAGCCTCGATGAAAAACCCAGGGAACAGACACCCAACAGCGCAGCAAAGAAGAACACGAGAAAAGAAAGGACACACTACACACCACTGCATCGTTGCCAAAGCACACGCGCCGAAAGATAAATTAAATGAAAGGAATACGAAGGGTTCGATAGCAAGGAAAGAAATGGCTTGCGTGGGAGGTGGGCTGTGGGGGGATGTGGTTCGGGCGCGGTGGGGGGGTGGGGTTTGTTAAAACTGGAAAGCAAGGCATGCGGATGAAGACCTCGACAAGCACACACAGCGACAAGGAACCCCACACACCGGCCAGGGGGATGGTCGCAGCGGCGCACCCAGAACGAGCTAGTATGTACACTATGCAGCTTCACGCGCTCTCGAGCCCCGGTCCAAAGCGACATGACAAGGAGAGACAGGGTGAGGGGTTGGAAGGTATGGCGGGGTGGGGCTGTGTAATGTATCACGTGTATTGTTGCTGTGTTGTTGTTCTGTGGCTGTGACAGTGCGCGTTGACACCGGCAAGGGTGGGGGTGGGGGGTGGAGGGGGGTGCGGCTCCTCCAAGGCAATGTGAAGACAACGGGGACCCCCCTAACTGGTGAACAATGATGCAGGGGTGTGATGTGATGGCAACGGACCTCAGGTGTGAAAACCCCTGATTGTGAACAGGGTTTGAGCAGCAGGGAGCAAAACGGCTGTAGGACCTGTGTGAGTGTGCACAGGATTTTTTGTGGGGGCCGAGAGCATTGTACAGTCGAACTCCCTATTATAAGATCCCTCCCTTATAAGAAACCTCACTTTGATTAACTCTTTTGCATTACTATGTTAATGTCGGCACCTGGTTGCATAGCTGCTGAGGTTTAGCCGAAGGCATAATGTGTACCACTTACACCCTTATCTATCATTGTTAAAAACACTCGGGAATTTAGTGGTGTTGCATGCCTCCGGGCAGTTGAGACCAGTTAGTTGTATCCCACCATCTTTGTGGGATATACAAAATGTGTGTGCCAATGGGTTCTGATGGACCGAGCGAGGGGACGTAAGAACATCATTTTCATCATCACTGCATTTTGATTATTTTTGTTACAGGCACTTTTAAATACTACAAAGATAGAGAAAGCTGGCAAGTCTCCTGAAGAGAAGTAGGTATTTTGTGAGAGGGGTGGTGCTATACCGGGAGGTCTTATAAGGGAGGATCCACACTGTGAGGGTGGATAAGAGAAGCCATTACTCCTGGCATTTACTGACGAGGGCTCACTCATCCGTACCAGTCTTCAACATAGGACACACTACATGGTTTTCTTTTCTTTCTTTCTTTCTTTTCCCTTCATCGTTCATGTGTGGGCAAAGGAAGCTGTTTTATATGGGGACCCCCCCCCCCCCCCCCCCCCACACTCTGCCCCCCCACCCCGCCTCCCCCCCCCCCCCCCCCACCCCCCCGTGGTTTATAACAAAAAAAAATAATTTTAAATACATTCAAAAATGAAAGTGAAAACCATAGCAAGAAAAAACCAAAATGGCGGAGGCTAGGTGCCACAGTCGAATTTACACGAACTATCTCCGAAATACGGAAGGGGTGTCGGCTGAATGCAGCTGCAGCGAGGAGACCAGTGAAAACCGAAAGGTTTTGTGTCTTTTTGTTCATTTTGAATTGAAGCATATAGCTATTTAAATCCGTCTTATATTGTCTGATATGCACTTTTTCTTATACTGTAGCACGCCATAAGCCTTAGCTTGTTGTTGCTTCAGTTTTGTTGCATGTATGTTTGTATGCCAAAGACAGAAAACGTTTTTTAAACAAAACCGAAACGCATAGAGTAATAGTCTAATAAGGCCATATGCCGAGGGAGCGTGAGCAGAAGAAGAAAGAAGAAGAAGAAGAGAGTAACCCTGACCCTTGAACCAATGCGAATCCCAGATTAACGGGGGGAAAAAGAAGGAAGAGAGAAAGGGTATCAATACAGGATCATGCGGCACGTAAGGCCGCAATGATTGTCTTCCTTTAGCTTGTTCTCTACACACTTCAAAGCGAATGGGTAAAACATCAGTAGAATCACGTGGAGAGTGCGTATTGTATGGTTTTATTTGCGTGACGTTGAGACAATGGGCATTATCTTAGGAAACATGAGGGAACAATTTCTGGGGGGAAAGTTTCATATGTTCCTTACGCAGTTTACGCTCTTTGATGCGCCGCAATTTAATGTTCACACAAACGCACAAGCATAAGCGCGCGTACGCCACGCCACAAGCAACGCTGCGCGCGCACGCTACGCGCGCAGGCGCACGCACGCGACACGCACACGCACGCAAGCACACGCAACGCCGCACACACAACACACACACACACCACACACACAATCCCACACACACACCAACACAACAAACACACACACACACAAACACACAAACACACACACACACACACACACACACACACTTTTGGTAGAGGAAACGGAATAATTGCATTACATTATACAGATATACAAGTTTTACGTCAAGTTGTAAGTCACTTATTTTTCGATTCATGTCGCAATCAACAGTCAACACAACAGTTCAGAATTCCTTTCATAGTGTTAAAAAACATTGATAAATTGATCCTTCTTCGTCAGTTTCCTCCTTCTTTCCCCACTGCTTCCTCCTTCTCTTCTTTAATTGTTCGGCTGGACGTATGTGGCTCACAGCAAAATTGAAGCGAGTATCGGTCGAAAAACGGCTCTGGGGAGGGGCATCCGGAGGAGCATATCAAAGGCCTTGTTTCGGTTGTTTCAGACTACATACGCACGCGACGCATGATGCACGCAATGTACGCACGCTACGCACGCACGCACGCATCGCCGTCGAAGCTACTGCATAGCACCGCACGCACGCTGCGCGCACGCACGCACACATCACACGATGCGCGCGGTTACGGACAGTTGGCTTTTTTACCTATATGATGATTGATGTCTCGCTTGTATATTAGGAGGTAGTGTTATAAGATGGATGATACAAAATGTCGTACTGTACTTGTCATAGGTAACGGGCATTGACCTGATGCTTTAAGTACACAGGGTGTGTACATTTTGTGTCGGAGTAGAAAAGAAGAAGAGAAGAGATAAAGGGAGTTCCAGGTTAACAGAAGAAAGAAAGGAAGAAGAAGAAGAAGAAGAAGAAGAAAGGAAGAAGAAGAAGAAGTAGAAAGGGAAAGGAAGAAGAAGAAAGGAAGAAGAGGAGAAGAGAAGAAGAAGAAGGAAAGGAGAAAAGTAAAGAATGAAGAATGAAAAAGACTAAGGAAGAGACGATAGACAAAGAAAGTAGAGAAGAAGAAGAAGAGAGAAGAAAAGAAGAAGAAGAAGAAGAAGAAGAGAGAGGATGATGGAGACGGAGAGCGACGCGAGGGGAGAGGAGCCGATGTGAGGAGATGCGAAGGGAGGAGAGGCTGACCTGGATGAGAGAAGAGTAAGACTGTGGGAGTGGAGCGGCCTGGAACAGGGTACAGAGAGCTCCCGAAACGGGAGATAGTGAGGGTCTGTGGTGGGAATGAAGGGGGTCTTTTGTTGGGTAGAACATGGTACGTTGAGGTCTGAATAACCGCCGAGAAGGAACGAGAAAGAAGAGAGAGAGAATTTGAGGAGAATCGAGGAGAAGGGAGAGGAGAGAGAGAGGTACGAGAGAGAGAGAGAGAAGAGAGGAGGACTGAGAGAGCATGAGAAAGAGTAGACACACGGAAGACGCGTGAGAGAGAGTAGGAGAGAAGCAGGATGATGAGGTAGAGAGGATGAAGAGTCAGATTGAGAGTTATCACGGGGGTATCGAGAAAACGATGGAGGGTAGTGGATGCAAAGGAGATCGAGATCTGACCGACGTGAGACAGATCGTTGTGCGCGATTGATCGTGGATGACGAGAGAAGATGATGTATCGACATCACGAACAAAATACCCCGTACAAGGCACTTATTTATGACACCTACAGTAAAAAAAAATAAAAAAAAATAAAAAAAATAGAAGTGTGCATCAATAACAATAAACTTTATAGTATAAGGTTTATAATGCGTCCACATGGGGTAATAGTAAATCTTTTATTGCGCACAAAAAGTTGACAACCCTAATATATCCGGAACTCGTGCTGCAAACTAATTGTGGAGAAAAGACTATTCGATCTGGTTTCATTGCCATTCGAACCATCACTTACGGCCTATGTATGGGTCTATATAAAAAAAACGTTACGCCCTATAATGACTTGCTTATCCAGTGCTGTAAGAGCAGATCATCAATCAAGTTTGCATTCCGTTGTAAAACAGATGATACTCGATTTGTTCACACTGTAATTGAATAATTATCTCAGTGTTGTGTTAAAAAGTGATAAAAATCAAAGGGGGGGGTGCTTCGAATTTGATCCAACTATATGAATCTGTAATCTATCCCCAGTGCTGTAAGTAGACAGGTGATAATCAAGTTTGATTTGTTGTAAAAAGGTGAATAATCACACTTCCACAGTTTGAATTTGGGTCACACTAATAAATGAATCTCGTAAGTTATTCCAGTGCTGTAAAACAGAGTGTATAATAAGGACTTGATTTGTTGTGTGGAATAAAAACAGAGTGTAGATCACGGTTGATTTTGTTGTAAATTGACGAGTGAAAACAGGTGATACTATCAAGGTTGATTTTGATGTGAAAACAGGTGATATGTCAAGGTTTTGAGTCTTTTGTGAAAACAGGTGATAATCAAGGTTGAATTTGTGGCTGTGAAACAGGTTGATAATCAAGGTTGATTTGTTGTAAAACAGGGTGATAAAGTGATATAATCCAAAGGTTGTTGATTTGTTGTTGGGCTAGAAACATGGGTGATAATCAAAGCGTTCGATTTGTGTGTTGCTGTTGTGAAGAACACAGGGCTAAAGTCAAGGTTGTATTATGTGTAAAACAGGTGATAATACAAGGTTGATTTGTCCTCGCCAACCAAACACATGGTGATCATCAAGGTTGATGTTCAGTGAGAAACAGGTGATAAACAAGGTTGAATTTGTTGTGAAAAACAGCCGTGATAATCAAGGATGGAGTTTGTTGTGAAAACAGGTGTATAATCAAGGGGTCGATTTGTTGTTACCAAAACAGTGATAAATCAAGGAGTTGCCTTATGTTGATGAAACAGGTTTGTTGATAATCAGGCTGATTTGTGTGAGTGAAAATAGCGTGATCATCAAGGTTTCGACTTGTTGTGAAACATGTGATCATCTAGGTTTTGTATGTGTTGTGAAACGGTGAGAATCAAGGTTGATTTGTTTGAGTGATAACAGGAATGATCAAATCAAGGTTGATTTGTTGTGAAATTGCAGAGGTGATATATCAAGGTTGATTATGTTGTTAAAACAGGTTATTACATCAAGGTTTGTTTGTTGTGAATTGAGCAAAACAGGTGATAATGCAAGGTCTGATTTGTGTGCAATACAGGTGATAATCAAAGTGATTTGTTGGTTTGTGAAACAGTGTGATAATCAAGTATGATTGTTTGATGCAAAACAACGTGATAATCAACGGTTTGATTTGTTGTGAAACAGGTGATACATCAAGTCTTGATTTGTTGTAAAAACAGGTGATAATCACACATGTTTTTTGATTTTGTTGTAACACAAGGTGCTATACATCAAAGTTTGATTTGATCTGAAACAACAGGTGACTAACTGCCAAAGGTTGAGATTTGTGTTGGTGTGTTGACAACAGGTGATTATAATCTCAAGTGTTTGATTTTGTTGTACACAAAACACGCGCCGTGATAATCAGAGTGTTGATTGTTCCACCGAAAGATTTGAAGATATGTGCTTCCTTTCTTGCTTTTTAGGAAAGCAAGGGCTGGCAACAGCAAAAAAAAAAAAAACGTTTCGAAGCTCTGCCCCAGGCCAGGGGACTAACCGGAGAAAATCTACAAAGTCAGAGTAACATACCGA
>CM065687.1:53828220-53833220 GCA_017654935.2 Phymorhynchus buccinoides
ATTGAGAGAGAGAGAGAGAGAGAGAGAGAGAGAGAGAGAGAGAGAGAGAGAGAAGAGAGAGAGAGAGAGAGAGAGAGAGAGAGAGAGAGAGAGTGATTGAGAGAGAGAGAGAGAGAGAGGGAAAGAGGGCAAGGAGAGAGAGAGATGGAGAGAGAGAGAGAGAGAGAGAGAGAGAGAGAGAAGAGAGAGAGAGAGAGAGAGAGAGAGAGAGAGAGAGAGAGAGAGAGAGAGAGAGAGAGACGAGAGAGAGAGAGAGAGAGAGAGAGAGAGAGAGAGAGAGAGAGAATAACGAGACGCAGAGACTGACAGTGAGATCAACAGACAGACAGACAAACAGACAGGTATATGTTTTTCTTCATTTTTACTCAAAACCAGTACACGTTAACATAATTCAAAAAATATATCTATTTCCTCATGGCAACACAGTATTATGCCACTCATAAAGGTCTGTGTACACGTTAACATTATTCACAAAATATCACCATTTCCCCATGGCAACACAGTATTATAGGCCACTCATAAAGGTCTGTGTACACGTTAACATTATTCACAAAATGTCTCCATTCTCCTCATGGAAACACAGTATTATGCCTCTCATAAAGGTCTGTGTACACGTTAACATTATTCACAAAATATCTCCATTTTCTCATGGAAACACAGTATTATGCCTCTCATAAAGGTCTGTGTACACGTTAACATTATTCACAAAATGTCTCCATTTCCTCATGGAAACACAGTATTATGCCTCTCATAAAGGTCTGTGTACACGTTAACATTATTCACAAAATGTCTCTATTTCCTCATGGAAACACAGTATTATGCCACTCATAAAGGTCTGTGTACACGTTAACACTATTCACAAGATATTTCTATTTCCCCATGGCAACACAGTGACCTGTAAGTCATACTAAAGGTCTGTGTACACATTAACAATATACACGAGATATTTCTATTTCCCCATGGCAACACAGCGGTAGCCCACTCTTAATATGACTTACAACTCACTGTGTTGCCATGGGGAAATATAAATAATTCGTGAATAATGTTAACGTGTACACAGACCTTAAGAGTGGGCTATCACTGTGTTGCCATGGGGAAATAGAAATATCTCGTGAATAATGTTAACGTGTACGCAGACCTTTATAATATGACTTAGAATTCACTGTGTTGCCAAGGGGAAATAGTGATATTTCGTGAACAGTGTTGCAACAGGGATGCAAAGAACAGTTTGTAAATGATAGAGACAAACAGACAGACACATCATTATAGTGGACTAGTAAGGTTGCATAAAGAAACATTTTATGCTATCTGGTGTAGGCTGGCAAATGCTGGGAAGAGTCGGTCTAGACAAGAGAGTATAAGTATGGCTAAGTAAGTGTGTGTGTGTGTACGTGTGTGTGTGTGTGTGTGTGTACGTGTGTGTGTGTGTGTGTGTGTGTGTGTGTGTGTGTGTGTGTGTGTGTGTGTGTGTGTACGTGCGTGCGTGCGTGCGTGCGTGCGTGCGTGCGTGCGTTGCGTGCGTGCGTGTGTGTGTGTGTGTGTATGTGTGTGTGTCCGAAAACTAGAAGACGTTTTTGCTGATCAAATAACCCACCTCATGCGGAACTTCTTAGCCTTGACATTTCCACTCTCGACTTCTGCGCCTAAACCTCCTCCTCCTCCTCCTGCTCCTGCTCCTGCTGCTGATCCTGTTCCTCCTTGCTCCCGGGGCTTGGTGATCTGGTCCCCGATGACCATCCGACGCCGCTGCCTCAGCTCCAGCCAGATGCGCACGTACAGGGCGGTGAGGATGATCAGAGTGACCAGGAACACCACGGCCAGGCATACGTAGTAGGCGGACCTGAAGAATTGGACCGGTGGCAGAATGGTTACGTCTCTGTCTTTCTTTCTTTCCCTTAGTCTCTATAGTATGTGCCCCAATTTCTTCTGTGTAATGTGTACCTGATTCTATGTGTGCACGACGCTATTATTATGTCCTCGGTTTTGCTTCTATACTGACACGCATTGCAAAAATCATCAAAAATGTCAATCAGATTCAAAATTAATTTTACTTTGGGTAATCCTAAATCATGTACAATAAATCCTAAATCATGCAATTGTACATGATTTAGGATTACCCAAAGTAAAATTAATTTTGAATCTGATTTGACATTTTTGATGATTTTTGCAATGCGTGTGTGCAGAACTTCTGCCTGTCAGTATATGTGTCCATGTCACTATATGTCCAGAATGCGTACGTCTCGATGTGTCCTCTTAGTTCTGTTACCAATGTTGTCTCTATTTGTCCCCGTTTCTGCTGATTATGTGCCCAATTTCGTCTTTATGTGTCTCTGTCTCAATCAATCAATCAAACATTTATTGTCTTTTAAAACATAAAGAAATTCTTTGTGTCATGCACATAAAACACACAGAAATAATAAGACATGGCGTAATATACAGCAAATACATCATAAAAATGAAATTACAATGTGTCCCTGTCTCTGTATGTCTCTGTCGGATTCCCCGTCTCTATAATTTATTAATGATGTTCCCAATTTCGTCTCTAGGTGTCCACGTCTCTCCCCGTCTCTAGGTGTCCCCGTCTCTATGTGTCTACGTCTCTATGTGGCCCCGTCTCTATATGTCCCCGTTTCTATGAGTCTCCGTTTCTAGGTGTCCCCGTCTCTAGGTGTCCCCGTCTCTAGGTGTCCCCGTCTCTATGTGGCCCCGTCTCTATGTGGCCCCATTTATATGTGCCCCCATCTCTATGTGTCCCCGTCTATATAATTATATCCCCGTCTCTATGTGTCCCCGTCTCTATGTGTTTCCGTCTCTATGTGTCCCCGTCTCTATGAGTCGCCGTCTCTATGTGTCTCTACCTCTTTGTTTATCCTAAGCCTAACCTTATCACTAACCCAAATACTAACCTTTACCACTAACCCTTTCCCTAACCCTTACCCATAATCCATTAACAGAATAGAACAGAAAAGGCAGAGTGAAAGAGAGTGAGAGGAAGTTACAAGCACAGAACTTCAGCACAGAAGTTGCAGGAACAGAAAATGCAGAGTCGAAAGAGAATGAGAGGACGTTACAAGCACATAACGTCAGCACAGAAGTTGCAGGAACAGAAAATGCAGAGTCGAAAGAGAATGAGAGGAAGTTACAAGCACAGAACTTCAGCACAGAAGTTGCAGGAACAGAAAATGCAGAGTCGAAAGAGAATGAGAGGACGTTACAAGCACAGAACTTCAGCACAGAAGTTGCAGGAACAGAAAATGCAGAGTCGAAAGAGAATGAGAGGAAGTTACAAGCACATAACTTCAGCACAGAAGTTGCAGGAACAGAAAATGCAGAGTCGAAAGAGAATGAGAGGAAGTTACAAGCACATAACTTCAGCACATAAGTTACAAGAACAGAAAAGGCAGAGAAGCTACAAAAGAACAGAAAAGACAGAGTGAAAGAGAGTGAGAGGAAGCTACAAGCACAGAACATCCAGAAGATGAGGGGGGAGGGGACTGTTTGCATTCTACAAAAAGGCCCCACAGCGTCCTCCAGGAATTCATCCCCAGACCCTCTTCCTCATGACCATCAACCGCTTTTGCGGCCATCTATCTCCACATCGACCCAGCACCAGAACAACTTGTCCAGACCTGTTTACCCCCTACACAAGTCTTAAGTAGTCTGGATAGCTGAAATGAGTAGTTTTGGTGCAAAATGTGTAGTTTTATTCATTAAACCATCAAACAATGTTCACTGAAAATGAGTAGTAAATAGCATTTGTTTTTTTCAATTTTGAAGAGTAGTAGAGGTCCGAATTGAGTAGAATGCTACTCGAAAAGAGTAGAGTAAACAGGTCTGCTTGTCCCTAAGGGCTTTCCGCCATGAGGTCATAAAACCTCCTCCACTCAACAACAACATGGAGGTGGGAGTGGTGGGGGGGGGGTGTCTTCAGAGGGGGGGGGGGGGGGATGCCGACCTGAAGGCTGTCTTGCGGTACGTGTCGGACACGGAGCAGTCGTATCCCCGGATGTGGGGGTGCGGGGTGCTGAACCGGGTGATGCCGAACAAGACGGCGGAGGGGATGGCCATCAGCACTGCCACCAGCACCGCCAGGCCGCACAGCACCTGGCGTCCACACACACGTAGCTAGTTGTCACTATTTCCACATGGTAACGCAACGATACTCTAGTACTGATTAAGGTCGAAATACACGTTGTTAGTTTTCACTCTTTTTTTCCCATGGCAACACAATGATACTGTAGTAATGACGTTACCTGCCTATCACTGTGTTGCCATGGGGAAAGAGTGAAAACTAACAACGCGTATCACGCACGACCTTTACATACAAAACATGAATGTTAATACAGCAGAGAACATGATTGCTGTTCTAGAAAGAGGGGCTAATCTTTTTGCGCGTGTGCGCGTGCGCGCGTGCGTGTGTGTGCGTGCCTGCCTGCCTGTCTGCGTGCGTGCGTGCGTGCGTGCGTGCGTGCGTGCGTGCGTGCGTGCGTGCGTGCGTGCGTGCGTGCGTGCGTGTGTGTGTGTGATGAATCCACCTAAAGAGCTCGTCAGAGCCTTGTGTGTGTGTGTGTGTGTGTGTCCCATCCGCTCTCTACCTACCTTGATCTTGAAGAGGCTGACCACCATCAGCGGGCGGCAGATCTTGAAGTAGCGGTCGAAGGCGATCTCCACCAGCACCACCACGGACCCGTACATGGTGAAGCTCTCCGAGCACCTCAGAAGCTTGCAGCCGAACTCGCTGTAGAACGTGAAAGGCTTGAGCAAATCGTACAGCTCGGTGGGCAGACCTATCAGGCAGGCCACCAGGTCGAAGACGGCCATGGTGAGGATGAAGTAGTTGCTGGAGGTGCGTTTGAATCTTCTCCGGTAGACGTAGATGACCAGCACGTTTCCAACCACGCCCATCACCATGAGCAGGACCACCCAGATGATGGCGGGTAGGAAGTACACGGCCCGTTCTCGGTTCAGACGTTCCAGTTCCGCCCATAACTCGTCCTCGT
>CM065687.1:53853220-53857793 GCA_017654935.2 Phymorhynchus buccinoides
TGCGTGTGCATGTTCACATTGACACATTGACACACGCAACGCACGCGCGCGCGCACATGCACACACACACACACACACACACACACACACACACACACACACACACACACACACACACACACACACACCCTAACACTCTACCTTCTTTTCAAATAGATGGATTGCCTCTTGAATACCAAAAAGCTATTAAAACAAGCGTGAAATCGCAATAGTTTGTGGCACGCGGTCTATTTTTACCACTCCAATCATGAGTTACCTCCCCTGGCTTTTCAATAATTTTAATCTGTAAACCAGAATGTTATCTCTGCACCATTTCGTAACTTTTTATATCTTTTTGAAAACATTTAAAACTATGTATCCTACTTATACTCATCAAAAGAAGCACCGCATACTCGTCGTGTCTGTTGTAGTGTCTGTATTACGTATGTTTATTATTTTGTACGCTTTTAAAATACATCATTTTAAAGAGCGGCCTCAATTATTTTGAAGCCCGGTGTAGCCTCGATTTGAAGTGCGACAATTTTGTCAAAATGTGCGACAATTTTGGAACGACAGACCGACCGACAGACCGACAAAGTGAGTTATAGGTTTGTGGCTTGAGCCACAAACAAAAATTAGGAGTAAATTTAACTTCTAAACTGAGCTGGAACTACCATTTAGAAAGTGTTCTGACAAAAGCCAGAAAAGCTTTAAATTTGCTTAAAATGGTATGTCAACAACCATGGGGAAATGATAGTAAAGTACTCACACATTTAGCAACTGCGATTGTGAGATCAAAATTATCTTACGCTCAGGAAATATTTTTTTCAGCCCCAAAATATTTAATCAAAAAGTTGCAGAGCATCGAAAGTAAAGCTTACAAGATAGCTCTTGGTGTCCCCGTTCATGCCTCAACATTACGAACTTACACAGATATTGGAATATTACCTTTTGAAGAAAATATGAAGCTTGCGTCAGCAAAATATGTTTTAAGAAGCCACACAACACAAAATTCGTGTGTAAAGGAAACTCAATTAAAATCAGAAATACACTTTCCTAAGCGGGCACAGAACATTGATTCTCTAAAAACAAAGGCTCATATACGTCTGATTTATTTACAAATGCGGGTGTTGAACCCCGAAAAGTAGCCCCCCAGATAACTTATAGCACAATTCCTAAATGGGAGCTTGGTAATGCTACTTATGATATTGAATACACAAATTTAAAGAAATGTGATGGGCCTTTGCTGCCAACATATGTTAAGGCACATATAAATGAAACTTATGTAAATCATCTTAAAATATATACAGATGGCTCTGTACTTGACAGTCATTTATCAGGTGCTGCATTCGTCATTCCATCGTTAAAAGTAGAGAAATTGTATCATATTGGAAAGAATCTTTCTATATTTTCTGCAGAACTTGTTGCCATTATTATGGCATTAAATTATCTTCTTAATATTCCATTCTCTATATTTCAGATATTATTTTGTGTTGATTCAAAATCTGTCTTACAATCCTTAAAATATTCTCATACAAGAGTGAGAGGAGAACTTATGTCAGAAATTCATCATTTAATTCATTTTTTGTCTTTACGTGGTTCTTCTATAGACTTTTGTTGGATTCCATCACATTGCGGATTATCTGCAAATGAAAGGGTTGACCGGTTAGCAAAAAATTGTGCAGCCACTGAAAACGGTTTATCAAAAATAGATATACCTTTATCTCTACATGAAAATTATAGTCTTTTAGAAAAAGCATCCTGGGATTCTGTGTCTAGCAAACAAACAGAGATATCATCTTCTGTAAAAAAGAACAAAAAAGGAAAATTCTTTAAAAAAGCTAATAGATTATAAAACAGGACAAAGTCTTCATCAAGGGTGGATTCTGAAAAGTTTAGTTTTTAGATTCAGGCTTGATGCATTGAAAACAAAATTCTGTAAACATGTGACTTGCATTTGTGGCCAGCATATTACACCATTCCATGTTATTTTTCTTTGTGAAAATATGAAAAATTATTTACCTGCTTGGTTGTTGGACACAGAACCATCAATGACAACCTATAAAGACATTATTTGTGATGAATCAAAGATTCTAGAAGTTGTTCGGGGACTTATTAGGAGCCCAATTGGACCTTTGATTTAATGTGCTTGTTATCTATTTTACTTTTCTTTTTTGGAGTTTAATATTGTTCATTTATTGTGTGCTTCTTTTAAATGTTTAGACATAATTCTAAGTTTGAGTATTTCACTAACATTTCACTAACATAGGGCCTATAATCACATATATACTCAGACCCACATACCCCTTACCCATCAAACACATACATCATAATCACACTACACATACTTTTTAATGTATTTTTATTTTGGTCTAAAATCACTGTAAGGTGGATAGACGTTAAATCAAAGAACGAACGAACACACACACACACACACAACCCACACACACACACACACACACACACACACACACACACACACACAGACACACACACACACACACACACGTGCACACACACACACACACACACACACACACACACACACACACACACACACACACACACACACACACACACACACACACAACACAACAACAACAACATACAGTATTTATATACGGCGCTGAATCTTGATATAAATCAAATTCAAAGCGCACACACACGTTAGCATTCAAAGCGCATTCAAACACAAACGCAATACAAAGCGAACACACACGGATAACATAAATGGAATATAGCAGAAACAGACCTAATGGCAAGAGAGAGAAGATAAAGAGAGAGGAGCTTTAATGACGGGGGAACAGGTGGGTTTTGAGGTTAGCTTTGAACACACACACACACACACACACACACACACGTACACACACACACAAGAAGGAACGAACGAACGAAAATGTTATTTATTCAGGGTAATGAGATCAGCTAATTAATTACAGCTTTGTTTCCACTCAGCCCTGAGGCAAACAACAAGAAAGCAACAAACAAATACATTTAAGAACAAGAAGTGAGGGGGGGGGGGGGGGAAGCATACTAAGAAAAGCAACAATCATAAAAAAAAAAAACACAAGACATTATTTACATATTATATACATAACCAGCAAAGGGGAGATGGGGAATGGGGATTTTGAAAAAAAGAGAGAGAGAGAGAGAGAGAGAGAGAGAGAGAAGAGAGAGAGAGAGAGAGGAGAGATGGAGAGATATAGAGAGAGAGAGAGAGAGAGAGAGAGAGAGACTGAAAACTTGAAAACTTAAACTTTATTTTCCAACGATATAGATTTTAGAGAGAGAGAGAGAGAGAGAGAGAGAGAGAGCGAGAAGAGAGAGAGAGAGAGAGAGAGAGAGAGAGATAGAGAAGAGAGAGAGAGAGATGATAGGGTATTTAGTTATATGAGGGGAGGGTATATAGCTATTCACAAAGGTGGGTGGGGCAGTGGGTGGATGCCTCGTGCCTCCATACGGGGAGCTGGACGAGGAACCCCGCCCCCTCCACGGGTCTCTCCCCGTGGGGATACCGGAGGTTCTGTCAGTACAAATAGTTGCTCCATCTTCTGAAGTTCTACGCTTGCAACCCCCTCTAATCTAACACTCTTTTTGACTCTGCCTTTTCCCATTGCTTACTGTTGTTTGTCTTCTTAACCCTTTCACCGCCAATGTCGCATTTTGGCACCACAATGATTTAACACCCATGTCACTAAAAGGCATCAAATCACGGCCTGTTATCCGAAGACCCTATTTTCTTAATTTTGGGAGGTAAGGATATAGCCTAATGTTATACATGTCACAGAGGAATTCCCAATATTGCAGAACACTATTTTTTTTTCTCTACCCAGTTAAGCTTAATGGTATTTGTTGTCTGAGAAATGGCTGGCGGCGAAAGGGTTAAGTCCCTAAATGTCACAAAGAGTGGTTACTTCGCAGCCTACCAACCTCGCAAAGAATGAAGCCACCTTTCTCACTTCCACCTACCTGGAAGGTGAAAAGTGGAAGCGTGGAAGTGTTAAGTATGGTGACAGTAGGCAGTGAGTGAGCTCACAATGATCCCCACCAGTTGTGAAGGTGAAAAGGTGGAAGGTGGGAAGTGTTAAGTGTGGTAACAGAGTGCAGTGAGTGAGTTCACAATGATCCCCACCTGTAGTGTAGGTGAAAGGGTGGAAGGTGGGAAGTGTTAAGTATGGCGACAGTAGGCAGTGAGTGAGCTCACAATGATCCCCACCTGTAGTGAAGGTGAAAAGGTGGAAGGTGGGAAGTGTTAAGTGTGGTAACAGTAGGCAGTGAGTGAGCTCACAATGATCCCCACCTGTAGTGAAGGTGAAAAGGTGAAAGGTGGGAAGTGTTAAGTATGGTAAACAGTAGGCAGTGAGTGAGTTCACAATGATCCCCACCTGTAGTGAAGGTGAAAGGGTGGGAGTAAAATAAACCTGGCTTCGGTCAGCTGCGGAGTAATACTAATAATAATAATAGCAATGAGGAAAATGTATATAGCGCCCATCCTACTATGTGGGCTACAGGGCGCTTTACACACAATTGAAATGTGAATAAAAAAGAAATAACAAGGGCATCGGCCGAGCGGCAGCAACGCTTTGCAATGCAA
>CM065687.1:53858293-53880793 GCA_017654935.2 Phymorhynchus buccinoides
TGACGTAAAAATATAAATGACCATTTTTTAGAATGACGCACAGTGTTCTAAGTGTCTGCTCTAACACACGAGTCGATAGGCTACGAGAACTGAAGGTAGAGTGACTTCCCCTGTTTGACCGATTGAATTAGGCAAGATCACTCCCACACACCATGAAATTACTCCCCTTAATTATTTCCGAACAATTCCTATTACATTCTGGAACTGTGCAAGCAGATAAATTCCTCACCACCCCACAAGTAAAAGCTAAAATCTAAGGGAAGTTCAGGTATGCTTTGTGAATTGATCTTTCCATTTTATTTCAGATGAAACTCTAAGAGGAAAACGACTGCCGACTGGGTGGGTGAGTGGAAGGCAAGGACTTGGGGGGGGGGGGGGGGGGGGGGGGGGGGGGGGGGGGGGGACAAAAGAGAGAAATGGAGAGCAATAGTTTGTTTCTCAAGGTGTGGGGGCAATGTCCTGTCAGTTATGCTCTGCAGTTGGTAACGCCTGGCAGCCGCTACCTTGGGCACTGGATGCATCAGAAGGCTGAGTGAGTGTCACACTGAGCTTACTAACAGTAACACTAACAGTTACACAACTCCACGATGATTAGTCAACAGGGAGGGTGGCTTGGGGATGACTCACCATTAAACAGATGTTCATGCATGCTAATACTAGATCTTTCTTTAGACCCCCCCCCCCCCCCACACACACACACACACACACACTTTTGTTTGTAAGAATACATATTTTGGTCTATTTTATTCAACTGCTATGACGGGAGTTTTTAAAAAAAGAACAAAATCCATTTATTAACAAATACATTTTCTACATTTGATTGTAGCTAGAGGCAGGACAAAATGATAGCACCATCCTGCATTTTTCATCTGATATATTCAAGCTGAGTGCAAGCATTATACACCCCCAACCCGTCTCCTCTCACAGTCACACACAGACAGCTTGTTACACAGTCCAGTAACAAGCATAATTCTATGCGTGTGCAATCATTATATCACACACCCACATAACAAAGAAAGAAAAAAATGCAGTGAGTAATACAATGCTTGGGGATTCCTTCTTTCTGTTCAGGAGTAGTGCAGCTTTGCACGGCAAAGCCCCATTCACATTGATCAATGCAGCTGCCGCAGCATACCCAACCCACAATCACATCACCACAACCTAAGTGATTTTCTCCGTTCACTCAGGATGAACAGGGGGATAATCTGATAACGTAAAACTATTAAAATAGAAGGGACTGAAATTTTATTTTGAGATAGCCAACATTTTGAGTTAAAAAGACCTTTTAGCATAAAGATGATTAAATTGGGACCAAAACTTTATTGAGTTACCCACTGTTTTTGAGTTACCGGTATCCGTTTTTTAGTTATCAGGAATCCACTGTACTTAGGATTTAAAAAAAAGTATTGGTACTGGTTCTAGTTAATAGTAGTTTCCATGCATTGTGAATGTATTTGCCCGCTGAACCTACTGATCTATTGGATCATCGCTTTGATACTACAGCTACGCAATTGTTCAAGAGCAACCACACTCAGATTCATAGCTGGACTGTCCTTTACACCACCTGCTGATAACACAGTCAGAGAAGGCACAGCCCCTAGTAGCTTGAACTACTGCCAAGATAAACCCACCAAGTGGCTTGTGAGAAAAGCATGAAGAACAGTGGGCTGTGGGCTCCAAGCGCTGTAAAATGAGAAGCCAGAAGAAACAGAGAGGGGGGACAGGCACAACTGTTGCCAGTCTATCAAGCCTGTTATTCTGAAGCCAGGAACTTTGAACTTTGGCTCACTTCTAAAGACTTGATGTCTGCCCTTTTATTTCCTGTAGAAACTTAAAGGCCCATCATTTCTATCCTCTATAGTTCCGAATAGAAAATTTCCCTTTACCTACTTTAGCTCAATATGGCATAGTATGTCAATAAGTTCTAAAATGCCTCATCTGAGAACCCACATGAAAAACCAAAACTTTACACACCAAGCTAAAAAAGGGGAAAAAACAGAATGAAGGCTTGTAAAATTATCATTAGAAATAATAATAATAATAAGTCATAATTTGTCAGTGTCTACCCATTAAAACAGAAAAATATATAGTGGTCAAGAGAATGCAAGTAGGTGCAATGTCTTACCAAACATTCACTGCAAATATGCACAATATACACTGTATGTGCGTATTGCATACACGTGCGAGAGCACTCGCAGAACTAGAAGGAGTATAGACAGGGGAGGGGGGTGTTATGTCAAACAGATTTTTTTCTAAATCTCAGAAGTAAGGTTATCGCAAACCTATGGCCCTGTCTGACACGGTGTAAACTTGATTTACAATCCAAGAACACAAATATCTAATTTATTTACTATTATTAATTTTACTGTTATTCTTGGCTTTCTGCTTCCATCTAGTTTCCTTTGTTGCTATTGCTGTTAGACAAGCATTCACATGAGCTAAAAATTATATGAAACCATTTTTGAAAGAATGCAACACGGTCTTGAGGAATATGAACAGCTACAAATTAAAAATCAATACTTTAGAAACTATCAATACATACCACGATACCAAATACTACAACCCCAAAACGGGCAAAATACAAAGCTAAGCTCTGTCTGCCAAGCTCAGCATAATGTGCCAGGAACAGACCCTCATTCTAACACCTCCAACCCCCAAGTACCTCAGACACCGTGCTTCAGTTCAAGATGCGAGGAACTCTGATCTTAAAAATAAGACACCGGCAACCACTAAAGATCACCAAAAGGGAAAAAGAGCAACCCTACGCAACATACATAAGCAGGTTTCTTCACAGGCTGACATTCAAAGTTCACCACTTGTGGTCTATAAAAAGCATCACACAGACACACAACACAATTGCCGCCAGCCGCCAGGAGGAAAGAGGAACCCCCAATCCCCATCGATCCATCACAATGCACCGATATCCCAGTGTACTGCAATCCGAGTCCAAACACAAACAAGATGCCGAAATGCCAAAATTATTCACCCTCACTGGGCATGAGATCAACGCCAAATCCTGAACAGCAATGAGTGGGTGGGGGTGGGGTGTCAAGAGACGTGGAGGGGGGGTGGGGGTGATAGGAGACAGACGATGACCCAGTGGAATGGACGAGGGCGGCAGTGTATTGGCCCTCCTGGCACAAAACAGTGGGAGAGGGGGGAAAAATCAATGGCCTGGCACGCTGAGGAAGGGTGAAGCTTCCCC
Organism: Phymorhynchus buccinoides; assembly: GCA_017654935.2. Classification (NCBI taxonomy): domain Eukaryota; kingdom Metazoa; phylum Mollusca; class Gastropoda; order Neogastropoda; family Raphitomidae; genus Phymorhynchus; species Phymorhynchus buccinoides. Next base: position 53,861,499 of record CM065687.1, read on the forward strand.
GCTATAGAAATGCCACTGTTGCTTCTAGTGCTGTCCACAGACTGGGCTACTGGGTCACTAAGGCCCTCTGTACCCAATTTATATGCCTTCTGTCCAGATTAATCAGGGGGGAAAATATGAAAGAGTGAGCCAATCCCCCAAAAAATGGGTCATTTTAAAAGCATGCTTTAACTTTAAAGAGTGTGAACTGTGATCAAGAGAGAGAGAGAGAGAGAGAGAGAGAGAGAGAGAGAGAGAGAGAGAGAGAGAGAGAGAGAGAGAGAGAGAGAGAGAGAGAGAGAGAGAGAGTCACGATGGAATCTAATAGGGCATTTGCCATGAGTGTTCGTTCTGTATACTAGACTACTAATGTGCCTGCACTCGTTCTGCCGGAGTTACGCTGACCTTTCTAATTCAACTCAGTGAATTTCAAGGTCATCCTCACATGGCAAATACGCTATTGCTAACCTTTCAAACATAATTTCTTTATCTGATCGGGCCAAATAGTAAATAAAGCAAGATTTGCATGTGTTTTCTTTTTTTTTTGCTGTCCCATCTTCTGGGCTGTACAGTGGCGTTGCTCCCACGCCGCTCGTTCCGAATCCCAATTCGCAGCTACACCCGGGTTTGTTCAAGTCGCAGAAACTTGCATGTGTTTTCTCATTTTAATGTAAAACTCACTTATTCGCTTGTATCTAACTCTTAAGACAAATGTACAATGTATCTTTATCCGTGCTGTTAAAACAGCAACACAGGACACAGCCACCAAAACGGGAAAAAGTGATTCTGCGTAGCAGTGATTCACAAAAAGGAAAAAACAACCATACACACACACACAAGAACAAGGAAACAGACATGAAAGATAGCGATACTTCACCACTCTGCATGGGGACAAAGGCCAAAACAACAAGATTTAACCCTTTCACTGTCTGCCCCGTGTCTGATGACGTCATAACTTTTGATGCCAATGCCCCGGAATGATGGTTTATGGCTTAGACAAGTCAGGAAAGATATATCTGTAGACCATTTTCTAAGATGGAGTATAAAGAGCCTGCTACACTACATACGATTCGCTGTCAATGCAATGCGGTTGTGACGATGGGAGTCATGATTCACGTGAAATTCATGTATTGGGTCTACTTGAGTATATAGAGCGATTAAGCAGCAGATTTATTCTAAGACGGAAGTATTTCACGTGAATCATGACTCGCATCGTCGCAATCGCATCGCATCGCATTGACATCGAATCGTACATAGTGTAGCAGGCCATAAAGGGGCCTCTTTAAAATTTTATAATAAGACAAAATCGATAATTTCTGAGTTTTCCTCTGGCAGTGAAGCGATTAAGCCATTCCCACAAAGTCTGGGGATAGCATTAGCAGCGTCAAGAGCAGGGACGAAAAGACCCAAAGCACACAATACAAGAATGCTATGGCAGCTAAAAACACACGATCAAACCAAAAAAGAAAAGTCAGCAAGTAACAGACTAACACTAACAGGTCTCCTGGTTCCAACACTGTTGAAGAGCAAGGCTGCCGAAACTCGAAAGTGCTGAAAAGTAATCAATAACTGAGCCCCCTTCCCCTTCCTTCCTTTTCCTGGTAGCCAGCCTCTCCTTACTTATCTGACCCTAAAGACTCAGGAAGGAAGACAGAAACTAGAAAGAGGATGCTCAGGAGACACCCACACTGGCTTTCTCCCTTATGTTCTCCAGTTGCAAATGACATTCATTAGAAAAAAACCTCAGGTTTGCTCTCCCGAGCAAGTAAAATACAGTGCTCATTTCCTCCGTTTCCACGGCACTATAAGTACCCTTTCACATAATCTTCAACGGACAAACCCAACCATATTTTTCCACGATGACGTCATCTTTTAAAGAACGGAAGAAACATGTTTAAGAAAACTCAAGGCAGGGTTTCTAATCCTGAATTTGGTGTGAGCAGTTAGTTCTATTGATTTTCCCTAACTTATTTTCTACTCTATAATGTCTCCTTTCCTTTAGAGATATCCGCAGAAAGTGGGCCTAATTGCTGTAACATTTGATTGTGTGCATTATCTCCCTCTCTCTATTTCACTGTGCGTGCGTGTGCGTATGCACTTGGGATTCAATGCATGTTGTGTGTGTATGTGTGTGTGTGTGTGCATGCGCATGCCTTTGCGCGTCAATGTGTGTGTGTGTGCATGCGCATGCCTTTGCGTGTCAATGTGTGTGTGTGCGCGCATGCCACTATTAGATCGCAGAACATGCAACCAGTCTTGTGTGATCTTAAATCCTAGTTGTTCTTTTTTCTGTTCCTTTACTCTTTCTTCTTTAAATGGAATATTTCCCCATGTTTTTCACTTTTGATTTTTAATTAAAATCAGAGAACTCACATTAAATTCATTAAAGCGTGGGCCCTGAAGACACACTACAGAAAAGTTTGCTTTGAAAGACACTACATGCAACTTACGACATAATTTTTTTTTATACACCCCTGTTCCCCTAATTTCAGGAATTGTTTACTCATATTCAATCACAGAAAAAGGATATTCCTAGATTACCTCAGTTGCTAAAGATCATGAATATAGTTACATTTCCAGTATTAAAATGGCAAAGTGGTACAAGCACAACCGTGATAAACTTCTTTTTAAACACCAAGCATTGAATTCGTGGTATATAATTTATTAACAAAGCTTTGATAGAAATTCCAAGTATTTAGATGGGAATGGGAATGCTTCTGAACATGCTAAAAAACCCACAATAACCTGGTTTGCTTGGGTTTTTTAATCTGACAATATAGGACCAAGAATCTTGCTGGGCAAGATGGACACTGAACGATTAAAACTTATACATGTCAAGCCTTTATTACAGCACCATGCAATACAACTACTGTATTGAGGTGGATAGATCATGAAACAAAAATGACAAACTACTTTTAAAACCCCCACCTATAGTTACTTTTTTTTTAAAAATCACTCCAATTTGGGACATGTGTGCCTGCGTAATTCTGTGTTTTATGAATGAATGATTCACTGAATGGTTACAGTAACCAGTGTTGCAAACATTAATGCGGTCACTGAGCACACACATGACTTGTGTCCTGTGGTCACTGAAGCTTCAAAGCAACTGGTCACACTTGTTTTCTTCTGCTTAAGAAAATCATTCGTTTTGCTTTAGTTTGATATGGGTTTGTTTGTTGTTTTCCTTACAGAATTTGTGTTCATTAATAAAAATTGAAAAAGTGTACAACATGATCATGATGAAATGCATGATTGCAACACAGTCAAACGTCAAAGACAAAATCATTCAAAATACAAAATATACAGTCAAGCACACTTAACACTATTGTGACTGATGCTGCCTCGGCCTATTCTCAGTGCAGGCCTGAGCCTGCCGCCCAGTGGCTCATAGAAATTGGGTGCTTGAAAACAAACGCATCTAGCTAAGCTGAATGATGTCCTATCACGACCAAATTTTGCATACTTACTGAAAAAAGGCTGCTAAGTTCATCTGTGTACTTTTTAAGTTGATAGGTATAACGCTTTTTACATGCCGACTTGAAAAAGGGGAATAATGTATTGTTTACATGCATTGCATTCAACGACACCCCCTGCCCCCACGACGAACACTTTAAGTCTCTTGACTTGTAGAGGCCACTGACACACTAGCTTCACTTTCACGCTCATCCTCGCTGTTTTTGTCACTTTCTGAGTCATAAAACGAGTATTCTGGATCTTTATCATCAGGTTCATCCAGATCGAGAAGATGGAGAATCTCCTCTCTTGTTACACCATGATTTTTTTGGCATTTTTTGTTTGTAATTGGCGTCAAATCGGTGATCAAAGAGAAAGAAATTGCAAAAACGGAAGTGTACTATAAAGGGAAACTACTTGCAGAATGAAGGTAAACTGTGGTCAAAAGTTTTACACGAGTTTTGTACCTTATACCATTGGGCGACTGTGAACGTGGCCAGGCAGTGGGGGATGTTCTACTGCCTCGAACACGAACCATCATCAATGTGTTAACAGGCACAAAGAAAGAGAGTGAAATATCATGTATCTCTCAATAAACTTCTTGTATTGGTAGAATCCATCTTTATTCCGACTTTTAAAAAAGTCTGTTTTACTAAAATTATAAAAAGCATTGTGCAGAGTATAAAAGTTACCCCAAAACAATGCAACAAAAAGCCAGCTCAGGTGTAATTTATCACATTAAAATTTGAAATGAAAACTGGAGCCAGCAAGTACATGATTAACTAATTAAGCCAAAGAAAGACAAATGTTTGCTTTCAGTTAGTGAGTTACAAGAGTTAAATGCTGAAAAATTATTAGGATAAGTGGTCAGCTTTTCCCCCTCTCCATTGTTAATGTTATTCATTCAATTGTAACTAGCCTACGTATAGTTGAGTTAGTTGTGGCCATGCACAGAGATCTTTATGAAGAGATTGTTGGAGTCTAGATCGGCCATGATTAAGTTACTAGTTTCACTTTCAGGGGTATATCATAATCTGTGTCAAACACATTCTAATAATAGTAATATGTACAGGAAACAGAAATAGTTATGAACCCATAACGCTAAGACAGAATCTTCCTGAACAGTCTCTTTGATGTCAACAGAATAGAAGATAGAAATGAAGAGTACGGATGATTTGCCACTTTGAGCTCCAACATGATGCAAAGACAGCACACTATTTTTATGCTGAATTGAATAGCAGTGCAATTGCAAAGCAGTTCAGTTGAATACTTTCCAAAGCTTAATCTTAAATAAAAAATGTCCAGATATAATGATAACGCATCTTCTGTCCCCATTGCTTGCTTTCAAATATGATGGCAACATGAACATATGAATTAGACATAACGTCATAAGCCTAAAAAGGCTTTACTGCGGCCACCATTTTGACATATTCGATAAGCACAAGAACAATAACTCTTGGGACGTTGGGTAGATGAATTAACCCCTTGACTGCCATATATGCATCATGTACGGGCTTGATGACGTCACTGATGACATCATCAGATGAAGGAGAATAACTCTGGGATATCAATAGCTTTTAAACAGTCATGAGGGTTATAACTTGTACCAGACCATTTTGCCAGATTTACTATAACAGTTCTCTTTTACACTTGACAATTTTTAATGCTTTTTTTCCCTTAAGTTTTCTTCTTCTTCTGGCAATCAAGGGGTTAAATTACTGCATATCAAAAGAAGCAAACTTGTGTGTGTGTGTGTGTGTGTGTGTGTGTGTGTGTGTGTGTGTGTGTGTGTGTGTGTGTTGTTCTCTGGATTAAAGAGGGATCATCCCAACAGCCGAAGCACTTTAACACTATGGTACAAATGCACCAGCTAGGGATGAGAACATTACGCGTGTGACCATTTTTTTTTTATTACCCTACCACGTGGGCAGCCACACTCCGACTTTGGAGGATTTTAGATTGATGTCATGCTAGGAGCTTGCCGTGACCAAAGACAATCCCCGCATAACTATGCAGAACATAACATTTTGATGTAGCCTTGGTGTTGTGTGTGTCTGTCTGTCCACACAGTGTTTAAGTGTGTGTTTGCGTACTCAATAATTGAATAAATAATGTCATGCGTTTTCTCTCTCTCTCTCTCTAGCATGGGTGAAAGTGAAAAAAGTTATCAATCCTGAAACTGCCAATTTCAAACGCCTCCCAATCCTGAACAAATTGCCCCAATCCTGAAGAAATACTTATTTCAAGTGTGTGTGTGCGTGTGCGTGTGCGTGTGTGTGCGTGTGTACAAGTGTGTGTGTTTAAGTACAACTTGTTTAAGCTTAAAGGGACAACTACCGATCCTAAGGATCGGGTGTAGACTACCAGCCTAGTCGCTGCGAAACTCTGACTCACAGTGCCTCGAGCAACAGGGAAAAAAGAAGGGTTGAACCGTCTCTCTCGCCAGCAGTCAGGGGAATGATGCAGCGCTGCTCGCGTGAGCGCTTTAAATATGCCGGCTCTGGGTTTAAGTGCGTGTGTGTATGTGTGTGTGTGTGTGTGTGTGTGTGTGTGTGTGTGTGTGTATGTACAAGAGATGGATGCACATTTAAAATGAGTGTATGTGTGTTTACAAGTGTGTGTGTGTATGTGTGTGTGTGTTTGTGTGAGTGACTGTGAGTTAAAGAATAGTATGTTATAGTAGCAAAGAGGCAAAAAACACCATCCGAACAAGATGGGTATGTTAGTATTCATGTATGTTTGGTGTGAACATGGACAAAATAGTTGAAAAAACTTGATGTAGTTATAGCTTGAGACTTGTTATGTCCAACGATACCAAAAACACTCAGCACTCACTGACTCAGTGTGCAAACAAAGTAAGCGAAAGTAGAGATGAAAATTGCCCATTTTACTACGTCTGTGGTGAAAAGCTACTGGGAATTAGTACAGGGTGAAAGAGTGAATCTCTGAAACGCAATATATAAATAATACAATTATGCATTTGTTTAGAAATTGACTTTCTTTGATTCCAGGTTTCTGGAGCACTCCGGCACTGTATCATAATCCTATAAAAGGGAAAGTATGCAAAACAAGCGAGTCGCCGAGCGGCGGCAAGTTCCCTCGCTCTTTAGGCCACTCACCTGCCCTCCCCACCACATCTTACACCCCCCCTTATTTGCATTGTTTGGATGATACACCTCCACACCAAATCTGAAGTGATTCCAATTTCCATGCAGCTGTTCACGTGATATAAGAGGGTGAAGAAAATGGAAGGAATGTCTGCTGCTCGGCAACACCACTGATGGATAATTTATGCACCAATGACAGCAATGCTTTCTATTTTTTAATGCAAAAGATGGGGGTGTTGTAGGAGGGGTCAGTCAGCCCTATGTCCCAGGTCCAATATGTTCCAGGCCCATACTGTCCCAAGGCCCATTAGGTCCCATCCTGTTGTGTCCCAAGTCCATTAGTGTGCAGGCCAGTTGTGTCCCAGACCCAATGTGTACATCCCAGATACATTTATATTCATTCATTTACTTATTTATTTAGGCACCCCCCCCCAAACAAAAATGTTGGGTTTCCGGTTTCCCAACCGACCCTAGTTCTTGGCCGCTGACCCTAAACTTTTTTTTGACGAATGGGAAAAAAGAAAAGAAAAACAGGATGAAAGTAAGCGAGCAGACGATGCAAGGGAAACAATGCACTTGGCGCAGTCAAGGACCATTACTCGCGTCAACTTCTGTTATCCCTACTTCCGCCAACAAAATGGCAGGAGCAAGACACGCTGTATCAATGGCAAAATGTGACCATGGAGACGCGGCAAAGGCGATAAATACTTTTCCGTCAACATACACAGTTTTACAAGTATTCCGTGATCTACATCCAGAGTTCGACAACATCAAGAATTAGACAGTGCATGCGATGGGATCATCGTCCAAGTCTGTCGCTGTATCTCTCCTCCCCTCTCTCTTTCATTTTTGTCTCACTCTCTCTCTCTCCTTTGCACTTGAGTCATGCTGAATACAAGCACATTCAGACCATAATCTGTATAAGGGTTTGATAAGACCTCGTCTAGAATATGGAAATACCATCTGGTACCCATACCTAAAACAGCAATCATCTATGATTGAAAAAGTACAGAGTCAGAGGAGAGCAACAAAGTTAATTCACAAACTTAAAAACAACTCATACAGCGTTAGATTAAAATACCTAGGTTTACCATCATTGAAAGCTAGAAGAATAAGGGGTGATCTTATTCAATGTTATAAAAATTTTAACTGCATTGGCGACATAAACACATGATTTTTTCAAATTATCAATGAGTATTGTTATACTAACACAAGAAAATGTTCATTCAGTAACAGAGTAACCCCTATGGAACAAATTACCTACTAATATGAAAAGTGCACTAAATACTAACTCTTTCAAAAATCTATTAGACAAGTGGGGAAATTATAAAGTGTTATTATAGGACTATGACGATTGATTTTCAATCATCAAAAAACCTGAGCAATCGATAGACCTTGAATGATTTTACATTACAATTGCACAAAACGATGGGGCTTTAAAAGCCTAACGGCTATTCAACCTTGTCCCTACTTTCTGATCTGATCTAATAAGGCCTAGTGCAGAGTGAGAGGAAAAATCCCTTGTACCCAGGTTCGAACTTGGGTTTACTGTGCTGTGCACGAGGCGAACACATTACCTTTGTGACATTCTACAGTATATCACCTACTTGACAGATTAGTGTGCTCAGTACTCGCACACAATGGTACTGGCACTGTTGGCAGTGTACTAACTGTACTGACTAAACTGATGCAAGTTTTGCATGAGACCAACCCTAAAATTGAGGTAGACACCCTATTAAAAATATTATGGAATTATGGAAAAAGTTTCATGCTTTTGTCCAGCAGGTTCCAAAATGGCCATACTTTGGACTTAAGAACCCCTACTAGTTGATTTTCACTCATGATTATTAGCTTAGTTTCCTAGTTCCCCCCCATGGCTCAGTAGGTGAAGTGAAAATACACAGAATCATTAATAAAAAGCCAACAAGTGAACAACAATCAATAAGTTTATGAATATCGAAAGCAACCTCCTACATCTCTGCCAAATTTCATTAAAATCTGCCTAGTAGTTTTTGAGATATTTGACTTACAGACAGACATACACACACACTGTATGGACCTGATCACAATAGTTCCCAACCAGGAACGGAAAAGAAAACTGAATCTTGACTGAGTGTTGTTTGTAACATACTGTACCCAAGGTTATGGCAGCACTACACTGGAGTGGTACAAAATACTGAGGGTTGAGCACTATGGCCCGGCATACACTTAAAATATGGCTGGAAAGAAGGCTGTCCATTCTAGCAAGAGACCGAGTGAATACATGTAGTGATGTCCCGAAGGCCCTGATCATAGGACATTGACCTATTAAATTGAAAATGTCAGATTGTGTTCTCCCCTGTCAGGACAAATGTCTGATTACATGTTTAACATTGGCACTTATTAATAACATTGGCACTTATTAATTCCTATTTCCTGCAAGAGCCAGGACATTGTTCTATTGATTTATCTCGTCTGAGGACAGTTTGTCCCATCACTTTCTGATCCTCGGTAGACCACTGCATAAGGGGTCCAACTCCAACTCCAAGCAATACAGTTACAGAAAAAAAACCTTCCAGACTGGCTATGACTGCCAAAATGTTTTGATCAATACGTCAACAGTCATCCTTCACCAATGCAGATTTTAGCCTAGATCTTATGTGATTATTGCGTGATAATTATGTGACTGATTGCGTGTGTATGTGTGTGTGCATGTGAGTGTATATCATATGTGTGACTGTGACTGTGAGCTTAGCTTGTGTGCATGTATACTTAGAGTAACTTGAGTGTGTATTCATGTGTGTGCATACATGTGTGTGTGTGACTGTGCATGTATGCATGTGTGTGTGTGTGTGCGTGTGCGTGTGTGCGTGTGCGTGTGCATGCGGTGTGATGTGGTGTGGTGTGTGTGTGCGTTGTGTTAACATACATGTGTTCTGTGTAAGAAGAGAAACAGCAAACACACACACACACACATACACACTGTCAGTGTCACCTTGTGTGAAGAAAACTAGTGTGTAACTGTAACCATTAGGCATTACCAATATATTATTATATAACAGAACAAGCAGATGACTACTCCACTGGCACTGGAGTAACTCCACTAACATTTCAGGTGTAAACAAAACCAATTCTGTAAAGAAATCACAAAATATGTTAACTCAAATCGATAAATCTAACCTAAACTGTAAGTGATGGTAACTTGTCAATATAAGAACATCCAGACGTTCGCAAAAAGCACATGGGTCGAAGCATGAATCACCGTAGTTCGTTGCTAACCTCATGTGAGAATCCAGTCTAACGGTCGCACTCGAAGCAGCCATACATTTCATCACTGGAGGTAGTTATCTAAGGTCAATTCTGACATTGGGAGCAAAGCACAGCACTACAATTTAACATGTTACAATGAAAATGGAACGGAATACGTTGAAATGTTGCTGAAAATCAAAACAAAAATCTTGCTCGTCTACTTACGCCGTTCGTTTCTTGTCGTTCTGATTGCCCAGTCGCGGTTTCGCCTTTGCTCTCTTCTTCCGCGCCTGGATGGCAAGAGCTGCAATCAAAGAAATATGTTATTAGATTATCATTGTCATTCAAAAGATCAAACAACTTTCACAAGAATTTAGGCAGTGATCTACAAACCTTTTCGAGGAATTTTGGAGCTCATCGTTGTATTTTACTACATCTGGATGGTATTGCGCATGCCTAAAGTTGCCTTGGAGCATGCTGGGAAATAACTTCCGTGGAAGTCGTTTAGACAGGAGCGTAGGAAGACGCGGGCTTTGTAAAGTCATTTGCAAAAAGAAAAGATAACAAAAAGCGCCAAGGAAAACAGCATTAAGCATTGTACAGCTTTCAAAATATTAGAATCAATGCAATACCTAGTCCTCATGTCTGTGCCATTATAATGCAATATTCTTCATGCAAACAATTGTTACCTTAGCAACAGTTTTGTTCAGAACAAGTATGATCCTTTGATCCATAAGACCAAAATTATGCATAAATATAGGAAATACTAATAAACTAGACTATTAGTACAGTTTAGTGTATATGCGTGACCTGTTGGTTTATATTAAAATTTTGCAAGTAGGGTGAGAAAGTGAAAAGCTAAACAAACTTTGATAGACTAGTCTAGACTGATTTGGTAGGATTCAGACTTTTTTGTTTTGTGAATTGTAGACTAGATCTAGTTATTTCACACTTGTGTGCAGAATTACAAATTCTATTTTGTTGGTCCTGCATTTGGTTGGTCTCACTTTTTCCTTCATTGCTTTTTAGGGTTTTTTACTCTTTTTTTTTCTTCTTTCAAATACGTCGCTACAATTCAGCAGCAGAATTTTAAAACTTTTAACAAAATATATTTTTGGGGGTAAAGGTAAAGATGTGCCACCCCCCCTGCATTTCTCGCTTAATTGTATTTTTCCGTTTTTGCCTTTCTTACCATACATAAAGCTGTATTTTAGGAACATTTTTATCTAATAGCCTTTTTGGAATACTAACCCTAGTCCTGAACCTAACCCTACCCCCCACTATGTACTGCAGTACACCGCGATTTGTCACAGTTGTGGTTCGTTGCGTTTCCCCGTCTAATAGGGTGGGGGGTAGGGATAGGGTTAGTATTCCAAAAAGGTTATTAGCTAAAAATGTTCCTAAAATACAGCTTTATGTATGGTAAGAAAGGCAAAAACGGAAAAATACAATTACCCGAGATATGGAGGGGGGGGGGGGGGGGGGGCACATCTTGACCTTTACCTTTTTTTTGTTTCAGGCTGTACAATACAATACTGGTACAAATGCAAATGTTCGGAATGCATCAGTGAAAACAATCGATTTAGGTTGCTGCTGAGGAAGAGAGGATGAGGGCTTTCTTTATCCAAGGGACGCAACTCATCAGAAATGCAATCGTGACGGAATGCTAAAGTTACACCCCCGAATTAGACTACTTCCAAATATGATGTTTTTGATTCTTATGTCTTCCCAACTGTAAACATTTTTGTGTTCTTATGTCTTCCCAACTGTAAACATTTTGTGTTTTTTGTACGTTTTTTCCTCCCCCCCCCCCCCCCCCCCCCCCCCCCCCCCCCCCCCCCATTCATGTCAAATCCAATGGTCTTGAAGTATAGGCTACTCTACTCCCAGCCAAACTTTCAAGCAAACCCCCCCAAAAAAAATGAAAAGGAGGAGGGAAGGGAGCAAAGCAGGAAGGAAGGGAGTGGGTGGGTGTTGTGGGGGTCGAGGATAGGGATGAATGAAAAATGGTGTTCTACGTCCTCTCGGTCATAGACACATATGGGACATTTTTAAATACAAAGATGGTGGGAACAATACTGGCTGCAATGCCCGGAGGCAGTGCAACACCAGTAAAGTCCCGAGTTTTTATCAATAATATAGATAGGTGTAGCGGTAACCACGCCTCGGATAAACCTCATCGGCTATGGTACCGCCACATTAATTTGTGACGAGGATAGGGATAGAGAAAAGAAGGAAACACAGGGGGGTAGAGAGGGTGTAGTGGGGGTGGGGGTCGAGGATGGTGATAGGGAAAGGAAGGAAACAAAGGGGGTAGAGACCGGGAGGGTGTAGTGGTGGTGGAAGGGTGGGGGTGGGGGTCGAGGATGGGGAAAGGAAGGAAACACAGGGGGGTAGAGAGGGTGTAGTGGTGGTCGAGGATGGGGATAGGGAAAGGGGGGAAACAAAAGGGGGGTAGAGAGGGGGTAGTGGTGGTGGAAGGGTGGGGGTGGGGGTCGAGGATGGGGAAAGGAAGGAAACACAGGGGGGTAGAGAGGGTGTAGTGGTGGTCGAGGATGGGGATAGGGAAAGGGGGGAAACAAAAGGGGGGTAGAGAGGGGGTAGTGGTGGTGGAAGGGTGGGGTTGGGGGTCGAGGATGGGGAAAGGAAGGAAACACAGGGGGGTAGAGAGGGTGTAGTGGTGGTGGGGGTGTGGGGGGGTCGAGGATGGGGATAGGGAAAGGGGGGAAACAAAAGGGGGTAGAGAGGGGGAGGGTAGTGGTGGTGGAAGGGTGGGGGTGGGGGTCGAGGATGGGGAAAGGAAGGAAACACAGGGGGGTAGAGAGGGTGTAGTGGTGGGGGGGGGGTCGAGGATGGTGATAGGGAAAGGAAGGAAACAAAGGGGGGTAGAGACCGGGAGGGTGTAGTGGTGGTGGAAGGGTGTGGTTGGGGGTCGAGGATGGGGAAAGGAAGGAAACACAGGGGGGTAGAGAGGGTGTAGTGGTGGTGGAAGGGTGTGGTTGGGGGTGGGGATAGGGAAAGGATGGGAAGCAAAAGGGGGTAGAGACCGGGAGGGTGTAGTGGTGGTGGAAGGGTGGGGGTGGGGGTCGAGGATGGGGAAAGGAAGGAAACACAGGGGGGTAGAGAGGGTGTAGTGGTGGTGGAAGGGTGGGGGTCGAGGATGGTGATAGGGAAAGGAAGGAAACAAAAGGGGGGTAGAGACCGGGAGGGTGTAGTGGTGGTGGAAGGGTGGGGTTGGGGGTCGAGGATGGGGAAAGGAAGGAAACACAGGGGGGTAGAGAGGGTGTAGTGGTGGTCGAGGATGGGGATAGGGAAGGGGGGAAACAAAAAAGGGGGTAGAGAGGGGGTAGTGGTGGTGGAAGGGTGGGGGTGGGGGTCGAGGATGGGGAAAGGAAGGAAACACAGGGGGGTAGAGAGGGTGTAGTGGGTGGATGGGGGTTGAGGGTGGGGGATAGGGAAAAGGGGGGGAAACAAAAGGGGGTAGAGACCGGGAGGGTGTAGTGGTGGTGGAAGGGTGGGGGTCGAGGATGGGGAAAAGGGGGGGGAACAAAAGGGGGTAGAGAGGGTGTAGTGGTGGTACTCGGCCTTTTGGCTAAGACAGTGATTCAGGAACATAAATTTTTGTTTATACCCTGGTTGGTTTGTTCAGCCCGTCGTACATGGCGAAAGCCGATACGCGACGTTAAACTGAACTTCCATCCGTAGTGGTGGTGGAAGGGTGGGGGTGGGGGTCGAGGATGGGGATGGGGAAAGGAAGGAAACAAAAGGGGGAGGGTGTGGTGTAGTGGTGGTGGAAGGGTGTGGTTGGGGGTCGAGGATGGGGATGGGGAAAGGAAGGAAACAAAGAGGGGGGTAGAGAGGGTGTAGTGGTGGTGGAAGGGTGTGGTTGGGGGTCGAGGATGGGGAAAGGAAGGAAACACAGGGGGGTAGAGAGGGTGTAGTGGTGGTGGAAGGGTGTGGTTGGGGGTCGAGGATGGGGAAAGGAAGGAAACACAGGGGGGTAGAGAGGGTGTAGTGGTGGTGGAAGGGTGTGGTTGGGGGTCGAGGATGGGGAAAGGAAGGAAACACAGGGGGGTAGAGAGGGTGTAGTGGTGGTGGAAGGGTGTGGTTGGGGGTCGAGGATGGGGATGGGGAAAGGGGGAAACAAAAGGGGGTAGAGAGGGTGTAGTGGTGGTGGAAGGGTGTGGTTGGGGGTCGAGGATGGGGAAAGGAAGGAAACACAGGGGGGTAGAGAGGGTGTAGTGGTGGTGGAAGGGTGTGGTTGGGGGTCGAGGATGGGGATGGGGAAAGGAAACAAAAGGGGGGGTTAAGAGCAGAAAGGGGTAGAGAGGGTGTAGTGGTGGTGGAAGGGTGTGGTTGGGGGTCGAGGATGGGGATGGGGAAAGTGGGAAACAAAAAACACAGGGTAGAGAGGGTGTAGTGGTGGTGGAAGGGTGGGGGTGGGGGTCGAGGATGGGGAAAGGAAGGAAACACAGGGGGGTAGAGAGGGTGTAGTGGTGGTGGAAGGGTCACACATGGGGTACACATGGGGAAGTGGAAGGAAACACAGGGGGGTAGAGAGGGTGTAGTGGTGGTGGAAGGGTGTGGTTGGGGGTCGAGGATGGGGAAAGGAAGGAAACACAGGGGGGTAGAGAGGGTGTAGTGGTGGTGGAAGGGTGGGGTTGGGGGTCGAGGATGGGGAAAGGGGGAAGGAAAAGGGGGGTAGAGAGGGTGTAGTGGTGGTGGAAGGGTGTGGTTGGGGGTCGAGGATGGGGAAAGGAAGGAAACACAGGGGGGTAGAGAGGGTGTAGTGGTGGTGGAAGGGTGTGGTTGGGGGTCGAGGATGGGGAAAGGAAGGAAACAAAGGGGGGTAGAGAGGGTGTAGTGGTGGTGGAAGGGTGTGGTTGGGGGTCGAGGATGGGGAAAGGAAGGAAACACAGGGGGGTAAAGAGGGTGTAGTGGTGGTGGAAGGGTGTGGTTGGGGGTCGAGGATGGGGAAAGGAAGGAAACACAGGGGGGTAGAGAGGGTGTAGTGGTGGTGGAAGGGTGGGGGTGGGGGGGGATAGGGGAAAGGGTGGGGGGGATTGTAAACGGTTTAGGAAGTGTGTTAGCGGTGGTGGAAAGGAGGGTGAGAGGAGGAGGGGGATAGAGAAATGAAAGAAACAAAAGGGGGTAGAAAGGATGTACTGGTGGTGGAAAGAGATGGAGGAGGTGTGGGGGGTGGATGCATGGGGGTAGGGAAAGGAAGGAAACAAAAAGGGAGAAGTGGGGTGGGTAGGGAGGGGGAGGGGAGGGAGGGGGGCTGTAGGTAGGGGGGGAGCGAAAAAAAATAAAGGGGAAGGAAAGGAGAGTTGGTGGTGGGGGAATGGGGGAGGAAGGTGTATCTGTGTGTCTGCCTAAACACGGGAGGCCTAATGACTTCTTCTCCTTCTGCGTTCCCTGGCCATATGGCCATAATGGATAAGGTCCTGTCCTGTTTTTAGTTTTTACAGGTCTCCCCGCTGCCTACAGCGAACGCATTCCGATTTCGGAGGAGCTCAAAGAAGACAAATTACTTGGTACAGAGGCGTCTCTGTGAAATTCGGGTTGCTCACACCTGGAGAGCGCGTCGAAGCCATATAGGCGTGCGACCCATTTATTATTTTTATTTGCATGCGATTTTGCACCAGAAAAAAATTAATTCTTTTGGCTTTCTTTGTCGATCATTCAGACAGTGGCCTGTCATATGAGCGCTGATGCGTAATGCTGCTGTTATGCGCCTATATAACACATAGGTAGGCCCAGCATGTCCGTCTTCGGCTGGAGAAAATCTTTGTAAGAATTTCTAGAACAAAGGCAGGAGAATGGAACAGTAAAGCAGAAAGTTAGTAGATAATAGTAAGCAAAGGGAAAAGGCAGAGTCAAAGACACACACACACACACACACACACACGCCGCGCGCGCACACACACACACGCGCACACACGCGCACACACACAAACACATGTCCACACACAAACTGACACTCAAACTCACACATAATGTACACACACACACACACACACACACACACACACACACACACACACACACACACACACACACACACACACACACACAAGCACATGTCCACACACAAACTGACACTCAAACTCACACATAATGTACACACACACACACACACACAAACACATGTCCACACACAAACTGACACTCAAACTCACACATAATGTACACACACACACAGACACACACACACACACACACACACACACACACACACACACACACACACACACACACACACACACATTCATGTGCACGCAAGAATACACTGCAAACACTCACATAATTATAAGCACGCACACACACGCGCGTGCGCGTGCACACACACACACGCACGACATACAGACAAAGAGACAAAGAAAGAGAAAGACAGACAAAAGCAGAAGAAGAGACAAAAGAACCAAAGTGCGCTTCTTCAAATTCCACAAAATGCACGGTAGATATGTACAGAAAAAGAAAACCAACACTACTGATCAACCGCGTAGAGCCCATTTGTACCAAGAATGACAGCAATGAAGAGTCTGTATAGAAACATTGTTCGGAAAAAACCATGAAGCTTACTCACGTGCACACCAAGTAGCACAACCCTGAAACATTTGGCTGCCTTTTTTTGCATAGTAGCCAAGAATTTGTAAAAGCTTTATGAAGCGACGATTATTACATTTACAGCATCATATTCTGTTATGACTGCTGTAGCCAGTAGGCCTACGTAAAAAAGCTACACTTGCATAGTCAGTCCAGTAACATCCAGGATCTCTCCTCCTCCCCACCCCCACCCCCCTCTCTCTCTCATCAGGGCATGATGGTGTTGGTGTTGGTGTGTGTGCGTGTGCGCTCGCGCGTAAGTGGGTAGGACGCGGGGGGAGGGAGGGGGGTGTATGAAGCCCTCATTTCGCGCGTATCTAAAAATAAACCGAATATGTATTTTTTTTCAACACCGTGCGTTTAATGCTCAAGTGCTCATTACCCAAAGACCTTTCATCTCAGATGTTGATAGAGATGCTTGCTCTTCTTCATCCGAAACACTTTTATCTTTCACTGAGTTGCAAGATTGTATCAACACAAATTCAATTTTCTAGCATGAACGTCAACACACGACATAAAATGTTTGCTTAAAATCGAAACAGGAAAAGCCTTCAAAAATTAACGTGTGGACCCTATAGGGGTTAGTCTGAAATCAGTTCATCAGCTGAAGCCATCACAGTACTTTTGGACAGAACAGTGGACACTGGGCATTCCAATTGGAGATTAATTGATTCATAGCATTCCCCCCCGTGGGGATACTGGGGGGTCTTTTGTATAAATAGTTCCCCCACCTTCTGGAAGTTCTGTGCTTGTAGCTTCCTCTAAACTGTCACTCTCTTTGCCTCTGCCTTTTCCCTTTGCTTGCTGTCGTCTACTATCTTTCTGCCTTTCCGACCCATTCTCCTGCCTTTTTTTCTATAAACACTTTCAAAAAGATTTCCTCCAGCCGAAGTCGGACATGCTGGGCCTAATGTTTGTGTAAGAGGAGGGTGCATGTTTTGGATATTCAATACACCGAACCCTCTCTTACCCCAGCTTTTCTCCGCATCTCTCACCCATTTTTTTTTCGTGTACGGATGTAACTTCCCCCCCCCCCCCCCCCCCCCCCCCCCCACGTAACATAGGCGCGGTTCTGTTAGTCGCAAGGTTCACCGTGTAAGCTTATTACATAAGCCTGTTCAGCTTCATGTTTTAGGTCATCCCCTGCAGGGGCGGATCGGGGGGGGGGGGAAGTTCGAGGGTTTCCGGAACCCCCTCCCCTTTGCCCGAAGCATGTAGCCTACCTTGTACATGGGTTAATTGTTTTGGCTTTAATGGTCACTAAATTGCACAAATTTCAGCCTGGACCCCCGCAAAGCCACCACACCTTAACCCAGGAGCTATGCAGCCCCCTGGATCCCCCTCCCCCCCCTTACGAATAATTTGGTCCGTCCCTGTCCTGCAATATATAATAGAAACCAAGGTGTAGAGCCAATGACATAAGGTAGGCCTAAGTACCATATTCTAGGCATATGAGAAAGAAGCACACGAAGGTGTTTTAGTTGGAACATTAGGTGAAAAACCCTGTTTGGGTTTCTTTTACAACCGATATCGCAAAAGAATTCCAACATTTTGAATTAGGCAGTTCACACATAAGCGTGACGATATAGCACGTGTAAGCTATGAGTGGCATAGGTATAAATAAAACTGTTTGCGTCATCTTCTGGTTTATGTATGACGTCATTCCAGTGCCTAGGCATAAGCAGGGTAAAGCGAAAATGGCTTCAGGTCCAGTCACATCCCTGCGGGAAATAGCCTATGGTCTGAAGACTGGAGCTGATGAGGAATGGAACAAGGAGAGGAAGTGATCAGTTCTTAGATTGCCTTGGCTATCAGTTCTTGTCGTCTGCCGCCACAATTTAGAATTTGCTGGTGTGAGACGCAAGACTTGTGTCGAGCTGATTTGGGAAAGATCAGTCCTTGAGTCTAGTCTTTGTGTACTTCCTGTCTCAAGCAGATTCATTCATTCATTCAGTTTCATGCGAGATAGATGACCTTCCCCAGGCCTGCAGACCATCTAAGTATTTGCAGCTGTAGGTCTGCTACAGTGAACTGCGCTGCTTAATTAACCGGCCTGCCCTTGTTTTGAAATAATCCTCAAAAAGTGCCCCACGAGCTAAGCTCAAGCTCCACCGACTTCTTCTGCAGCATCAGATTGGAATTCACCATCACTAGTCTACTGATCCGTTTTGTGTCTGTACATAAACCAAGATGATCATTGTTTTTTGTTTGCAGTGAATATGGGTAAGGTTTATATATTTAGTGTTGAGCTCATTTTTGTGGCCGTGCTTTCTATGTTTTCAACACGTTTGAAAATAACTTCACTTCTTACTCGCATGGTTGGAACTCTTCACATTTAAGGCCGTGATTGTCAACGCATTTGGAAGAAGGTTATTTTCTTCCCCCAAAGAACCGTAAAAGCAGTTTGAAGGAGGGCGTTTTCGCCATGCCTGAGTTCAGCCCACCATACGGAATGGGTCAAGGGTCCCCAATAGAGGAGGACTACCCTCTGTATGACGACCTCCAAGAGCCGGACGACGACTCGTTCGTTGTGAAAGCGGAACGCCCCGTGAAGGACATCCCTGATGTCTGGCTGAACCGGCTGCTTCCCTCTACAGGTCAGGACAGCTGTTTGTGTCATTTCATGTGGGTTTTTATTATTATCTATACGGTAATACCTATATAATAAAATTCATTGTGCGTCTGTGTGTTTGTTTTGCCCTGCAGGGCTCCCAGGGACCCCCATTTGGGGGTCTATGAAGTACTAAAGTTCTAAAGGACCCTCTAACCCTCTAAAAGAATGTGCAGGGGGTCCCAGGGATGCACTAGAAACATTCTTTTTGGCATTCGCAATGCCACTAGGACCCTCTATCCCGCCTCTATGACCCTCTATGCTGTAAGTGAAGGAGTCCCTGGGACCCCTTGTTTTGCGGAACGATT
>CM065687.1:53883293-53885793 GCA_017654935.2 Phymorhynchus buccinoides
AACTGAACAGGAGAGAGAAGTGTTAGTGAAAGCCAGCGAGAAGGAAGAGGAACTGAGGCGTCCCACGGGCCGCCTTCCCTACAACCTGGGCGATATCCTGCAGCAGTTCACCAGCATGCCCCTGTCCCGCATCCACCACTACGCCAACACCGGGGAGTACCTCCGCCTGCTCTTCGCCCACAGGCAGCTCATCGACGTTCTCGTGCACGTTGGGGAAAAAGTAGGTATAAGGACCTACAGTCGAACCTCAGTATTCCGACGACCGCCCGCCCAACTCACTCTGTCCGTAACTCTAAGAGGTAGTCGTTGTAAATGATGTCCCGAGGCCCCTGCCACAGGCCGTTGACCTATTAAAATTGAAAATGTACTATTGTATTGTGTTCTCTCCTGTCAGGACAAATGTCTGATTAACTGATTTTTGACACCGGCACGCTTTGTTTTACTGATTTATGCATGAGACAGGACATTGTTCTATTGATTTATCTTGTCTCAGGACAGTTTGTCCTCTTATTTTTCAATCTTTGGTACATCATTGTATAAGTATTATTGGATTTGGAGAGTCTGTGAGTAAAAGATAAGTAGGCCTAGAGAAGAGACTGAATAAAAATTGTTCTGCAGGGCGTGTATTTACATTGAGATAGTATGAGACTTAGGCCGGGTTCACATTATAGACGCGTAAGTTCCGTACAGAAAACCCTAAATAAGTGGAAGAAAGAAGGATAAAAGTGTACGCATATAATAGGGGAACTTCGGACACGTGCGCAAATCTTTTCCCTTCTTTGTTTCACTTATTTATGGATTGCGGGCGGGTTTCCGCATGGGATATCCGCTTATGTGTGTACACGGCCTTATCATCATGATATCTTAGAAGTCCTTCTAAAGTCCTATATTAAATCCCACCGCTTCAGGAGGACTTCTAAGAAATGATGATAAGTCCCATACTATCTCCATGTGAATACAGGCCCTGGGACGGTATTCACGTTGAGATAGCATGAGACTTAGCATGATGCTAACTTAGAAGCTCTTCCAATGTCCTATAGGATTTAATAGGACTTTTGGAAGAGCTTCTAAGTTAGCATCATGCTAAGTCTCATGCTATCTCGACATGAATACCGTCCCTGGTTACTTACCTATGGTGTCGCGATGCACCGTTCCCGTAGTCTCATGGCTCCCGCGCACCTGCGTGCGCATCTCGACCCTTCCAACGGAAGTGTCGCCATCTTAGTCCTTATTTGTGTGTAAACAAAGTGAAAATGTTATCTAAATGTGTAAAGAAAACATCCAGATGTTATAAATACAGTTTAGATAAGTTTCGAATTGGAACAGCCAAATACGCAGCATCGATCTGGCATTTTTCAAACAAAGTTACTGACTAAGATGGCGGTCTCCCATACTATGGCGCTCCTTGTGGCCGGATATGACGACACGTGGGTACAAGGTGTACAAGGTACAAGGTGTGGTTATAGGATTGTTAGGGAATCTCTTGGTTACAATGACAGAGGGAAGAAGAAGAAGAAAAACGAAAACGAAAACGAAATTTTATTTAACCAGGGAAACATGAGATGAGCAATACAATGCTTTTTTCTACCCAGCCCTGGGGGGGGGGAAATAGAACGTTCAATAACAAAGTTTAACTAATGCATGCACAGAAGTGAAAAGGCAAATGGGTTACACAAAAAAGAAAGAAACACTTGGGGATAAGGATGGGGAATAAGGGGGAGCGGAGGGTATACTGAAACATGTCACAACACACATCACACAGAGTAATAATAGTTACTCAGAAGACGAATTTGCTTTTCACGTCCTCTTGATCTGGAAACAGACACATATTTATGGGACATTTTTAGTTACTTCGGATAGGGGAATTGGGGTGGGTGGGGGGTGGTGGTGGTCTAAGTATAAAACTGATTTAAGAGAGATTTTAAAATTGATTTTGATAGTCTCGATTTCATGCCATGCGGAATTTACTCAGAAGAAGAGAGAAAGAGAGTTAGAAATAGAATGTAGGCATCATTGACATTCCGTGTCCAGCTTGATGACCATCATCGTGCCCTTGCCTGTCCAGCTGTTCGCGGCTCACCGGGTGGCTCTGGCGTGCCACAGCGTGTACTTTGCCCGCATGCTGCTCCTCAACCAGCACCAGCGGCACAAGCTGACCGAGGTCAGGCTCAAGGACGTCGACCCCCATGCCTTCTACGCCGCACTCAGGTACAGTTCAGGGCTCCCAATCGTCCCGCAAAACAAGGGGTCCCATGGACTCCTTCACTTACAATATAGAGGGTCCTCAGGACTCCCAATCGTTCCGCAAAACAATGGGCCCCAGGGACTCCTTCACTTACAGTATAGAGGGTCCTCAGGGCTCCCAATTGTCCCGCAAAACAAGGGGCCCCAGGGACTCCTTCACTTACAGTATAGAGGGTCCTCAGGGATCCCAATCGTCCCGCAAAACGAGGGGTCCCAGGGACTCGTTCACTTACAGAGGGTCCTAGAGGCGGGATAG
>CM065687.1:53890793-53893293 GCA_017654935.2 Phymorhynchus buccinoides
GCAATATTTTCTGCCAATTTTTAAGTTGTGTTTTTGAAAAGACATTAAAGTCGAACATTTGTGCTTTTTTAAAAGGGTGTCCGGTGTTTCACTGTACAAGTCAAGCCCAATCATACTTACATAAACTAAATATTGAATAGTGGTTAACAGACTAAGGATATCGTGCTATTGTTCAGATGGACGGTGAGCTGGAGGTGTCCAACCATTGAAACGTATTCAAGCCCAATCATAGGCTACTTACATGAACTAATTATTCAGACTAGTGGTTAATCAGTACAGACTAAGGATATCGTGCTATTGTTCAGATGGACGGTGAGCTGGAGGTGTCCAACCATTAAAACGTATTCAAACCCAATCATACTTACATGAACTAATGATAGAATAGTGGTTAACAGACTAAGGATACCGTGCTATTGTTCAGATGGACGGTGAGCTGGAGGTGTTCAACTTAATTACAGCATCCAAGCCTAATTACAGTTTCGTACATGAACTAATTATTGACTAGTGGTTAATCAGTAAAGACTAATAAGGATACTGTGCTATTGTTCAGATGGACGGTGAGCTAGATGTGTTCAACCATTAAAACGTATCCAAGCCCAATAATACAGTACTCACATGAACTAATTATTGACTAGTGGTTAACAGACTAAGGATGTCTTGCTATTGTTCGGATGGACGGTGAGGATATCGTGCTATTGTTCGGATGGACGGTGAGGATTGTTCAAATGGACGGTGAGGATGTCGTGCTGTTGTTCAGATGGACGGTGAGGATTGTTCAGATGGACGGTGAGGATGTCGTGCTATTGTTCAGATGGACGGTGAGGATGTCGTGCTGTTGTTCAGATGGACGGTGAGGATTTCGTGCTGTTGTTCAGATGGACGGTGAGGATATCGTGCTATTGTTCAGATGGACGGTGAGGATGTCGTGCTGTTGTTCAGATGGACGGTGAGGATGTCGTGCTGTTGTTCAGATGGACGGTGAGGATGTCGTGTTATTGTTCAGATGGACGGTGAGGATATCGTGCTATTGTTCAGATGGACGGTAAGGATGTCGTGCTATTGTTCAGATGGATGGTGAGGATGTCGTGCTATTGTTCAGATGGACGGTGAGCATGTCGTGCTATTGTTCAGATGGACGGTGAGGATGTCGTGCTATTGTTCAGATGGACGGTGAGGATGTCGTGCTATTGTTCAGATGGACGGTGAGGATGTCGTGTTATTGTTCAGATGGACGGTGAGCTGGAGGTGTTCAACCATTGAAACGTATTCAAGCCCAATCATACTTACATGAACTAACTATTGACTAGTGGTTAATCAGTACAGACTAAGGATACCGTGCTATTGTTCAGATGGACGGTGAGCTGGAGGTGTTCAACCATTGAAACGTATTCAAACCCAATCATACTTACATGAGCTAACTATTGACTAGTGGTTAATCAGTACAGACTAAGGATACCGTGCTATTGTTCAGATGGACGGTGAGCTGGAGGTGTTCAACCTGGCCCTGGCCTGGCTGGCCTACGACATCGGCCCCAGGCGGCGCCACACGGAGCGCGTGGTGCGCCACGTGCGCTTCACCTGCATGACCCCCGCGGAGATCATCGGCGCCACGCAGGTCAACGACTTCATCCGACACTCCCCGTTCTGCAGGAACCGCGTGCTGGAGGCCATCTGGTCAGTGGGCAATGGGCAATGGCCAGGTTTTTTTTGCCAGAAGTCAGGGTTTCTGATTTCCCCCCTCTGTTTCTTTTTAAAAAGTTTTTGACCCTTTCATTGCCACTGTCGCCTCTTCGCACCACAATCGATTTAACACCCATGTCACTGAAAGGCATCAGATGAGGGTCTGGTATCCAGTGACCTTATGTTCTTAATTTTGAGAGGTAAGGACAGGCTCTATTTTATGCATGTCACAGAGGAACCCCCAATGTTGCACATAGAATCTTTTCTCTACCCAGGTACATTTGATGGAAAGTTTTAGCTGAAAAATGGCTGGCGTTGAAAGGGTTTTAAAGGGCAGAGATGAGATTTTCCCTCCAACTGGAGGATTTCCTTCTTTTTGATGGCCTCAAGAGTCATTGGCCATTTTTGAGATCAGTGTAAATCCATTGAGAAAATTTGGGGTAGGGGTGTTAGGTTTTGTGATGAATCGTAGAGTTTGATTGATAGTTTGTTCTCGATTGGTTCATTCTCAAATGGACATTTCCGGTTACTGTTTGGGGCAGCCAAGACTGCTCTATTTATTATTACTCTGCAGTTTGCAAAACTGAAAACGGCTTCTTTTTTTCCTCCTTTTTGGTTGTCTGAGAATCTCATCTCTGAAGGGGTACACTCATCCCCTGTTTACAGTTTTAAGGGGTATTTTCACCCCTTACTTTCAAATTTTAAAGGGTCAAGACGAAAATAATGAGAGAAACTCTACCCAAATCCCCCGTCCGGGCGCGCACGCACACACATGCGCACACACACTTGCACACTTGCTCGCGGGTGTGCACAAAACACA
>CM065687.1:53898293-53905793 GCA_017654935.2 Phymorhynchus buccinoides
CTGTGTGTGGCTCTGTTGCCATACATTACTCATGCTGTGTGTGGTTCTGTTGTCATACATTACTCATGATGTGTATGGCTCTGTTGTCATACATTACTCATGCTGTGTGTGGCTCTGTTGTCACACATTACTCATGCTGTGTGTGGCTCTGTTGTCATACATTGATCATGCTGTGTGTGGCTCTGTTGTCACACATTACTCATGCTGTGTGTGGCTCTGTTGTCATACATTGATCATGCTGTGTGTGGCTCTGTTGTCATACATTGATCATGCTGTGTGTGGCTCTGTTGCCATACATTACTTGTGCTGTGTGTGGCTCTGTTGCCATACATTACTCATGCTGTGTGTGGTTCTCAGGGCTCCCAATCGTCCTGCAAAGCAAGGGGTCCCAGGGACTCCTTCACTTACAGTATACAGGGTCCTGGAGGCGGGGTAAAGAGTCCTAGTGGCATAGTGAATGCTAAAAAAGAAAATTTCTAGTGCATCCTTGGGACCCTCTGTACATTCTTTTAGAGGGTCCTGTAGAATGTTAGTGCTTATTAGACCAAATGGGGGTCCCTGGGAGCCCTGGGTTCTGTTGCCATGCATTAGTCATGCTGTGTGTGGCTCTGTTGCCATACATTACTCATGCTGTGTGGTTCTGTTGCCATACATTACTCATGCTGTGTGTGGCTATGTTGCCATACATTACCCATGCTGTGTGTGGTTCTGTTGCCATACATTACTCATGCTGTGTGTGGCTCTGTTGCCATACATTACCCATGCTGTGTGGTTCTGTTGCCATACATTACTCATGCTGTGTGTGGTTCTGTTGCCATGCATTACTCATGCTGTGTGTGGCTCTGTTATGCTGTGTGTGGCTCTGTTGTCATACATTACTCATGCTGTGTGTGGCTCTGTTGCCATACATTACTCATGCTGTGTGTGTGATTCGGTTGTCATACATTACTCATGCTGTGTGTGGCTCTGTTGTCATACATTACTCATGCTGTGTGTGGCTCTGTTGTCATACATTACTCATGCTGTGTGGTTCTGTTGCCATACATTACCCATGCTGTGTGTGGTTCTGTTGCCATGCATTAGTCATGCTGTGTGTGGCTTTGTTGCCATACATTACTCATGCTGTGTGGTTCTGTTGCCATACATTACCCATGCTGTGTGTGGTTCTGTTGCCGTGCATTACTCATGCTGTGTGTGGCTCTGTTGCCATACATTACTCATGCTGTGTGTGGCTCTGTTGTCATACATTACTCATGCTGTGTGTGGCTCTGTTGCCATACATTACTCATGCTGTGTGTGGCTCTGTTGTCATACATTACTCATGCTGTGTGTGGCTCTGTTGCCATACATTACTCATGCTGTGTGTGTGGTTCGGTTGTCATACATTACTCATGCTGTGTGTGGCTCTGTTGTCATACATTACTCATGCTGTGTGTGGCTCTGTTGTCATACATTACTCATGCTGTGAATGACTCCCTGATGTCTGGTTCATTCCCCTCCAGTTATAAGTCATTGTCAGACCACTGCTAAAGAAGCCCTCTTTAGATTAAGAAAGCTTAAAAAGCTATAGACCCGTATCTAACCTCTCCTCTCTCTCTAAAATCACAGAAAAAGCTGTCCTCAACTTCTTTCTCATCTGCGACAAAACAACCTCCTGGACCCCCACCAGTCTGCTTATCGGAAATTTCATAGTACGAAAACAGCTCTTCTCAAGATTGTAAATGATATTCTACTTGGCTTTGATGAAAACAATTGATCTGTTCTGGCCTTGTTAGACCTTAGCGCTGCTTTTGATACCATATATCACTGTGTCCTTCTTCACAGACTCCGTGTTTCTTATGGCATACATGACCTCGCTCTTTCCTGGTTCGAATCTTACTTTACTGACCGCACCCAGACTGTCTGTGTAAACGGCAGGTACTCTGAGCCTTCTGACCTGTCTTATGGTGTTCCACAAGGTTCTGTCCTAGGGCCCATTCTCTTTGTGTTGTATGCTGCTACTGTCTCTGATGTTGTCAGTAAGCATTCACTGTCTCACGAGTGCTTTGGCGACGATACAGAGCTTTATTAGTCAGCCTCTCTTACAGAGGTTGACGGGTTGATATTGAGGGTACAGGAATGCATCGCAGACCTTAAAACTTGGTTGACTCTAAACAAACTGCAACTGAACGACGACAAGCCTGAACTCATGTTGGCCTGCCCAAAGAAATTTCTTGGTCATTCCTCTCTCCCAAATTCTGTAAATATCAACAACGCATCTGTCTCTTTCTCTTCATCTGTTTACAGTCTCGTTGTCACTCTAGCCTTTCTCTTCAGCAACATGTCTCCAACATCTGTAGATCTGCCTATCTAGAGCTCCGCAGGATAAGTTCTGTCCGCCACTACCTGTCTACTGACGCAACAAACACCTTTCGTGTTTTCAATAATTGATTACTGCAATTCCCTTCTCGCTGGCCTCTCTCATGCAGTACCTTCTCCACAAACTCCAAAGAATCCAGAATAATGCTGCTCGACTGATCTTCTGATGTTCCAAGTTTGAACATGTCACACCTCTTCTCCACTCTCTGCACTGGTTACTGATTACTGACAGAATTGACTGTAAACTCTCCACCCTTTCCTTCGCTGTCATCTGTGGTTCTGCCCCTACTGACCTACTTCACCTCTACACACCTTATCGTCTCCTCCGCTCTTCCTCTGACACTCGCCTTCTGCAACCAGCCACTGTCAAAACCAAACCCTATGTAATGGTGAAAGGTTCTTTTCGTTCCAGGCTCCATCTGTGTGGAACAACTTACCCCTGTCTCTAAGACACTCTGACTCACTGGAAACATTCAAATCTAACTTGAAAACTAATCTATTCTCAAAGCTGTAGTTGTCATGCATTGGTTGATTGTGCTGCACGTATCATTGAATGGTGAGTGTGTAAGTAGGTGCGTGCGCGAACGCGCGCGTGTGTGTATGTATATAGGCTATGCGTGTGCGTGCGTGGTGTGTGTGGCGTGCGCTTGCCTGCTGTGTTTGTGTGTGCGTGTGTTGTGTGTGCGTGCGTGCGTGTATGTGCGTGTTTGTCTTTGTGGGAATGTTTGTAGTTTTAATTCTTTGTAAAGCGCCATGAATAGTTTTTTTTCTAGATACGTGCGCTATATGAAGTGCTAATTATTAATTAGTAGTAGTAAAAGGTTTTCGTTGTTCTTGATGATGATCCTGATATATATATCTTCATTTTCTTCTTCTTCTTCTTCTTCTTCTTCTTCTTCTTCTTCTTCTTCTTCTTCTTCTTCTTCTTCTCCATTTGTGAGCTTAGGACGGTGGCAGTAAAGGGTATGGAATCCTCCCTCAATAATACAGTAACAAGGTAGAGTTGCACATTCAGTGGGTTAAATGCCACGAAGGAATTTGATAGTTGGGTGAAAGGAAACGTCACATCTGGTATGTATTTATTATTCTGATGCAGTTTCAGGTTTTTGTAAGATAGATTTTCTTTCCTTCCTGAGTTTTGATGAGTAATTGAGAAGGCAATAAGTGGTGTTTTTTTTAAAGGGTTACTTTAACTGATACCATTCTTTACTTTATTGATTGTTTTCCATATTCTTTGTGTTTATTGATGCAAGTAAACAGTTCGATCAAACTGTCTATTCCAGTTTTGATGCTTTGAATATCTGATGGTTTTCTTTGATCGTCTGCCTCAATATGAACTTCTTTTTTTTAGTGCAATAATCAAGACCTCTGATTATGTTACAAAAATGGATTATATGAGTTGATTGTGAATTGCTTTTTTTGGTTCATAAACAGGGCTTCACTGGACTGAGTATTTGAATGTTATTTGTACATTGAGCCCACAAGTTACACTCAATAGTTTCGGGCAGATCAGGATCAGCCCCAAATCCGTGACAAAACATTCCACAATCTATATGTCAAGTCCCCGGTTCACAATATTATAGGTGTGGTCTTTCAGCTTGGAAATTGTAGGAAAAAAATATTCTTGACTTTGTTGCAGAATGCAGGAAAACAAAGTGAGCCACCCTGGGCTACAGGAAACCCTATCTCGATGAGGACATCGGCACGGCTCCCCTTTCCCCCAGACACTCTAAACCAGTCGACAAACATGCCCAAACCAGCGTTTTCTAATGATGGCGTGCGCTTCAACTGCACGGAAAACTCACGTAAAATATCGGCCCCTGCCGCACCACTGAGCGCTCGGTTTCCATCATCTTCTGTGTCACTAACTGCCATCTCTCAGTCCTTCTCTAACTTACCTTCTCTTAAGGCTGGGTCCAGGATGCCTGTGAAGAAATCCGAAGCGGTCCTGGTGAAAGCGGACAGTATACAGGATCATTCACCGGCCGGTTTGGCCCGACCGGTCAGCATTCCTATCCTAGTGACCCCGTCAAGGAACCAGGTGGGTGCGGTTGCCACACTAAAGTCCAGCAGATCTCGGTCCTATGGTCAGCGTGGCCCCGCCACGTCTCTTTTATCCAACAGGAAGTCCAATACTGCGCATGTCGGCAAGGTCGGGTCTACAGCGTTGGTGGGCAGACCCGGGACCATGGCAGGAAGGCGAGCGATGAACATCGGGAAATCCATCAGCATTATCGGCAAGCCTCTTACTCCCGTCACGGGAAGCAGCCCTAGCGTAAATGACGAGCCCAGTGGCATGTTCTTCAATGCGAGCACATCTGCGCAAGGTAAATATAAACCACAGAGTCAGCTCGGAGGCTTGGGTGCATCTGCTCTTGCACTGAGTAACAGCCCGTCCAGGCTGAAAGTGAAGGACAAAACGAAGTTGCCGTTCACACTTCGCTCATCCCAGATGGACTTGAGGGCATCACCCTCCCAAGCCGCCCCAGTACTGAGGAAATCGCCCTCTCGAGGATTTGCGAGGTCATCTCCCTCGCAAGGGATTATGAGAACTCCCGCCTATGCCCCGCCCCCATCACCACCACCCCCGCCTCCGATACAAGCGCCCCCTCCACCGCCGCCCCCTCCGCCCCCTCCACCGTTGCCCCCACCGCGAGAGTTTGAAGACGTTCCCGTCTTCAAGTTCTACTCTTCCCAGTTCGCCAGTGAGGATTTTACAGGTGAGTGGAGGGACAGAGCCAGGGGCAGGATAAAGTATTGCTACTACACGCTATGCCTTACCAACGCTAACCAGAGTAGTTCTTTCTTCGGCACTGTGCTGGTTGCTTACAATACATTAAAAAAAATTATGTATTCCATCCATAAAAGTAAAAGCAAGTAACGTTTATTGGATTTTGGTCCCAGGACGACACCCTTTTTTAAATTTTAATAGAGGATTGTTGTTAGCAATACACCCATCGGATAGGGGCACGTATCTAGCTGGTATCGCCATTTTTCGCAGGTTATGTTCAGGTTTAAAGGGGCACCCTGACGGATGAGTTTTTGCAAGAAACACGGCGAGATCACCGGGAAAACACCTTTTACAGAGATCGCAACACTCGCCTTGCTCTGGTTTCCTAGAAATCAAACCGTCAAATCGGCGATTCCTCCTTGGCGGAGGTGCTGGAAGTCAAATTCTTTCAGTGAAAGAGAAGACATGTGTCTTCTCTTTTCCAATGGCTGCTTAGACCAGATAGACGGTAACAGAGAGAAAGACAGAGAGATAGAGACACAGACACAGAGAACAACCGAAATAGAGACAAGGACAGAGGCAGGGAGGGATGACCCACCCCCCTGTCTCTTTCCATCTATTTGTTCTGTCCGTCTGTTTTTCTACGGGCGGGGGTTTGTCCATTTTTCAGATAACGACTCTTGTCCGGTGCGGTATCTGTTCTTTCGTAAAAATAGTTCCCCCACCTTCTGGAAGTTCTGTGCTTGTAACTTCCTCTAATCTGCCGCTCTCTTTGACTCTGCCTTTTCCCTTTTGCTTTCTATCATCTACTATCTTTCTGACTTATTCTCCTGCCTTAAAAAAAAAAAAAAATCTTCGAAGTAATTTGTTTCCCTTGAGCTCCTCCGAAATCGGAATGTGTCGGCTGTGCGCAGGGGGAGAGCAGTGAAAACTGAAAACCTTGCCCATTATGGCCATATGGCCTGGGAACGCAGAAGAAGAAGAAGAAAGTCCGGTGCGGTTTTGTCCGGGTGGGGTATTGTCCGGTGGAGGTACGATCCGTTTCAAACCCCACTGACTAATCCAGTGACAAAATCAACCCATTGCAATGAACGAAAGCTGCAGATTCACACTATTATTGAATGTAAGCCTCATAATCTATCGTAATTAATGAAGCCACAGATCTAAACTTGTAATTAAAGAAAGCCGCAGATTCATCATCTTGTAATTAAATAGTGAAAGCCAAATTATTGAATATCTGTTGTAATTATCAAAAGCTACAGTTTTAATATGTCGTAAGTAATAAAAACCACGGTTTGATTATAATTATTGTCAGTAAACAAAACCGCACAATCAATTTTTTTTAATAGATTACTTCACATTAACACGGACAAATGACTTCAAAGCGGATACGAATGAAGAAATGAATGAAAAATGGTGTTTTACGTCCTCTCGGTCTGGAACAGACACGGACGTTTGTAAATACAAAGATGGTGGGAACGATTCTGGAGGCAATGCCCGGAGGCAGTGCAACACCAGTAAAGTCCCGAATTTTTAGCAATGCAGATAAGTGTAGCAGTAACCACGCCTCGGTTAAACCTCATCGGCTATGGTACCGCCACAAGTAGTACAATGGCATCGCCGAGCGGCAGCAACGCATTGTGACAATGCAAACCGGGCCAGAGTTATGTCCTGTCCCCCTCCCCATCCCCCAATAAACACACCACTTTCCACCCTGACAGAACGCATAAAATACATAGCCCAAAATTTGAAGCAATTCTGTTCAGTAGTTCACGAGATACAGCTGAACTTTTATACAAACTTCCTTGCACCGAGTGATGTCCTCTCCCCCCCCCCCCCAATAAACACCACTTTCCACCCTTACAGAACGCATAAAATACATGGCCCAAAATTTGAAGCGATTCTGTTCAGTAGTTCACGAGATACAGCTGAACTTTTATATAAACTTCCTTGCACCATGGTACACCACCACACAAAATTTGAAGCGATTCTGTTCACTAGTTCACGAAATAAAGCTGGGGGGGAATTACATATCCCAAAGAAGGAAATTTCGGTTTTCAAGGTCAAACTTCAAGGTCAAGGTCGGCACGGTGTTGATTAACGAAAGGAAGCTTCCTTTTCAAGCTGTCTACCCCTCTGCCAATTTTAATCAAAATCCAAACAGTAGTTTTTAAGATAATCGATACACAGACACACAAACCGATCGCAATACCTCGGCCTCTGGCCGGGTAATAATATTAGTATTGAAAGTTTCAAAGCGGATAGGCGTAGATGTTACACGCGAGGTATAAGAAGATTAATGAAAGCTGCAGACCCAATCTATTTTAAGTAAATGAAGTAGTGGTTTGTAAGTACTAATGAAAGACACGGAAGCAACGTATTGTAATTACCGTAATAAAAGCCGCAGAAAC
>CM065687.1:53913293-53948293 GCA_017654935.2 Phymorhynchus buccinoides
GCACACGTGAACGTTCAGTCTACAAATCTAAACATGTCGAGAGAAAAATCCACCCATCTACGTACACACATCAACACGAAGTCCACAGATCCACATGCATCAACACAGAAGTCCACACATCAGCAATTGTATAAACACAAAGTCAAAACACCCACACAATGTAGAGGTTCACACATCTATACACTTCAACACAAAAATCAACACATCCACATCCGAGGCCCATGGCACTTCCCTGAAGCATAAACAGGAGTATAGGCATGGTGCATGTGCAATGCGAGTGGACGGTTAGCCCACATTTGTTGCAGGGTGTGCAATGTTGTTGCAGGGTGTGTGTGCAATGTTAGCCCACATTGTTGCAGGGTGTGTGTGCAATGTTAGCCCACGCTGTTGCAGGGTGTGTGTGCAATGTTAGCCCACGTTGTTGCAGGGTGTGTGTGCAATGTTAGCCCACGTTGTTGCAGGGTGTGTGTGCAATGTTAGCCCACGTTGTTGCAGGGTGTGTGTGCAATGTTAGCCCATGTTGTTGCAGGGTGTGTGTGCAATGTTAGTCCACGTTGTTGCAGGGTGTGTGTGCAATGTTAGCCCACATTGTTGCAGGGTGTGTGCAATGTTAGTTGTTGCAGGGTGTGTGCAATGTTAGCCCATGTTGTTGCAGGGTGTGTGTGCAATGTTAGCCCACGTTGTTGCAGGGTGTGTGTGTAATGTTAGCCCATGTTGTTGCAGGGTGTGTGTGTAATGTTAGCCCATGTTGTTGCAGGGTGTGTGTGCAATGTTAGCCCACATTGTTGCAGGGTGTGCAATGTTGTTGCAGGGTGTATGTGCAATGTTAGCCCACGTTGTTGCAGGGTGTGTGTGCAATGTTAGCCCACGTTGTTGCAGGGTGTGTGTGCAATGTTAGCCCACGTTGTTGCAGGGTGTGTGTGCAATGTTAGCCCACATTGTTGCAGGGTGTGTGTGCAATGTTAGCCCACGTTGTTGCAGGGTGTGTGTGCAATGTTAGCCCACGTTGTTGCAGGGTGTGTGTGCAATGTTAGCCCATGTTGTTGCAGGGTGTGTGTTCAATGTTAGCCCATGTTGTTGCAGGGTGTGTGTGCAATGTTAGCCCACATTGTTGCAGGGTGTGCAATGTTGTTGCAGGGTGTGCAATGTTGTTGCAGGGTGTATGTGCAGTGTTGGTCCACGTTGTTGCAGGGTGTGTGTGTAATGTTAGCCCATGTTGTTGCAGGGTGTGTGTGTAATGTTAGCCCATGTTGTTGCAGGGTGTGTGTGCAATGTTAGCCCACATTGTTGCAGGGTGTGTGTGCAATGTTAGCCCACATTGTTGCAGGGTGTGTGTGCAATGTTAGCCCACATTGTTGCAGGGTGTGTGTGCAATGTTAGCCCACGTTGTTGCAGGGTGTGTGTGCAATGTTAGCCCACGTTGTTGCAGGGTGTGTGTGCAATGTTAGCCCATGTTGTTGCAGGGTGTGTGTGCAATGTTAGCCCACGTTGTTGCAGGGTGTATGTGCAATGTTAGCCCACATTGTTGCAGGGTGTGTGTGCAATGTTAGCCCACGTTGTTGCAGGGTGTGTGTGCAATGTTAGCCCACATTGTTGCAGGGTGTATGTGCAATGTTAGCCCACGTTGTTGCAGGGTGTGTGTGCAATGTTAGCCCACGTTGTTGCAGGGTGTATGTGCAATGTTAGCCCACGTTGTTGCAGGGTGTGTGTGCAATGTTAGCCCACGTTGTTGCAGGGTGTATGTGCAATGTAATTATGTTAGCCCACATTGTTGCAGGGTGTGTGTGCAATGTTAGCCCACGTTGTTGTAGGGTGTATGTGCAATGTAATTATGTTAGCCCACATTGTTGCAGGGTGTGTGTGCAATGTTAGCCCAGTGGTGTAGAGTGGCACAGTGGTAACGCGTTCACTTCGTGTCAAGTAAACCCGAGTTCCAGCCTGGGTACAGGGGATTTTTCCTCTCACTTTGCACTAGGCCCTATGGTCTGAATGTGGAGTCTTTTGGGTGAGACGATAAACCGAGGTCCTGTGTGCCCATGCACTTAGCACACGTTAAACCCATTGGCAACGAAAAAGTTGTCATTTGGTCAAAATTTACCCCCCACCCCATTTTCTTCATCATCAGTCACACAAAAAATCGCATGCAAAAAAAAAAAAAAAATTGTGTGGCGCGCCTCTGGCTGCGACACACTCTCCAGGTTGGAGTAACCCGAATTTCACAGAGACACCTCTGTGACTATAAAGTTCCTCATACTTTTGTTGTATGTGCAATGTCAGCCCACGTTGTTGCAGGGAGCAAGGTCTACGTGGTGGGCGGGGTGTCCACAGACATCAACCAGATGCTGCGCTCCGTGGAGTGCTACGACACGGTGACCCACACCTGGGACACCTCCCTGCCTGAACTGCCCCTGGGGGCAAAGTCCATGGCCTGCATCGTCGTCTCCGGCTGATGATCAGCGCCCCGCGGCTGAGAGGTAAGAGCTCGCTGCTGGTGTAAGACCTCCTTCAGTGCGTTTAGTGAAGGGGGATGTGAATGCGGGGGCGGGCGGAAGGGGGGGTGGGGGTAGTGTGAGAAAATGCCTTTTGCGTGGAAAACGCTAATTGTAATGGTTTGGATTCTAGTGGAGTGTGAAGGGGGGGGGGGGGGGTGACGTAACTGTAGTTATCGTTATTCCGTTTCGTGTTGTTCGTTATGATAAGTGCGGGGTTTTGTTTTTTTTTTTTTGCTCAGAATTTTAACTTCTTTGTGAAGGGCTAAGAGCCCCATAAGGAGAATAATTAAGCGCTATAAAAATGGTCATTATTATTATTATTAGTGGCATTTAAACCTTTTTTTTTAAAAACAGTTGTTTCTATCACCAAAATGGGAATGTTGTTAATTGCTTGGGCTGGTTTGTTTTTCTTGTGTGTTTAATGTTTGTGTCAAGATCTTTAGTCACCACACAAAAAATCAGGTTTGAGAAAAACATTTGATGAAATTTATTATGTGGAGGGTAGAATAGTTATCGCCCAAGACAATATCCATATACCTATTTTTTCTATGCATTGTCAGTCACATAGCCTGTACTTCAGTGGACGTTTACTTCAACTAGTCACATTTGTTTCCACTTAGCAGAAGATATGAAAAACAAATTGGTAAACAGTTTGGATATCACATGCAGGAGTTATTGGATTGAATTGGGGTCACTACTCAGATGCATGTAATAATTCTGTATTTTTAAATTTCTGCAGAGATTGTGTTTAGTCTTGTCTGGTTGCTTGTCGGTCTCCTAACAAAACTGTTATAAAAATGCTATGAACAGACATTTACAAAGTTTTATGAAGGTATTTTAGTTTGCTTTTTCCACAATTTATACAAATACTTATTTTAAAGTGTTTGAAAAATACAGTAGACACACAAAGATCTTGTTTGACAAATTAAAAAAAAAGGAAATTCCTTTTCTGGTAAAATTCAAAAACAGGAAATCCTTGTATAGCAGGAACAGTTGCTCCCATGTATTTACAAAGTTTTATGGAAGACTTGGGCACCATCCAAAGAACATGGCGTTAAATATTGGAACAGGCCTGGAATGGGGTGTGGGGGTTAACTTTCCATTCCACTAAAGGCAAACTAGCCTTCAGGGCCATTCAAAGATGGCGATCGTTTCATTGTTTTTGATGTATAATTATGCCACATGGTGTAAAATAATCCCTGCTCCCCTATGTATGGCTGCTTTGCTTAAACTCAACATTTTGCTGGGCTTTTAATTAACAAATTGAAATGGAGATGCATTTCTTGGGTAAGGTTTGCACAATGTCACTTTAAAAAAAAAAATTATCCCCCCCCCCTCTTCCATCAAACATGTCTAACAATAGCTTCGAGGATTAGTTGACCTTTGGGACCACTCCTGCCTCGTTCATTAGCACCCATAACAAACTTCAGGATAGTTATCGGGAAATTGGTTGTCCCATCTTCTATCTAGAGTTATTGTCAGACATGAATGACTGTTTGTGTGTGTGTGCGTGCGTGTGCGAGGTGATTTTTAGGTATTAGGTATCAGGTACTTTATAGTCACAGAGGCATCTCTGTGAAATTCGGGTTGCTCCCACCTGGAGATGTAGGTTGTTTTTTTATAGGATGAGAAACTTGTATCCATCTTCCTAAATCAACAAGAAGTTATATGCTAGCACATCATAAACAATCCAGGAAAATGTAAATTCTTACAATCCCATCCAATTGTTTTTTGTTTGTTTTTGTATGCAAGTTTTGTGTGACTGATGAGGAAGGAAAGGGGGTGGGGGCGGGTAATTTTGGACTGAATGACAACTTTATCGTTGCCACTGGGATTAACGTGCGCTAAGTGCATGGGCACACGGGACCTCGGTTTATTGTCTCATCCGAAAGACTCAATTTTATTATGTTGGTACATGTATAGAATTGTGCTTAACAGGGAATCTGAAAGCAGTTTGTAACCACATAAGTAAACATGCTGTAACGAATGTGGTGTTGGTAAAACAAGCAGAAAGCAAAGACACATACACACGCACATTAATTCATTGTTCTGGAAATCAAAGCCAGTAACAACCAGTCTTTTATTGCTCCAGAAAAGTAACAGGATAATCTTTGCGTCATAACGGATTTTGCGGCAAAATAGAGTACCTCATTTTAACAGAGATCACAATCAAATATTAAACGTTGCTCTGGAATTGGCAGTTCTGAAGCACGAGACTAGGATAAATATAATCAAACAAATGTACTGAATCAGGAATACCGACTTTGCCCTCGTAAATAGAAAGGATAAAATACAAATCCTGCGTAAGTCATTGTCCTTAATTCGCAATATTTCCAACACATATGTACAATTTTGAAAGGAAAGACTACAGGCAAGGGACTGTTAGACGGGCATCTGCCTCGATGTCAAGTTGTAATCATAAATTTTAAAGATTTGTGTCATGCATAGTTTAAAAAACATTGCTACCCTTTCCCTCCAACCCACTCCCCTACAAAATGTTGCGACCTGTAAAATATGCTGTGTAATGTGTGATGTAATGTTGAGCAAATATTACTTCCTACCTAAGATGTAGGTTGTTTTTTGATAGGATGAGAAAGTTGTATCCAGAAAAAGGGTCTTCCTAAATCAACAAGAAGTTATCTTCTTCTTCTTCGCCTTAGGCAGCCAACTTCATCACGCTGAAGATTCTGCTGCACTTTGGAAGATTCTGCTGCAAGATTCTGCTGTTATATGCTAGCACATCATAAACAATCCAGGAAAATGTATATTCTTACAATCCCATCCATTTGTTGAATTGCGAAAGCAGTACATGGTACTCAAAACACAATTCATGTCCAGAATTATATAATTGTTTTCAGAATTTATTGATAGCATCCACATGTTTCCCCATTAGAGCATTCCCCATTTACTGCTCTACAAAGAAAAAGCTTCAACCACTCAAGTGGCCTCCACCCACCCAGTCCAAAATGACAGAAAGAAACTGTATGAAGAAACTGCAAGACATGCACAAAACTCATTGGAGATTGTACAAAAGTAAAAGAATAGCATGACTACTGCACCTGAAGAAAATATGGTTAGCACAAAATGAGGATTTCAAAGCATATCTAAAAGAAAACAGAACTCAAGGATTTGCGCTTTTATAGTGTCTGCATTGCAACACACACTAGAATTTGTATGCTTTGTATCATGTCTTCTGTTTTCTTAAAGATTGCTCCCTACATGAAAGTTGGAAGAAAAAGCTTATCAAAAGTCTGAAAATCCAATTCAAAGTGACTTTAATTGACCTAAATTTTGTGACAGGGAGGAAACAAAACGTGTGCATGCACTTTTTCTATCAGTTTGATGATCTTGTAAAGGTATTATAAACGATCAAGGTATGTCAGCATAAACTTGGTTATGTCTGGTCTTAAAAACTGGGCTAATAGGAATTGTTCGCAAATAATTAAGGGGAGTAATTTCATGAAGTGTGGGAGTGATCTTGCCTAATTCAATCGGTCAAACAGGGGAAGTTACTCTATCTTCAGGTAGATCCCCAGCCCTCGCCTCGTGTGTTTGAGTAGTCTTACATCACTTAGAACACTGTGCGTCATTCTAAAATTGATGTCATTTATATGTTTACGTCACATTTTGCAAGTTCTCTCAGTTTGTGGATACTGGCCGCCCCTCATTTTTCTAAAAAAAATGTTTGCAAGTCGCTGACTTGCATCCTGCGGTTTCAAGCTTCGATGCCATGCCGCCATTGTTGCTATGGTTTTGACCGAGTAAGTCGAGAAAATCAACTCTAATTTTCATGAAGTGCTCTCCCTTATTTTTTTCTCTCAGAAAATTGTCTATTTGATGGCCATGCTTTCTTGACCAAAAAGAGAAGAAATTCTTCAAATGCAAAATACTCTTTCCCTTACACTGAGAGGCAGTTTAATGTAAATATAAGCAATAAGAAAAACTCAGCGACAGGACAAATCTTAAATCAATATTGAGGTGAAGAAAAAAAAAGGTTTGTGAAGTGAGATGTCCAACTCTTTAAATTGACTAGTTCCTTGGCATGCTCTTACAGACAAAAAAGCCCCATCTACATGTGTTCACAATAACATACTGTACCACATGCTTACGGACCCGTATGCATGACTAGCATCATTTATTTTGTGTGGTCTCGTGTGATCAGTGCATCTTTAAAGGGGCACCCTGACGGATGAGTTTTTTGCAAGAAACACGTCGAGATCACCAGGAAAACACCCTTTACAGAGATCGCAACACTCACTTTTCTCTGGTTTCCTAGAAATCAAACTGTCAAATCGGCAATTCCTCCTTGGCGGAGGTGCTGGAAGTCAAATTCTTTCAGTCTGAGTCGTTTAGACCAAATCATGAAATGTCCACAATACAAGCCCTTTTATTTATAGTTTACCAAAAGGAGTTTCACTCACAACAAAGGAAATAGATCCAACTTTTTTTTTTACTGCACTACCAAGAAGAAAAAGCTTCAACCACTCAAGTGGCCTCCACCCACCCCGTCCAAAATGACCTCTCTCCAGCATCTCTGCCAAGGAGGAATTGACGGTTTGATGTCTAGGAAACCGGAGCAAAATGAGTGCTCCGATTCTTGAAAAGGCTGTCTTTCTGGTGATCTTGACGTGTTTCTTGCAAAACCTCATCCGTCAGGGTCCACCTTTAATGACAACTTTCAAACCATGCCACTAGCTGCATCAAACAATAGTCTATGTTGCACACACTTCTTGTCTAGGATATCATGGCTTGAGATTTTATACCTTTAGACAAATAATAATAATAATCTCTGGTCATCACTTCTGTTTTGCATAGAAACTAAACCATTTCACCCACTGTTAGACTGTGATTAGATTCAAGTAGTTGTGATAACAATTTATCACAAAATATTCTATGCACAATTTCCCTAGTTCAAACTATTTTCTGATTAACATAGTTTACAGTCATGTTATTGTTTCTTGAGACAATTGCTGAATTTACACGTACTCTTCACCCCAGCAGCCCTAGATCATGGGAATGACACGGACATAAAAAAAAAGACATTGCAGAATGTAACAATCTGACAATCTTCATGAGGATTCAATGTGACCGATTCATCAACTCGCATGCAATCAACAATTTACATCAGCATCTTGGTAGTCAGCAATCAACAATGGTAATGCCCTGGGTACCAAACCGACTCCCACTAATTACAGAGATTCAACCCCAAGAAAGAAAAAGCAGCATTAAGGTCTAGGTACACGTTAACATTATTCACGAGATATCTCTATTTCCCCATGGCAACATAGTGATAGCCCACTCTTAATATGACTTACAGCTCACTGTGTTGCCATGGGGAAATAGAAATATCCTGTTAATAGTGTTAACGTATATCGAGATCTCTAGCCAACCGCATGCTTTCCACTCGGCCTACATTACAAGCGCCCGCAGGATGTCATGCGGGGGGCAGTTCCTGCGCTAGGAGGAGGCGTTGCGGGCCTTCCTGGCCGCCAGCCCCCCCAGCAGCGTGCCCTGGATGTGCTCCAGGGTGGAGGGGGTGTACAGCCCAAGCTTCAGCCCCGTCCGCGCCCGGTTGGTGTTGACGTGCTTCACGGGGAAAGGGTTGAACGGCCGGCAGCTCTTCACCGGAGACCAGGACTGACCGGGGGAGGAGTGGGACGGGGAGTGGGGAGAGATGGCTGTGGGGGTGGATGCGGTGGACAGAGACAGGCGCTGCATGGTGGGGGTGGTGGCAGGGGCCAGCGCGGTCATCATGGACAGCTGACCGCTGGAGGAGCCCACAGGAGCGGAGTTGCAGCGGTTGATGAGGGCTGGACAGCCCTGGGGC
Organism: Phymorhynchus buccinoides; assembly: GCA_017654935.2. NCBI lineage: Eukaryota > Metazoa > Mollusca > Gastropoda > Neogastropoda > Raphitomidae > Phymorhynchus > Phymorhynchus buccinoides. The sequence continues at coordinate 53,921,613 of CM065687.1, forward strand.
GTGTGGTCCGTGTCCCCGCGCCCACCAGCGTCGATCCTGTCACAGGACCAGCTGCCGTCACAGTGGGCCAGACCCTCCATGGAGAGCGGGATGCTGGACGGTCTCTCTGCCCTCTTCGCTGGGCTGGACTTGGCGGAGCCGTCCAGAGAGGGGCTGGACAGCACGATGCCAGAGTCCAGCTCTGCGTTGTTGTCAGCAGTGTCCACGGCCTGCACCTGGCTCAGCTCTAGGCTCAACTCCCCAGCAGGCTGCACACACAGGCCACTCAGCTCCGCCTCCTCGTCTCCAGGAGGAAGCGCAATGCTGCCGTCTTCAAGGCATGAGGAATGCTCAGCTTCTTCACTGCCACAAGCAACATGTTCATGCACTGACAAGGGCTCTGGACAGGGAGCATCATCATCATCATCAGCTGCACACTGACCCTCAATGCTGCAGACCTCCTCTTGTCCCTCAGCACAGCTGCTGTCCTGGTCTGGAGAAAGGTGACTGCTTGTCGACTCTTCCGCTCCCTGCACAACAACATCAACTGCTGCTTCACTGGCACAGCCTTCAGTCGACCCCTCTTCTGGGTGGGAGGTGCTGGTGTTTCTGTCCTCCCCAGCCTGCTGTGTCGGGGAAGACGCCTCGGGGGGTTCGGGGGTGAGGCTGTTTGCTGGCAGGTGTTGAAGTGGCACGGGGATGGTGGAGGCCTTGGCAGCAGCAGCAGGGGGAGGCTGTCTGTCCGGGGACTGCAGCTTGGTGCGGGAGGCTGCCTGGGCGGCGGCCACAGCCTGCAGCTGCTTGGTCAGCGCCCTCTGGCTGCAGCTGGGGGCGATGATACGGGGGCCGTGGGTCACCAGCCGGTTACGCCCTCCCTGCACCTGCACACACACACACACCGTCCATGCGTAACTGATAGCATCAGTGATGCTAATGTTAGGTGCAGGTCTACTGAAAGACCATCACTGCATTCTATCTGTCTTCTACAACAACAAAGAACTATGACAGTCTGGTAAAACTATGTACAGAAATGCAGTCATAGAAATACTAGAAAGCGCCGAAGCTAGCTTATTTAATTTGCTGGAGTGGTTCTGGTTAAAATTCTAATGCTGGCAATATATTTTTATTTTCTGCAAAAGCAACACTCTGGTAAAAGTACTGTAAAATGAAAAAAGAAACGGACAGCAAGCAGGAACACTAGCAATGCTTTTCATCTTTCCCAACAACAAACATAATAGTGTAGTAAAACTACATGAAAAGAAACAAAAAATGGTCAGCAATAGAAACACTAGCAATACTTGTTGTTCTTCTACAACTAGAAACGGGACAGTTTGGTAAAACTATGAACAGCAAAGAAAATGGGCAGCAGTCAAAACCACGAGCAATTCTTTTAATAATCTTCAACGACAACAACTACATGTCGCCCTTATCATAACCCGCTTTTATCCTCGTAATGGTTATGACAATATGATTACAGTGGAACCTCCTTTATAAGACCTCCCACTATAAGACTCCCTCCCATATAAGACCTACTTCTCCGAAACATTGCCCTTCTATGTAAGCATTAAAATTAACTCCCTTATAAGACCCCTCCCTTATAAGACCTGATTTTTGATGATTTTTGAAGGTCTTATAAGGGAGGTTCCACTGTGTATAATGATGTGATATATTCTCATCAATGACTGTGCAGGCTGACAAGAGCAGTGGGCAAAGACAAGAGTTGTGCGGAGGGGTGGGGGGGTACCTTGCCAACGAAGAGGTGGTTCATGGCCAGGGGGCTCTCTATCTTGGGCACCAGCACGGGGGCCTGGGTCTTGGGCTTCACCTCCAAAGCTTTCTTGGCCGAGGCAGCTGCTGCCCACAAACACCGTCATCAAACACACATCGCCCACACACCAAAAGCCTTTCGTCGTCAACAACCACACTACCAGGCATCAGAATTGTCAGAGGCAGCTGCTGCCCACAAACACTGTCATCAAACACACATCGCCCACACACCAAAAGCCTTTCGTCGTCAACAACCACACTACCAGGCATCAGAATTGTCAGAGGCAGCTGCTGCCCACAAACACCGTCATCAAACAACATCTGCCCACACACCAAAAGCCTTTCGTCGTCAACAACCACACTACTCAGAATTGTCAGAGGCAGCTGCTGCCCACAAACACCGTCATCAAACACACATCGCCCACACACCAAAAGCCTTTCGTCGTCAACAACCACACTACCAGGCATCAGAATTGTCAAGGCAGCTGCTTTACAAACACTGTCATCAAACCTTTTTTTACACACCAAAAGCCTTTCGTCGTCAACAACCACACTACCAGGCATCAGAATTGTCCGAGGCAGCTGCTGCCCACAAACACCGTCATCAAACACACATCGCCCACACACCAAAAGCCTTTCGTCGTCAACAACCACACTACCTTGATCAGAATTGTCCGAGGCAGCTGCTGCCCACAAACCGCCGTCATCAAACACACATCGCCCACACACCAAAAGGTCGTCAACAACCACACTACCAGGCATCAGAATTGTCAGAGGCAGCTGCTGCCCACAAACACTGTCATCAAACACGCATCGCCCACACACCAAAAGCCTTTCGTCGTCAACAACCACACTACCAGGCATCAGAATTGTCAGAGGCAGCTGATCGCCCACACACCAAAAGCCTTTCGTCGTCAACAACCACACTACCAGGCATCAGAATTGTCAGAGGATCAGAGGATTTCGGGGGATCAAGAATTTCTGACAGAGGATTGGCTTCTCTTGTCAGAGGTCTTGCCTTTTTATTGAGTGTTAGCCTGTCTGTTAAACAGCATTTTAAAGTGCTTTATCACTGTATTAAGCCTTTTTTTAGTGGTGTTTGGAACTCATTTCAGTGCTGCCCCTCTTTAGTCAAGGGCCTTGATCAGTTGATGGCCCTTTTACCGCAGTTTTCAGAGGATTGGACTTCAGACTATTCTGATGCCTGGCACAGAAACTTGGAAAGCGAGCTGTTCTCATTGTCAACGCACTATGTGATTGAAACAACAAAACAAGCACCAAAACTTGCAAAGCGGGTAAAGTACCGTAGTTTCCGGACTATAAGGCGTGAATTACAAGAGAAACCCCAAATTTACAAAAAAGCTCGTTTGAACAGTTTCTTACTATCATTTTCTCTTTTGTCATATTCTATTTTGGTTTCTTACTATGCAATATCATAAGGCGCAGAGTTCTCAGTCTGGGAAAAAAAAGCATCGCCTTATAGTCTGTAAAATATGGTACTTATTTCACAAACAGAAGAGAAAGAAGAAAAAAAGCTTGTCTTACACATACTTTTATTGGTAAATTAAATTGAATACTCAATAAAAATGTTTTGGTATGAGAAAGAGTGTGTGTGTCAGAGGATAAGGTATCAAAAGTTTTGGTATGAGAAAGAGTGTGTGTGTGTGCGTGTGTGCGTGCGTGCGTGTGAGAGGATAAGGTATCAAAAGTTTTGGTATGAGAAAGAGTGTGAGCGTGTGTATGTGTGTGAGAGTCAGAGGACAAGGTATTAAACATTTTGGTATGAGAGAAAGAGAGAGAGGTGTGTGTGAGTGTGTGTGTGTGTGTGTGTGTGTGTGCCCAACACCACCACTGCTGCAGTGCACTGACCGGTGATGATGACGTGGGCCTGGCGCTGGCGTTGGCGCAGCTTGTCGTACTGCAGCCTTAGGGCTGTGATGTCCGTGCTCATGCGCTCCATGTACATGGGGTCGCGACCCCCGCACACCAGGTCAGGATCCTCTCCGTAGGCCCCCGGACCCACCACCGAGATGTCCGTGCCTGCAAACACCACAGAACTGTGTTAAAACAATCCCCTTCATTGATGTTAAAGAATGAAAATCTTCAATCTTGTTTCTGCAAACACCACAGAACTACACTGATTTAACCCCTTGACTGCCAGAGAAAATGAAAGAAAAAATCATGGTACAAACCATGCCATGAAAAAGACAGAGCCAATCTAGAAAAATGGTCTGGGGATATAACTCTCTTGACTGTGTTAAAGCAAAAACCAGCATATCAGAGTTAGTCCTCTTTCATTTGATGTCTGTCATCAGTGATGTCATCTAGTCAGTATGTGATACGTTAAATAGCAGTCAAGGGGTTAACACCCATGTCACTAAAACGCATTTAATCAGGATCTATTATACAATGACTTTTTTCTTCTTAATGTTAGGAAATAAGGATAGGCCTAACGTTGCACATGCCAAAAAGGAATCCCCAGCATTGAAGACACTTTTCTATTCCCAGGTAAGTTTGATGTCAAATTGAAGCTAAAAAAAAAAAGGCTGGCGTTGAAAGGGTTAAGAGAAGAGGAGAAAGTGAGTGCAAAATCAATTAAAAAGGAGTGCAACATCTTGACCAAAATTATCTCCCTTTTCCCACAACAACAAGATGCTAGACAGTATGGTACTGGTGTGTTTCCCAGTTTCGTAAAATAAAGCTTACTGTTAAGCACCAGTTTGTGCATAATTATATACCCTGAGATCATTACTTTTTCACATTTCAGAACTACATATCGCTGTGCCCAAAACAAAGAGATGTAAGTTGAAAGACGTCGCTTTACACGAGGAATGGACAACTCAACATTTTGGTCATTTCAGGTCAAATTGCCTCTCCTTTTTTTTCATTTAGCGTCACCATCGGTGTTTTGTCTTTGCAAATTGTTGTTTTACAGCTTTGTTAGATGATGCAGCTTGTCTTGATCAACTGGTAAGTCCAACGCATCAAAGTTGACCCAATTTTGACTCGCGTCTGTATGTATGTCTGGCGCACGGCAAATTATAGTCCTTCCAGTTCAAGCTCCTTTGTCCTCTTTACTCAGACCAATCCAGCACACACACTCCACCCATAACCCCTCTTTCTTACCCCCCCTTCATGTCATCCCTCATCACACACACACTTGTTGACCTTTCCCCTGGAGGCATGCTGGAGGGGCGGGGTCATCCCAGGGAAGGAGGTGATGGCCTTCATGTCATCCTCAACCACCTCATCCTCATCACACACACACTACACCCTTCCTTCCACCTCCCCCTTGTTGACCTTTTCCCCTGGCAGCAGGCTGGGGCATCCCGGGGAAGGGGGTGATGGCCCTCATGTCATCCTCATCCACACACACTACACCCTTCCTCCCCCCTCCCTACTGCCGACCTTTTCCCCTGGCGGCAGGCTGGAGGGGTGGGGGCATCCCCGGGGAAGGGGGTGATGGCCCTCATGTCATCCTCAACCACCTCATCATGTCATCCTCAATTCCCCTGGCCACCTCATCCTCATCACACACACACTACACCCTTCCTTCCCCCTCCCTATTGCTGACCTTTTCCCCTGGCAGCAGGCTGGGGCATCCCAGGGATGGAGGTGATGGCCCTCATGTCATCCTCAACCACCTCATCCTCATCACACACACACTACACCCTTCCTTCCCCCTCCCTATTGCTGACCTTTTCCCCTGGCAGCAGGCGAGGTCATCCCGGGGAAGGAGGTGATGGCCCGCATGTCATCCTCATCCACGTCGTCCTCATCGCTGTACAGAACAGCCTTGGCCAGGCGCGAGGCCTTGCCGCTGATACCACCCCCTCCAGCCCCGTTCCTGCCGGGCCCCGGGGCGGGCGTGTGTGTGCTGGAGAAGGGGCGGATGTTGTACGTGTACTTCTCCCTCAGCTCCGTCAGCTGGGGGAAGGGGTAGGGGGCGATGGCGTAGATGGCCTGCACGACAACGCAGAGTTGTATGTGACGTGTAGAGTAGGTTGGAAACATGCATAGAGATATTAAAGGTGGACCCTGACGGATGAGTTTTTGCAAGATTACCAGAAAGACAGCCTTTTCAAGGATCGGAACACTCACTTTGCTCTGGTTTCCTGGAAATTAAACCGTCAAAACGGTGATTCCTTCTTGGCGGAGATGCCGGAGAGAGAGTAGCCATTTTGGATGGGGTGGGTGGAGGTCACTATTTGTGGTTGAAGTTTTCTTTTTCTTGTAGTGCAGTAAAAAAACAAATTGGAGCTATTTCCTTTGTTGTGAGCGAAACTCCTTTAGATAAACTATATACAATTTAAAAAAAAAAAAAATAAAAGGCTTGTATTGCGGAAATTTCGTGCAAACGATTTGGCGGCCATTAGAAAAGAGACTTCTCTTTGGGTGAAAGAATTTGACTTCCAGCACCTCCTCCAAGGAAGAATCGCCGATTTGACGGTTTGATTTTTAGAAAACCAGAGCAAAGTGGATGTTGCAATCTCTGTAAAGGGTGTTTTCCTGGTGATCTCGACGCGTTTCTTACAAAAATGAGGTCTTATAAGAGAGGGGTCTTACAAGGGAGGTAATTGTAATACTTACAAAGAAGAGCAATGTTTTAGAAAAGTAGGTCTTATATGCATGGGAGGGAGTCTTATAACGGGAGGTCTTATAAGGGAGGTTCCACTGTATTATTTTAATGTCATAGTTTTGACAAACACATATCCACCTTCTCCCTCCCCTCCACACTCAGGCACAGACAAACACACACACACACACACGGGTAATTATAAACACTGAAACGGACTCAAACTGAGGCTCGATATAAGGATCTAGACACAAATGTTGTGTGCCCTCGCCGGCATATGAGAGGGCATGCATAATTGTATATAATGTGTATGAATGCGTGCGTGTGCGTGTGTCAAGTAAAAAACAAAAACAAAATTAGAGCGTGAAAACGTAGGATCAACCAGCTGCATGGCAGCATTTTCGGCTCCAGTGACCTTGACCCTTATCCAATGACCTTCCATTTCGAACTTGGCCTAGATATCCTAATTACCTACATGCATGCAACATTTGAGGGACCTAGGTTTCTCCCCAAAAATAAAGATTGCTATCCTAAGATTTAACCTAGGTACAGTGGAACCTCCCTTATAAGACCTCATTTTGGATGATTTATGAAGGTCTTATAAGGGAGGTTCCACTGTACCTAGGTTAAATCTTAGGATAGTAGGTACAGTGGAACCTCCCTTATAAGACCTCATTTTGGATGATTTATGAAGGTCTTATAAGGGAGGTTCCACTGTACCTAGGTTAAATCTTAGGATAGCAATCTTTATTTTTTGGAGTCTTTTGGGGTCTTATAAGGGAGGTAATTTTAACACTTACAAAGAAGGGCAATGTCTCGGAGAAGTAGGTCTTGTGTGGGAGGGAGTCTATTAATGGGAGGTCTTATAAGGGAAGTTCCACTGTATATCAGCTTAAGTCCGTTTCGGTGGGCTTCGGCCCGTTTCGAAGCACCGCACACGTACACACCTTGATCATGTCGTCGCTGTTGAAGACGGTTCCCTCCATCATGTGCGAGGACAGCTCCCCCATCAGGGAATAGAACTCGTCCGCACTGTCCACTTTCATGATGCGTCTGCACAGCACACACAGAGAGACCCACCCACCCATCATCAAATCCACAGATATACTGCTTCACACACTAAACATAACCAGAGAAAAATGCCTTCTTTGACAGAAAATTTAATTGCACAGAAAAAAAAAGTTAAAGAAATGAAATAAGTACCTGGTAATCTCTTTTCCTTTTAAACAATGTTTGAATTAAAGAAACGGAATAAACACCTGATCACTTAAAATAAAACAAACAAATGTAAAACAGCACAATATTGTCGGTGAAATTCACAAACCTTGTATCTTGATTTTGGTAGTTTTGAGAAAAACAGAATTTAAAAAAAAAAAAATTAACTGTGTTTACCACACAAATGTTGTTCACGACATTGCAAGTTTAGTCCTGAATTTTGCTTTAATTTTTTTTATATTTTTTAGATATACTTTAAAAGCACGAAGATACGAGATTTTTGTTCTATTTAAATTTGGGACTTTACCCCAGATTTCTATTTTACACATACCTTTTGATTTACCCCAGATAGAAAGTCGTTAGAGATACAAGCTTTTGATGGAAGGTGGAGGGAAAAATTAGAGAGCAGATGTGTTATGTTTATCAAAAAGGTTACCCCACCCCCCTCATTTTGCCTATTAACAAAATGGGGAGGAAGTACAGGGGATAACAGCCTGCAAAAAAAATACAGCCTTTTGCTGGAAGAGACAGAAATCTCTAAGGCTGATTCCGTGTTGCTAGCAGAGGTAAAACCAACAGTTCTCTGTGGCAGATTCCGTGTTGCTGGCAGAGGTAAAACCAACAGTTCTCTGTGGCAGATTCTGTGTTGCTAGCAGAGGTAAAACCAACAGTTCTCTGTGGCAGATTCTGTGTTGCTAGCAGAGGTAAAACAAACAGTTCTCTGTGGCAGATTCCGTGTTGCTGGCAGAGGTAAAACCAACAGTTCTCTGTGGCAGATTCCGTGTTGCTAGCAGAGGTAAAACCAACAGTTCTCTGTGGCAGATTCCGTGTTGCTGGCAGAGGTAAAACCAACAGTTCTCTGTGGCAGATTCCGTGTTGCTAGCAGAGGTAAAACCAACAGTTCTCTGTGGCAGATTCTGTGTTGCTGGCAGAGGTAAAACAAACAGTTCTCTGTGGCAGATTCTGTGTTGCTGGCAGAGGTAAAACAAACAGTTCTCTGTGGCAGATTCCGTGTTGCTGGCAGAGGTAAAACAAACAGTTCTCTGTGGCAGATTTCTCTGTGTTGTGTTGCTGGCAGAGGTAAAACAAACAGTTCTCTGTGGCAGATTCCGTGTTGCTGGCAGAGGTAAAACAAACAAAAGCCGGAGATCAGATTATATATTGTCTTCATACTCTGTGGCAGATTCTCTGTTGCTGGCAGAGGTAAAACAAACAGTTCTCTGTGGCAGATTCTGTGTTGCTGGCAGAGGTAAAACAAACAGTTCTCTGAGGCAGATTCTGTGTTGCTGGCAGAGGTAAAACAAACAGTTCTCTGTGGCAGATTCTGTGTTGCTGGCAGAGGTAAAACAAACAGTTCTCTGTGGCAGATTCTGTGTTGCTGGCAGAGGTAAAACAAACAGTTCTCTGTGGCAGATTCTGTGTTGCTGGCAGAGGTAAAACAAACAGTTCTCTGTGGCAGATTCTGTGTTGCTGGCAGAGGTAAAACAAACAGTTCTCTGTGGCAGATTCCGTGTTGCTGGCAGAGGTAAAACAAACAGTTCTCTGAGGCAGATTCTGTGTTGCTGGCAGAGGTAAAACAAACAGTTCTCTGAGGCAGATTCTGTGTTGCTGGCAGAGGTAAAACAAACAGTTCTCTAAAGCTGATTCAAGTCACAAGTCACACAAGTCAAGTCAAGTCACACAATTTACTGTCAAAAAAACATGGAAAACATGTGGTGGCATGTAAAACATAAACAGTGCATAAATAAGATCACAGCTCAAATATTAAAATAGAACATTCACGCAACTGAACCCAAGTGCACATAAACCGCAGCACCCCCAGCACCCTTCCACCGCCCCCCTCACGCATAAGAGAGAGAGAGAGAGGGCAGAGAGAGAGAGAGAGAGAGAGAGAGAGAGAGAGAGAGAGAGAGAGAGAGAGAGAGAGAGAGAGAGAGTCAAGTGAAAATGACACACACACACACATGTGCGCAGAGTTTCATCATGGTTTACCTGGCCAGCTTTCCCCACAGACAGAGGGCGGTGCGCAGCAGCACCTCGGATCCCTCCAGCAGAATGGCGTCCCAGACACGCAGCACCACCTCCTTGGGCAGACAGGTGGCGAACAGCGTCAGGAACCACTGCATGGTGAACACGTTGGTCAGGGGGGGCTCGTAGCACGCACCTGCAAACACGCACCACACAGGAACCGCACGTACACAATCAGAAGAAGAAACAAACAGTGAGGAGGTTTCTGGATCTGGATCTGGATCTGGATCATGTACGTTGTAGGAGCCTATGAAGGCAAATATATACAATGGATTTAGAGAGAGCATTGAGAGTTAAAATTGATGCCTTGATGGTAATGACACAAAGGACTTGAAATTTTTGTCTTGATGTTAATGACATTAACTTGATTAAGGCTTTAAAACTTTCTGTCTTGATGGTAATGACACAAGGAAATTAAAATTTCTGTCTTGATGGTACTGACACAGAAAGAGTTAAACTTGCTGTCTTGCTGGTAATGACAGCTTGTTTGAAACCAGACATTTCTTGGTAAGGGTAAGATAAAAATTCTAATAGAAATTCTTTCGAAAGAATTTACAAATATTGTGCTTAAAAAATAATGATAATTACATTCCTCAGATCTTTGTTTCCAGTTCTATTGGATATTTGTTTGTTTTTCTTCTTGAATGCTGCATCAGCACTGATTTTCAAACTGAATGTCATTGTGCTGCTTCTCTGAGCTGCAGTTTTGGGATATGTTGTGGGCTATCCCCAACATCAGTTATTCCCTTTTTCCCAACATTCCCTCCATTTGCTCAACAGATGAAGACAAATCATAAGAATGGCGTCTGTATGGGTTCATTAGGCCTGACATCAGACAATAGGAATTCCATGGTAGGCAATCGGTCAAACAAGGGAAGTCACTCTACCATCAGCTTTCGTAGCCTATCGACTCGTGTGTTTGAGCAGACATACAGCACTTAGAACACCGTGCGTCATTCTAAAAAATTACGTCATTTATATTTTTAGGTCACATTTTTCAAGTTTTATCAGTTTGTGGCCACTGGCCACCCCTAATTTTTCTTTTAAAAATGTTTGCAAGTCGCTGACTCGCATCCTGCGGTTTCAAGCTTCGACGCCATTGTTGCATTGTTGCTATGGCATTTGACCGAGTAATGGATGTAAAAAATAACTAATTTTCACGAAGTGCTCTCCCCTAGTTTTTTCCGAAAATCGTCTATTGTCTGAATAACTGGCCCCATAGGAAACCGTGTCAGACCTGGCTACTCGACACATTTTGAGCAAGAGCTACACAACCTAGACCTCTGCTACACATCAAAATTGATTATCATGCTCTTTCATTCTGGACTGGCACACATTTTCAGTGAAAAGTACTTAATGGTTTTAATGAATAGGAGTCACCTTTTCACACCAAGACTACATGTTTCAGTTTCCCATACTCAACCTGGCGTGTGTTAGGGGCGACCAGGTGCGTTGTGTGTAGTGTGGACTGACCAGTGGGAGATAATATTGATGTGTCCCCAATGTTGGTATTGGCCACTGCAACTAGGGTTATTAATGCCCTTGACGGCAAGAGTTAAGCCCTTGTTGGTCAGTATCCAAAAGGGCATTCACTCTTGCAAAAGGCAGCCATTCAGTGGCCTCAAATAGGGTTATTGGCGAGAGTTAATCCCTTGTTTGGTCAGTACTCAAGCATCTTCCCCCACCCACCAAGGGCATTCACTTTTGCAAAAGGTGTTCTTTGCAGTGGCCAATAGGGTTAGAATAAATGTTAGGGCAGACCTGTTTACCCCCTACACAAGTCTTGAGTAGTCTGGATAGCTGAAATGAGTACTTTTGGTGTGAAATGTGTAGTCCTATTCATTAAAACCATATAACCCTGCTCACTGAAAATGAGTAGCAATCAAGAATTAAGGAGCATTGTTTATCAATGTGGAAGAGTAGTAGAGGTCCAAACTGAGTAGAATATGACTCGAAAATAGTAGAGTAAACAGGTCTGTTAGGGTTTTAGATCAGGGCTATAGGCCTTTGCAACTAGGGTTATTAACGCCCTTGACAGTGAGAGTAATTGCTCTTGCTGGTCAGTACTGACAAGGGCATTCACTCTTGCGAAAGGCAGCCATTTAGTGGCATCAAATAGGGGTTATTGGCGAGAGTTATCCCCCTGTCTGGTCAGTACTGAACCATCTTCCCCCACCCTCCAAGGGCATTCACTCTTGCAAAAGGTGTTCGTTGCAGACCCCAATAGGGATGTGGTTAAGGATTCGGTTAGGGTTTAGGGTTGGTATCATACAGAGATGTAAGATGGGAACACAGACAGAAACATATTATAGAGACGGGGACACATAGAAACGCAGACTTACAGAAACTAAATTGGGGACACACAGAGCCAGGAGACGGGGGGGGGGGGGCATTGCCGTGTGACTGACCGGTGTTGACGTCCTGAGCGGCGTGCTGCAGGCGGTGCAGGTGCCTGGACAGGGTGGGCATGGTCAGCCTCAGCAGGTCGCGGAACACGGCCATGTCCACAGACAGCGCCCGCAGGTTGTTGTCGAAGTAGCTCTCCGGCAGCACGTGGTCGATCAGGTAGATCATCACCTGGACACACCACACCACGGACCACTTCAAAACACTTGACATTGCAAAGGTTATATACAGTAGCTCTCCGGCAGCACGTGGTCGATCAGGCAGATCATCACCTGGACACACTACACCAAGGACCGCTTCAAAACATTGATGAGGCATTTTTTTTTCTCTTCCATTTTTTGGCTCACTCGTGTTAATTATCTCCTATGAATCTATTACCGGGTTCGATTGGATGGAATTCAAGGGAGATCATTTGAAATTTACAACTGGAAGCATAACAAACCCTTTCACCGCCAATGTCGCATTTCAGCACCCATGTCACTAAAAGGCATCAAACCTGGGTCTGTTATCCAAACACTTTATTTTCTTAATTTTCGTAGGTGAGGATAGGCCTAATGTTATACAGAGGAATTCGCAATATTGCAGATATTTTATTTTCTCTACCCAGTTAACCCCTTCCCTGCCTGGCTACCAGACGGTCTGGTACTTAATGATGTCATTGATGATGTCATAACTTATGATGTCATAAGCCTGGGATGATGGTTTTTGGCTTAGTTAAGCCAGAAAGAATATATATCTCTAGACCATTTTCTCAGATTGAGTCTAACAGATTTGTTTTAAACTTTATAATAAAAAAATCGATAATTTCTATGTTTTCCTCTGGCAGTGAAGGGGTTAAGCTTAATTGTATTTTTTGGCTGAAAAATGGCTGGCGGCGAAAGGGTTAAAGTTTCCATTGTGAATTATGAAATACTCATTTCCATTTTCCTTTCGGGAGCACAGTTTATAGGGCTCCGCCATCTTATTTTCTTTTTTTTTTTTTTACATAAAATCCTTTTGGTGCACATAATTATGCTGACAGAGAAATAGCCAATAGCTAAAAATAACCTTGTTCCACAAAAAAGAATAATGATGAGCTGCAGCAACAAAGGAAAACTAGGTTAATTGAACGCAGTAACAGCTGGAAGCGATGGAACATTCACCACCAATTCTTTGCAGTGTGTCCATTATTATTGTCATTTCCTTGTTCATCGTCCTTTGTTCACCGCTGCTAACCACTTCGCTAATAATAAAACAGACCATGCGATAAGACTGTTTCTTTTCACAGGGGTATTATTATTCCTTTTATTCTACGGCGTACACAGTGTATAGAGTGGCACAGTGGAAGCGCGTTCACTTCGTGCCAAGTAAACCCGAGTTCGAACCTGGGGGATTTTTCCTCTCACTTTGCACTAGGCCTTACAGTCTGAACGTGGAGTCTTTCGGATGAGACGATAATCCGAGGTCCCGTGTGCCCTTGCACTTAGCATACGTTAAACCCAGTGGCAACGAAAAAGTTGTCATTTGGTCAAAATTTACCCCCCCCCCCCCCCCTTTCCTTCCTCATCAGTCACACAAAAATCGCATGCAAAAAATAATAAACATTTGGTGGCGCGCCTCTGGCTGCGACGCGCTCTCCAGGTAGGAGCAACCCGAGTTTCACAGAGACGCCTCTGTGACTATAAAGTACCTAATACCTAGTACAGCTGAAAGCCCTGTGCTAACTAAGCTCATCTTCACAGGGTGTCACACGTTGCCTGTATCTTAACTCATTCGCATTGCAACGATTTTGATTTATTAAAAAACCCTCACAAATCACTCCAGCCATGCACACAAACAAAACAGACATAAACAAAAGGAGAAATGAAAGAAGATTACAGGTTTTTACTTCAGGTCTAGACATAGGGAAGTGGTAGATCAGACTTTTTTATATGTAGAAACACTCTCTACACCGATTGGTTCCCCCACAACGAAACCACTACAAAAGCAAAGTCAGGGGCAAAAGTGTGGTCTAAGGGAGTGAAGCAAGTTTAGAAGTGACCAAGGTATGGTGTGCACACAGATTTACTTCCCTTGAAGCAAATGCATAAAATGGACAGCTATCTATTAATTCCGGACATATATGGCCGGAACGACTTGAGTGAGTTAATGTTGCTTTGGTTACATTTTCTTTCTTTCCTTCTCGCAGAATACAGAGTAAATGAAGTCCATAATTTGCATCCCATGTCAATACATACACAAGAAAGAAGCATTATATTTCATTCTTTGGCCTTTCGGTCAAGGAGAACCTTGAACTGGCAGGGAAAAGAACACGTGACTCATAGTAGGTCAGGACCTAGACCGTTTTCGTTTTCAATAAGTGTTTATATATATTGTTATATTATATTTTTTTTTTTTTTACTTCTTTGCCAAATAGTGAAACATCCCTTTTGGGAAAATTTCTCTTCATTTGTGTTTTTCTGGTATGTGTGTGGGTGTGTTGGCGTTTGCATCTCTACTCTGATTACCTGCACTGTACCCATCCCTGTATTCCGGATTACCTTGCGTAAAACTGCAGGTAAACCGTGACATTTAAGCGCTTAGAGCTTAAAGGTGAAGCGCAATATAAATTTTCTTAAATTAAAATAAGCATCTGAAAATAAGCCTATTACATGCAACAAATGAGCATTTAATTCATGATAAGCATTTCATTTACTGGATAACTGCTTAACTCAAACAGTTTGGTATTTGGTATATTCTAGTCAGAGACTTATCTCTGTGAAATTCGGGCTGCTCTCCCCCGGAGAGCATGTTGCTGCAAACACAGTGCTACCCATTTTTTATTTTTTTGTTTTTTATTTGAGGGGGTACAGGGTGAGGAGGGGGTGGGGGCAGACTTGGGAAAACTAGCTATTAATTTGGTCATACCAGGCAGCAGGATTTCTCCCTGCTCTTACTGACTTTCAACTGCCGTGGGATTTTTACGTGGGTAAAGCGCATGGGTCAGACTAGCTTTAAGTCCCCATCCGAAGGACTCGACGTTCAGTTAGATTTTCTTGTTGAACTAGAAAGGGCGAGGCCGGGATTCGAACCCGGGTCACTCACGTTACAGTCACACATTCAAATCGGCAGGTGAACTCTGCCACCCCCCTTCCTAGTTTGGCTATATTGGTCAACAAAAAAGCCACAAAATGGCTCTTAACCTACTGTCAAAGGCTTGGTTTAATTGCATGCGATTGTGTGTGTGTGTGTGTGTGTGTGTGTGTGTGTGTGTGTGTGTGTGTGTGTGTGTGTGTGTGTGTGTGTGTGGTGTGTGTGTGTGTGTGTGTGTGTGTGTGTGTGTGTGTGTGTGTGTGTGTGTGTGTCTGTGTCTGAAAGGGGAAATGGTGTGTGTGTGTGTGTGTGTGTCTGTGTCTGAAAGGGGAAATGGTGTGTGTGTGTGTGTGTGTGTGTGTGTGTGTGTGTGTGTGTGTGTGTGTGTGTGTGTGTGTCCGAAAGGGGAAATGGTGTGTGTGTGTGTGTGTGTGTGTGTGTGTGTGTGTGTGTGTGTGTGTGTGTGTCTGAAATGGGAAATGGTGTGTGTGTGTGCATGTGTGTGTGTGTTGTTTGTGTTTGTGTGTGTGTGTGTGTGTGTGTGTGTGTGTGTGTGTGTGTACGTGTGTGCGTGTGCATGCGCGTGTGACTGAAGGAGAAATGGTGTGTGTGTGTTATGAGCAATTGACAACTGTTTTGTCGCCACACGGTTCTTCAACATGTGTGAAGCACGTGAGCAAATGGGACCTCGGTTTCTGCCGTCTCATCTGAATGACTGAATGTTGGTTATGTGCATGTTAGTTGACACATTGAGAGCATCCTCCTCCTTCCTCTTCATAACATTGAGCAGAGTCTGACAGCGACACCGAAACCCTGGCAGTAGCCAATGAGCGTGTGTGTATGGGACACTATGTGTATGTCTCACTTGCAAAATATATGCATGCATAAGTGTGCATGCTCGTCCCTACCTTGAGAGCGTCGTCCTCCTTCCTCTCCATGACGTTCAGCAGCAGTGCGGCGATGACGTTGAATCCCTGGCAGTAGCCGATGCGCTTGTTCCAGCGGGCGTAGGCCAGCAGCACCCGCTTCAGCACTGCCCGGTCCTCCTCGTTGTCCTGCCCGCTGAAGCTGCTGCACCCCGTGCGATGCAGGTCCTGCAGGACACACACACACATACACCATTTGTTTGCTTATTTATAAAGAAAATCCCCCCTGAAGACGGAGTGTGGCTGCCCACGTGGCGGAGTAATGAAAAACCGGTCACACACGTAATGTTCTCATCCCTAGTTGATGCACTTGTACCATAGTTTTTCAAGTGCTTCCGCTGCTGGGATGATCCCTGGAGTCTTTTAGCCAGGGTAAGCCAACAACAACAACAACATAAATAAAATTTCTAGTTAAGCGCTTAATCTTTGAGCTTTAAGGCAGGGTTCACATTAGACGCGTAAGTTCCGTACGGAAAACGCATATTTACGCATATAGGGGAAATTCGGACACGTGCGCAAATCTTTTCCCTTGTTTCACTTATTTATGGATTGCGCACGGGTTTCCGCATGGAATATCCCCGCTTATGTGTGTACATGGCCTAAGCGCTTTACAATTCCACTAAAACATCTATTAAAAACTAACCCTTACATACACGCCAAGACAGACTGCTGCCCCTCCTCCTCCCCACTCCCACCCATCATCATATTTCCGCATGCACACACTCAACTTAATCCACCTATGGCTGTGTAGCAAACCTTACATACATATAACATAATAACACAGCACGCAAACCTTTCTTTCTATGATCTACAACACAATAACACACAATAACAGTACACCACAACGCATTGTGAAATGTACACATTTAAGCATTGGTATTTGGTATTTTCTATCTGGTCTGCTTCCACCTAGAGAGTGTGCCACCACCACTACGCATCACATTTTTTTTGTGGGGTGGGGGTAGGGGGGGGGGGGTGGGAGGGTTAAGGGGGAAAAGATGGGGAGGCGGACTTAGGCCTCGTACACAGTTCATGCGGAAATCCCACGCGCAATCCGTAGATAAGTAAAGAAAAGAAGGGTCAACATTTACGGATTGGGGGAAATACGGACACGTGCGCAAATCTTTTCCCTTCTTTCTTTCACTTATTTACGGATTGCGCACGGGTTTCCGCACGGAATTTCTGCATGTATGTGTATGCGCTGTTGTGTGAAATTGCTATCGCATACAATCATTACGATTGAACCATCATATCAAACTGAACAGAACATGTTTTGATAAGTTAATCTAATCCTCCACCAAATTTCAATAAAAGCATTTACATAACCTTGTGTAGTGGTAGTAGTAGTAGTAGTGATAGTAGTAGTAGTGGTAGTGGTGGTGGTGGTGGTAGTGGTAGTAGTAGTAGTAGTAGTAGTAGTAGTAGTAGTAGTAGTAGTAGTAGTAGTGGTAGTAGTGGTAGTGGTAGTAGTAGTAGTAGTAGTAGTGGTAGTAGTAGTGGTAGTAGTTGTAGTAGTAGTATTGTAGTAGTGGTAGTAGTAGTAGTAGTAGTAGTAGTAGTGGTAGTAGTGGTAATAGTAGTAGTAGTAGTAGTAGTAGTAGTAGTAGTAGTAGTAGTAGTGGTAGTGGTAGTGGTAGTAGTAGTAGTAGTAGTAGTAGTAGTAGATAGGGACAAAACAAGCCAACAAGCCGTCAAGCTTTTGAGATAGTCCCATCTTCATAAACAGTGTTATACCATTGTAAGTGAGCTAAAACACAAAAACACTAAAACATCTATTAAAAGCTAACCCTTACATACTGTTGTCCCTCCTCCTCCCCCCCCCCCACTCATCATCACATTTTTCATCACACTTTCCTGGTGTTGCACTACCTTTGGGCATTGCCTCCAGGATCGTTCCCACCATCTTTATCTCTATAAATATCCCAGGACGTTAAATGAATTTTCATTCATTCATGATTTTTGAAGGTCTTATAAGGGAGGTTCCATTGTATAGGGTGAGTCATGGAAAAACATTCTTTGACAAAAAAAAATCTCCTAGTTGCCGTATTAAATCCACGACAAAAGCAACATGCCCAATAAGTCAGGCTAATCACCTTGACGATCTGCATGCCCAGCTTGTCGTCGTCTGGGTTGCTGCGCTCGTTGAAGGCCAGGCGCACCGTCTTGTGCCAGTCGATCTTCAGCTTGCGGATGTAGTGGTCAGCCAGGCTCAGCCACACCTGCCAACCACGCCCACTGATCAGTACGGTGAGTAACTTACAGACTAGCAGGAAATCGATCTTCAGCTTGCGGATGTAGTGCTTAGCCACACCTGCCAACCACGCCCACACACACACTGATCAGTACGGTGAGCAACTTACACTAGCACTAGCAGGAAATTGATCTTCAGCTTGCGGATGTAGTGCTTAGCCACACCTGCCAACCACGCCCACACACACACTGATCAGTACAGTGAGTAACTTACAGACTAGCAGGAAATCGATCTTCAGCTTGCGGATGTAGTGCTTAGCCACACCTGCCAACCACGCCCACACACACACTGATCAGTACGGTGAGCAACTTACACTAGCACTAGCAGGAAATCGATCTTCAGCTTGCGGATGTAGTGCTTAGCCACACCTGCCAACCACGCCCACTGATCAGTACGGTGAGTAACTTACAGACTAGCAGGAAATCGATCTTCAGCTTGCGGATGTAGTGCTTAGCCACACCTGCCAACCACGCCCACTGATCAGTACGGTGAGTAACTTACAGACTAGCAGGAAATCGATCTTCAGCTTGCGGATGTAGTGCTTAGCCACACCTGCCAACCACGCCCACTGATCAGTACGGTGAGTAACTTACAGACTAGCAGGAAATCGATCTTCAGCTTGCGGATGTAGTGCTTAGCCACACCTGCCAACCATGCCCACTGATCAGTACGGTGAGTTCCCCCCGTGGGGATACCCGGGGGGTCTTCCGTAGAAATAGTTCCCCCACCTTCTGGAAGTTCTGTGCTTGTAACTTCCTCTAATCTGTCACTCTCTTTGACTCTGCCTTTTCCCTGTGCTTACTATCATCTGCTATCTTTCTATCTCACTGGTCCATTCTCCTGCCTTTTTTCTACAAATTCTTACAATGATTTCTTCAGTCGAAGTCGGACATGCTGGGCCTAACTATTTCTTAGTTAGGCGCATAACGGCAGCATGGTGCATCTACGCTCATGTGACAGGAAACTGTCTGAGCGAACGAAGAAGAAGGAGAAGAAGAAGAAGGAGAAGAAGAAGAAGAAGAAGAAGAAAAACGTTGAGTAACTTATAGACTAGCAGGAAATCGTTTCTAATTCAGACCTGTTTACTCCCTACACAAGTCTTGAGTAGTCTGGTTAGCTGAAATGAGTAGTTTTGACTCAAAATGTATAGTTTTATTCATTAAATCATCAAACATTGTTCACTGAAAATGAGCAATTAGATCATTTTTTTCAATTTTGAAGAGTACTAGAGGTCCAAATTGAGTAGAATACTACTCGAAAAGAGTAGAGTAAACAGGTCTGCTATAATGGCCAAGAAAATGAGATTTAAAAAAAACATGTTTCCCAGTGAAAACAATTTGACGGTTTGTATCTTTAAATGGTTATGTACACCCCGTGGGGACACTGGGGGTCTTTTGCATAAATAGTTCCCCCACCTTCTGGAAGTTCTGTGCTTGTAACTTCCTCTAGTCTGTCACTATTTGACTCTGCCTTTTCCCTTCGCTTACTGTCATCTACTATCTTTCTGCCTTGACGGTCGATTCTCCTGCCCTTTTTTCAAGAAACACTTTCAAAAAGATTTCCCCCAACCGAAGTCGGACATGCTGGGCCTATTTCTTAGGAGCATAACAACGGCAGTATGATGCATCTGCGCTCATAATTGACAGGAAACTGTCTGAGCAATCGAAGAAGAAGAAGAAGAAGAAGAAGAAGAAGAAGAAGAAGAAGAAGAAGAAGAAAGGGTTATATCTTTTAAATTGCTCAGGAAACAGAGGCGATCTTTTACCAAATGCTTCTTAAACATTATACTACCAATACCACTTACCAGAAATTTCTGCCCCAATTTTTAAAAATTGAAAAACCTAATTTTCTAGGCCACTTAGAAATGATTTCCTTGCAGTCTATAAGCGCATTGGCAAAATTGAATGACAAAATTGAATGACAAAATTGAATGACAAAATTGAATTTCATTAGATTTTAGTGAAAGCCGCAGATCAAGTAAGTTTTCCAACCTATGAATCTAGGTGTGCATACATCCATCTATTATGCATAGTACTCATGCAATAAAGATACATTTAACAATGTACATTTGAGAGGCTACAAATCCCAAAGCATAATTACGGTCCATGTCCAAGGGGAAAGGAGGCAAAGCAGGGATATTGAGAGGTGGAGGGAAGAGTAGGCCTACCGGTAAAAGGTCAATGAACACAAAAGCACCCCCTCTCCCAAAACCCCCCAACAACAAACAAACAAGTAACACGCACACACAAAATCGAAGGTGAAAAAAAGAAGAAAACTAGTTACAAAGCGCAAGAATTGAGATACATACTGATGAATGTCACATAGAACAACAACAACATACTGTATTTATATGGCGCTAAATCTCGATAGAAATCAAATTGAAGCAAACACACACAATAACTTTCGCAACGCATAAAAAACCCCAACACACACAACAAAAACAAAACACACACACACAGAACACACAGACAGATGGACAGACAGACAGATAAACAGACAAACACACACACACAAAGCTCATACAGTCCACCTTGAGCTGCAAATGAGAAACTGAAGCAAAAGTACACCAACTGACTTACAGACCATTAATCATTTTGTTCATGAATCACTTCATGAAGAAACAAATTTGGTGAGAGGGATTGACCGTCCATAAGGGTCTATGACCGATTGGACGCTAATCTCATCACCACTGTGAGAGGGAAGAAGTGGGATAAACTAAGGTGGGTATATAGAGGAGAGAGAAAGGAGAGAGACAAAGAGCACAATAAATAACCACATTTATAAGCCACGGAAAATCGTTTGTTCTGAGAAATTGCTGAGGGTGAATAATAAATAGATCAATCATTGACTGTGGAGGGTTTATTTTATGGTAGGAAAGAAGGACATTATGAGGCGCCGGAGTGGTTAAGACTGTCGAATAATGAAGGAAACATATTAGTTTTCCTGAGTATAAAACCTAATGTGTGTGTGTGTGTGTGTGTGTGCGCGTGCGTGCGTGTGCGTGCGTGCGTGTGCGCGTGTGTGCGCGCGTGTGCGTGCACATACAAGTGCAGGGAAATAATCATTCAGCACACTTGTACAAACACACATTTATGCGTCCATACACACATTTTGAATAAGACAGATTGAGAGAGAGAGAGAGAGAGAGAGAGAGAGAGAGAGAGAGAGAGAGAGAGAGAGAGAGAGAGAGAGAGAGAGAGAGAGAGAGAGAGAGAGAGAGAGAGAGAGAGAGAGAGAGAGAGAGAGAGAGAGAGAGAGAGAGAGAGAGAGAGAGAGAGAGAGAGAGAGAGAGAGAGAGAGAGAGAGAGAGAGAGAGAGAGAGAGAGAGAGAGAGAGAGAGAGAGAGAGAGAGAGAGAGAGAGAGAGAGAGAGAGAGAGAGAGAGAGAGAGAGAGAGAGAGAGAGAGAGAGAGAGAGAGAGAGAGAGAGAGAGAGAGAGAGAGAGAGAGAGAGAGAGAGAGAGAGAGAGAGAGAGAGAGAGAGAGAGAGAGAGAGAGAGAGAGAGAGAGAGAGAGAGAGAGAGAGAGAGAGAGAGAGAGAGAGAGAGAGAGAGAGAGAGAGAGAGAGAGAGAGAGAGAGAGAGAGAGAGAGAGAGAGAGAGAGAGAGAGAGAGAGAGAGAGAGAGAGAGAGAGAGAGAGAGAGAGAGAGAGAGAGAGAGAGAGAGAGAGAGAGAGAGAGAGAGAGAGAGAGAGAGACAGGTAGACAGAAATATAAAAACATGGAGACAGAGAAAAACAGACCTTATCAGACCGACGGACATGTACCGTTAGTTCCTTGTTCCTGAACTGCTGGGGCAGCCCCATTGGCAGCCTGTTGACGGCCTTCATGGAAGAGAGAGACAAGGAGAGACAGAGACAGAGAGACAGACCAAGAGAGAGAGAGACAGGGAAAGACAGAGAGAGACATAGAGACAGACCAAGAGAGAGAGAGACAGGGAGAGACAGACAGAGACAGGGAGAGACAGAGAGAGACACAGAGACAGACCAACCTTTTTCCTGAACTCCTGGGGCAGTCCCATGGGCAGCCTGTTGACGGCCTTCATGGAAGAGAGAGACAGGGAGAGACATAGAGACAGACCAACCTTTTTCCTGAACTCCTGGGGCAGCCTCATGGGCAGCCTGTTGACGGCCTTCATGGAAGAGAGAGACAGAGAGAGACAGGGAGAGACATAGAGACAGACCAACCTTTTTCCTGAACTCCTGGGGCAGCCCCATGGGCAGCCTGTTGACGGCCTTCATGGAAGAGAGAGACAGGGAGAGACAGAGACATAGAGACAGACCAACCTTTTTCCTGAACTCCTGGGGCAGCCCCATGGGCAGCCTGTTGACGGCCTTCATGGAAGAGAGAGACAGGGAGAGACAGAGACATAGAGACAGACCAACCTTTTTCCTGAACTCCTGGGGCAGCCCCATGGGCAGCCTGTTGACGGCCTTCATGGAAGAGAGAGACAGAGAGAGACAGGGAGAGACAGAGACAGAGAGACAGACCCCACCTTTTTCCTGAACTCCTGGGGCAGCCCCATGGGCAGCCTGTTGACGGCCTTCATGGAAGAGAGAGACAGGGAGAGACAGAGACAGAGAGACAGACCCACCTTTTTCCTGAACTCCTGGGGCAGCCCCATGGGCAGCCTGTTGACGGCCTTCATGGAAGAGAGAGACAGGGAGAGACAGAGACAGAGAGACAGACCCAACCTTTTTCCTGAACTCCTGGGGCAGCCCCATGGGCAGCCTGTTGACGGCCTTCATGGAAGAGAGAGACAGGGAGAGACAGAGACAGAGAGACAGACCCACCTTTTTCCTGAACTCCTGGGGCAGCCCCATGGGCAGCCTGTTGACGGCCTTCATGGAAGAGAGAGACAGGGAGAGACAGAGACAGAGAGACAGACCCACCTTTTTCCTGAACTCCTGGGGCAGCCCCATGGGCAGCCTGTTGACGGCCTTCATGGCGTCCTTCCACTGGTCAAAGGCTGTCTGGCCGGCTGGTGGGGTCACACTGAACTTCATCCTCGTGTCGATTCCTGCAACACACACACACACACATAAAACTACATCACATTTCTATAGATTCTGTGTTTTGCTTTGGTTGAGGGCTGATTTTTCGAGGTGAGATTAGCGTTCAATCGGTCAGAGACCCTTATGGACGGAATTTGGGGGCCTTCTTTTTTCTCATACCCCATCCTTCCTCTCTCTCTCTCTCTCGCTTGAGAGAGAGAGAGAGAGAGAGAGAGAGAGAGAGAGAGAGAGAGAGAGAGAGAGAGAGAGAGAGGAGAGGGAGAGAGAGAGAGAGAGAGAGAGAGAGAGAGAGAGAGAGAGAGAGAGAGAGAGAGAGAGAGAGAGAGACTAAAAGACACACATACACCACACACACACACACAGAGGGTGCAAACGTCCATCAAGGAGATCAAGTGAACACAAACAACCTAGAGTACATAACAGAGATGAAGCGAGACTGGGCAATAAAAATTATGGGTCTACATGTAAATTGAGGCCTAAGAAAACATGTGCAATGAACATCTTGTGTCCTTATAGCAAGCAGGTAAAGCACTGCGAATCCTTACTAAAATATCACACTGTGTTCTTCGTTCCAAGCAAAACAGGTTATATGCTAGCAAGCTATAAATCAGCGCACAGTAAATTAAAAAGAAATTATCAAGAAGTTATTGATTCAGTAAAAAGACAGAAAGATAAAAAAAATCTAGTAGGTAACATGACAGCCAAGACCTTATGGAAGGACATGGAGAGAGAGAGAGAGAGAGAGAGAGAGAGAGAGAGAGAGAGAGAGAGAGAGAGAGAGAGAGAGAGAGAGAGAGAGAGAGAGAGAGAGGAGAGAGAGAGAGAGAGAGAGAGAGAGAGAGAGAGAGAGAGAGAGAGAGAGAGAGAGAGAGAGAGAGAGAGAGAGAGAGAGAGAGAGAGAGAGAGAGAGAGAGAGAGAGAGAGAGAGAGAGAGAGAGAGAGAGAGAGAGAGAGAGAGAGAGAGAGAGAGAGAGAGAGAGCCATGAAGGAATCATCATAAATATTTTATTAAAAATCTTCTTGATGTTTGCTGTGACTTTTTCCCCAAGGAATGACATGGCATTGTCACCAAATCATTTTTATAAAAAAAAACCAAGACTGCTCGAAATACAGCCGTAAGATTTACATTAATCAAACAATCCACAGCCTTCAAGGACAATGTTACGAACCGAAATCTGAAGGAGTGATCGAGGGAAAAACAGCAAGCTTAAGTCGTTCTTGAAGCGATGTTCAAAATGTATATCCTTGATGTAAATTGTAACAGCCAGTTGCGTTAGTTCACATACACAAACAAATCAGCCCCAGATTGTCTATACTACTGTGATGATGTTCCCCAGGAGTGTGGTCAGGACACTTTGAAGGAGGACCCTGCCACACGGAGAAGGTGCAGGTCGATGTCTCTCGTGCCCAGCTGCAGCTGCATTCTATCCACACACACCAGCGATACTGCTCTCCGCATTCAGGAATCGTTGATTTGAGTCAAAATACTATCTGGTCACGGTGTATTGTCTTTTGCTTGATTGGTCTCAGTTCATTCAGTCTGTCTTCGTTTTCACAAGCCGCAGTGAGGTTTGCAGATTCAAACCTGAAAGAATCTCTGGTCATGTCATTCACATCCACTTCAAGCTCTTTATAATTTCGGATGACAACTTTAAGAAACTGAAATAGTCCTCTTTTACGGCGAGGTACTATCGGAAGAAATTCAATGTTTTTTTGTAAGATTTCAACGCAAATCAACACGTGAACAACAACAAAAACTGTGGACCACTTCCCAACACAGCAGGACGTTAATTTACGCCAGAGCAGTGACTTCGATAATAGAGCGGTTGCTGTGGACGTTCTATTTTATACCGTGCCCAAAACAGGCTCATTAGCTTCGTTATTGATCAGATAACGCTGTGTTATTGATCAGAATGATAATTTATCTAAGCTTGATTAATAACCTGAGCATCTGGACTTTTTTTTATGCGTGCCTATTCATGCTGTGATGCGGCTTTGTAATAAAACTATGACATCAAAGGCGAGGATGGTTCAGTGCGATCAAGCCCTCTGAGGAACACCCTATGCGGATGGTTTTGTTTTGTTTTGTTTTACGTCCCCCGACCTGCTTAGAGGCACTAATATGGGACATTTGTTAGGATGAAGATGGGGGAGAAAAAGAAATGGAGAAGGGGCATGCGGCTCTGTGACGTCCATGCCAGATGTGTAGGAAATAAACCATTAGTCCACACCTGCCGTCAATAGATCGATACACAAACTGCCTTGTGATGTGCTGTGCTGTGCTCTGTTGTGTGTGTGTGTGTGTGTGTGTGTGTGTGTGTGTGTGTGTGTGTGTGTGTGTGTGTGTGTGTGTGTGTGTATGTGTGTGTGCGTGTGCGTGCGCGGGCACGTGCGCGGGCACGTGCGTGTATGTGTGTGTGATCATTTCCCCATATGTGATTGTTATGTGCTAAAAAGTGCACCTCTAGGTTTCAAAATATACAAAACTCCAAATCCAATTTGGCCCTCAATGACCACACCTGAAAGATGTTTATTATTATTTTCAGTCTGACTAATGCGGTATATAATTATTTTTGATTGCCAGTTCGCACTCACGACAGTTATTAAACACACTGTTATTTATATACTGTGGGAGACAGAGAGAGAGAGAGAGAGAGAGAGAGAGAGAGAGAGAGAGAGAGAGAGAGAGAGAGAGAGAGAGAGAGAGAGAGAGAGAGAGAGAGAGGAGAGAGAGAGAGAGAGAGAGAGGAGAGAGAGAGAGAGAGAGAGAGAGAGAGAGAGAGAGAGAGAGAGAGAGAGAGAGAGGGGAGAGAGAGAGAGAGAGGGAGAGTGTGACGTAAGTGTCCCTTTTCGCGACCCACTTTCTCCATTTCTTCTCTCCCCCCCCCCCTCCTCACCCTCTCTCCTTTTCATTTCTTTACTTGGCCGCCACGTTAATTGCCCGGCCGCTTCAAAGAGAACGCCGAGTAAGGGATTTGTCTCCCCGGTCGGCATGTAACCCCTACAGAGGTTATCTCCCTTCACCCCCCCCCCCCCTCTTATCTACCGTCTCATCACGAGATAGTGATATCAACAGTCGGCTCCCTTTGTAAGACACCGCGTCCTTACCCATCACAAGAAAGTGACAACCACGGTTATCTCCCTTTGAAGACGGTTTTGCCTTTCCAATCACAAGGTTAGGAATGTCAGGAATGTGATAAGGATGTAATAGGCGCGTGATTGTTCTGTACATTCTGAACATCATCTTGTGACGTGTCGACTGCTATAAACCAATGACAGGCTTTCATTGTTTGAAAGTGAAGGCTATAATTGGCGTAGTGAGAAAAAGTTTTTCACACAAGACGCTGAAACTGACTAGAGCAACACCTCTCCCAGCCAGAATAGCCCACCTAGTAAGTCTTATTGATGACTGGTGATTGAGACTGGTTGTTTGTTTGACCCTATTTTTGATCTAGATCCTATGTTCAATG
>CM065687.1:53953293-53960793 GCA_017654935.2 Phymorhynchus buccinoides
AAAGGCAGAGTCAAAGAGAGTGATAGAGTAGGGGAAGTTACTAGCATAGAACTTCCAGAAGAAGGGGGAACTATTTCTGCTGAAAGACCCCCCGGTATCCCCACGGGAGGGCCCTAACCACATAAGCCAGCCTAAGCCGTTGCCCGCCTCCTACGACGAGGACGTGTGGTTGGACTTTAGGAGGCTGTTGGGCTACTCTCCGTAAGCCCCCCCCCCAGCCATGATAGGTGGAAGCCCGCCGGGGGTACGCAGTTCAAGAAGAAGAAGAAGAAGAAGAAGAAGGATAATGTCAAGACACTGCGTGAGAAGAATGCCAACAGGCTACTCATCCCTGTGTTGGGAATTGATGTTCATTAAGCTGTATCTTTCAAGTGCGATAGGATGACGTTTACGCACTGGCCATTTTAACAGGCCAGAAATAGACCAAGAAACACGTCAATGCAAATGAGATTTGTTTTTAAACAATCGTCTCTCTTGGTTGTTTTGTTCGCGTGTGTGTGTGTGTGTGTGTGTGTGTGTGTGTGTGTGTGTGCGTGCGTGTGCGTGTGCGTGTGTGTGTGTGTGTGTGCGCGTGTGTGTGAGAGAGAGAGAGAGAGAGAGAGAGAGAGAGAGAGAGAGAGAGAGAGAGAGAGAGAGAGAGAGAGAGAGAGAGAGAGAGAGAGAGAGAGAGAGAGAGAGAGAGAGAGAGAGAGAGAGTCAGTCAAAGTCAATTTTTCTTTAAAAATTGTTAGGCCTCTGACCCATAACAATAGAGTTCACAAAAAGTATAATAAACAAACAACAATTTACATCATGAATAATATTATGGACACTCAACATGCATTCATACATTCTTTTCGCAAGCTTTGTGGACAAATAGTGACAGCTTGGTAATAAGGTTAGGGTTTTCACTACATAAAAATTAATGCGAGTCTGAACAATGAAGGGTGTTTATAATACTTTGATGGGATTAGTTCCTTTCTCAAATCTTGATATTTGGGACACACAAAAAGAAAATGGACCTGTCTCAAGAGACGCACAACAAAAAGGACAACAGTCTTTAGGTTTATCTAACCGTGCCCTATATTGTAACAAGTTACAGCTTAATCCTAGCATGCCCATTCGACACTTAGCAATACTCTTACGAACAAAGACATTCTAACCCTTTCATCGTCACTGTCGCCTCTTGGCACCACCATGATTTAACACCCACGTCACCAAAAGGCATCATATGAGGGTCTGTTATCCAATGACCATATTATGTTCTTAAGTTTGGGAGGTACGTAAGTTCAGTTTAACGTCGCGTATCGGCTTTCGCCATGTACGACGGGCTGAACAAACCAACCAAGGTATAAACAAAAATGTATGTTGCTGAATCACTGTCTTAGCCAAAAGGCCGAGAAGCGATCAGAATGAATGATAGGCCCTATTTTATGCATGTCAGAGAGGATTGCAGACGAAATCTGTTCTCTACCCGGGTAAGTTTAATGATACATTTTGGCTGAGGAATGGCTAGCGTTGAAAATTAAAGTGTACAAATACGGTTTCATTGAAACTGTTAAATTAAGAATATTACACCCTTGGAAGAAATCATGACTTTGCAATGCAGAGGACCAATCCTGTTAAAGCAATCAATGAGCCTTTGTTTGAATTCTGTGATCGAACAGTCTGATCTCATAGTCCCCACCCCTTGTGCTTCCCAAACTATCCCAAAACCATACAGATATAACACATTCAGAGAGAGAGAGAGAGAGAGAGAGAGAGAGAGAGAGAGAGAGAGAGAGAGAGAGAGAGAGAGAGAGAGAGAGAGAGAGAGAGAGCACCATTTGTGATAGAAAAACTTAGATGGTTACATTTCAGACCCATCAAAGTCACAGACACAAACAATCCTATATTAATGTTAGAACTAAGTACAGCAAAAACTTCATGGATGAACATAGGTAGAAAAGAAAATATTAAAGAAATGTGCTCGCCCGTGCTTGCGTGCGTGTGTGTGTGGTGTGTGTGTGCGTGTGTGTGTGGTGTGTGTGTGCGCGCGTGCCTGCGTGTATGTATATGTGTGTGCGTGCGCGAGTGCGTGTGCGTGCGCGAGTGCGTGCGCGCGACTGGTAAAGCTACAAAGATAAATGTCACAGTTCGGGCAAGGCTCAGGCCCATAATCATCTATCTACCTACCTACCTGCCGGAAAGAACGCTCCAATACCGTCCGTAGACATGATTAGCACGATTTACACTTGCTCACATTACTGGTAGAGAGAAGAAAAAACCAATCCATCCTTTCACGTCGTCGATGCTTTGCCTTCTGACTACAGCAAGCTGCGAACACCACCACCACCACCATCATCATCAACCACCACCATCAACCACTCTGGCTGAGTCTGCTGAACATTGTGTTTTCCTTCTGCTTGGCTGCACTGTCGCTTTCTATTCCAGTGATAACGAGTCGTGAAGCGTCTCTCGTTACTACAGTGGAACCTCCCTTATATAAGGGACCTCCCATTATAAGACTCCCTCCCATGTAAGACCTACTTCTCTGAGACATTGCCTTTACTATTTTTTAGACAATGTGGCGGTACCATAGCTGATGAGGTTTAACCGAGGCGTGGTTACCGCTACACCTATCTATATTGTTAAAACTCGGGCTTTTACTGGTGTTGCACTGCCTCCGGGCATTGCAGCCAGTATTGCTCCCACCATCTTTGTATTTACAAATGTCCCATATGTGTCTGTGACCGAGAGGACGTAAAACATCATTTTTACATTGCCTTTCTTTGTAAGTATCAAAATGACCTCCCTTATAAGACCCCTCCATTAGAAGACCTCATTTGGGGTGATTGTTGAAGGTCTTATAAGGGAGGTTCCACTGTACTATTTTCTCTTGCATTTATCGCCTCCAATTAAATGAAATTGTTTTTTTTACCTGGGTTTAGCCAACTGGGCGTGTGCCGCTATCGGGCTTATGACGTACGTATTTATAGCCTACATCGAGGTCTTTATTGTAACTTTCGTGAAGCAGCGGAATCTGTCTCGGTCTCTGTCTCTTTCACATTAACCCTTTCACCGCCAAAGTCGCATTTTAGCACCACAAAGATTTAACTTCTATGTCAATAAAAGGCAACAAATTGGGGTCTATTATCCAAAGACCCTTTTGTCTTAGTTTTGGGAAGTAAGGATAGACCTTATTTAATATATGTCACAGAAGAATCCCCAATACTGCAGATGGATTTTGTTCTCTACCCAGGTAAATTCAATGGACATTTTTGGCTGAAATATGGCTGGCGGTGAAAGGGTTAAAACATTATTTAGTTTGAGTTATCTCTCTCTCTCTCTGTCTCTCTCTCTCTGTCTCTCTCTCTCCTTCGTTTAAGATGTTTCTAATAATTATGTTATAGATATAAAATGATCTTTAGCACACGGGCCCCGTGCCCTATGACGATCATAATTATCAGGTTCTGCACAACTTCCGTGATTCTGAGCAATCCTCTCTCTCTCTCTCTCTCTCTCTTGCATAATAAAGTTACCAATGTCAAGTCTCTCTCTCTCTCTCTCTCTTGCATAATAAAGTTACCAATGTCAAGTCTCTCTCTCTCTCTCTCTCTCTCTCTCTCTCTCTCTCTCTCTCTCTCTCTGTAATCTATCAGCCAAGCCAGGGTCGACGAGTGAGCCACACCCAGGTGAAGAGATAAGGTCAAAATTCGATGGCTTAGAGTCAAAACGGACTATCTTTATAATAGTCCATTGACTTATTAATGATGTTATTGCAAAAACTAAGAACTTGTATTAAAAAAACACTGCAACTAATATAAAATGGGGATTATGCTTTTTATATTTCTGCAGTCTTTTTTCGAAACAAGTTGTTAGTGTTCACAATATGTTCAATAATATGTCAATGGACTTTTTGAGATAGTCCGTTTTGACTCCAAGCCATCGATTTTTTACAGGGTGGATTGTGTACCCGTTTATCTTTCTCTCTCTTGACCAGTGTGACCAGTGTGACCAGTGGGCGGAAAGAAAGGGCGGGTCACTAACATGTACTCGTTGTGCAAATAACACCTTCGCTAACATCTTCTTCTTTTTTTTCTTCTTCTTCTTCTTCTTCTATCGCTCAGACAGTTTCCTGTCAACTATGAGCGCAGATGCGTCGTGCTGCCGTTGTGCGCCAAACTAAGACACGGATGATAGTTAGGCCCGCCCAGCAAGTCCGACTTCGGCTGTAGGAGGACATCTTTTCGAAAGTGTTTCTTGTTGAAAAAAAGGCAGGAGAATGGACCCCGGGTAAGGCAGAAAGATAGTAGATGACAGAAAAGCAAAGGGAAAAGGCAGAGTCAAAGAGAGTGACGGATTATAGGAAGTTACAAGCACAGAACTTACAGGAGGTGTGGGAGCTATTTATCCAAAAGACCCCCCGGTATCCCCACGGGGGAGGGGGGGGGGGCTAAGATCAATGCGTGCGTTCCTTTGCCTGGTGGTCAGTTTGTCTGTGTCCAGATATTACAAAAGGGGTAAAACAGGAACACAAATAAAACAAACAAACAAAAGGGAGAAAATAATGACAATTTTTGGTGTGTTTTTCCTCCCACATTCAGCACTTACAAAGAACAAAAACAGTAAGGCCGCGTACACACATAAGCGGAAATACCATGCGGAATCCCGTGCGCAATCCATAAATAAATGGGGGGGAAAGAAGGGAAAAGATTTGCGCACGTGTCCGAATTTTCCCTATAATTTTTATGCGTAAACTTTTATCCTTCTTTCTTCCACTTATTTAGGCTTTTCCGTACAGAACTTACGCGTCTAATGTGAACCCGGCCTAAGAGAAAAACAACATCAACATTGATGGTGCACAGAGATAAGAAGCCTGGGTAAAGATGCAGATCAACACCCCCTGTCACAGTCTTGGTTCATTGAGTTCTTTCCGTCTTACCTTTACTATTATAGAATGCATATTTTCGATTGCGTAAATGGATGGAAATTAAAAGTTAAATATAAAAAACCCCGATAGAAGTGGTCAGTCTGCAGTAAGAAAGGCAAGACTGAAAAACAACAACCCCGGAAAGAACCGAGAAATGGAGGCGGGGGTGTTGTTCTGCATGTTTGCCGAAGCCAGACTGTCAGTTGTGGGAGGATGTCTGCGAATTCCTAGGAAACCAGTAAAAAAGACCAACTTCATAACTTCTCTGTTTGTTTCTATCTAAACTCTCTTTGAAATCATACAACACTTCTTCTAATATTAACCCTGCTGACATTAAAAGGCCACCGTAGTGCTACTTCTGAGAACAACAGCTAAAATGAAATTAAAGATAAGACATTCAAAATTACATTATTTTCTCGAGCATTGAAAATCTGATGAACATTTTGTTTTGTTGTAAAACTGGAAAATACCGCAACAAAACCGCTTCCGATATTCAACACTAGCAATCCTCTCCCAAGAATAGGCATCGCCTAAAGAGTCAAATAACATGTTCTAGTGACCAGTGTTCCTTCCCTCTCTCGTACACAATTTAGTTTCTTAAGTTTCCAGTAAGCTTTTCAGTCTAAATCCCATCACACAGACCGCCTGACATCTATCTTTGCCCCCCCCAAAAAAAAACCAACCCAACAACAACACCCCACCAAAACAAACCAAAAAAACGAGAGAGAGAGAGAGAGAGAGAGAGAGAGAGAGAGAGAGAGAGAGAGAGAGAGAGAGAGAGAGAGAGAGAGAGAGAGAGAGAGAGAGAGAGAGAGAGAGAGAGAGAGAGAGAGAGAGAGAGAGAGAGAGAGAGAGAGAGAGAGAGAGAGAGAGAGAGAGAGAGAGAGAGAGAGAGAGAGAGAGAGAGAGAGAGAGAGAGAGAGAGAGAGAGAGAGAGAGAGAGAGAGAGAGAGAGAGAGAGAGAGAGAGAGAGAGAGAGAGAGAGAGAGAGAGAGAGAGAGAGAGAGAGAGAGAGAGAGAGAGAGAGAGAGAGAGAGAGAGAGAGAGAGAGAGAGAGAGAGAGAGAGAGAGAGAGAGAGAGAGAGAGAGAGAGAGAGAGAGAGAGAGCGAGCGCAAGCGCAATAAACAAACAAACAAACCAAATAAACCGTTTTCAACAAAAGCAGAATCCTGTTCGCCAACATTGATGCCAAGAGGGAAATATTGAGCGTCAAACAAACAACTATCGGTCTGGTCTCTTGGGTCCCTTGAGCTTCAAGGATGGCTCGGTTGGTTTTGTGTCCTTTCCAGTGATTGCTAACGTGGTTATGAACGGGGGAAAACGACATCCCCTCCACACTTTTCCCCCTGCTTGGTGCCCTCCATCACGCACATTTCTCTTTTGCCGCATCTCCAAATGTCTAGTCTTTCCCCAAGGATGGCATGTTGTGTTGTTCGCATGATTGCATTGGGCCTACATTCAATAGTTTAGCGTGTGTGTTTTTGAAAAAAGAAAATAAGATTACGCTGCCACAAACAGACACATGTGGGTATATATCGGTGATGCGATCTATGATCTATATGTAGGACTTCGTTTGATGCAGGGTTTTGTACAGCTTCTGGTTGAGAGTACCCTGTCGTAGGGGCCAATAGTAACATGACAGCTGTACAACAGATGATATTCTAGAGATGGACTATCGAGGTATATAGCTTGTGTGGAACACTGACTCTCAAAGAAGGGGGCCTTTGCACTGGCTCTAGTGCTGCAGACAAAGGGATTGGTTGGCCTTTGGGGACTTTCCCCAACGCCAGCTGTCCTCAAACCCTTTTGGCCGAGAGAGTGGGATTAAAGATTAAGATTAGACTTATAGCTCCGTCGACAACTAAAGCCATGTCAGGGCTGTGCCCCGCGTAATGGCCGACAGAAAGGGGATGTACCCCGGGCAAGGCATCTCCACTGTAAACAAATTCTAGCCCAGCCTGCCGGAATAGCAGCTGCCCTTTCTGCTATTCGGCAGTCATAGTCGGAAACGAGTGGCTGGCGCACATGCATGCATTTACAGTTTCTTTGGTGTTTATTCTACTGTATGATAAAGGTCTCTGTACGCGTGGACATTTTTCACTCTTTTCCCATGGCGACACAGCGATAATGCAAGTGATCTTAGAAGTGGCTGTCACTGTGTGGCCATGGGGAAAAGAGTGACAAATGTTAACGTGTATTGAGACCTTAACTGACTACAAGTACAAGGAGACGAGTATGAAGAGAAAGAAGAGAGAGAGAGAGAGAGAGTGTGTGTGTGTGTGTGTGTGTGTGTGTGTGTGTGTGTGTGTGTGTGTGTGTGTGTGTGTGTGTGTGTGTGTGTGTTGTTCTTTAATTTAACGTCTTTTCACTTAGAAGTGATATTAGACATGAAAGTGTGTGTGTGAGTGTGTGCGCGTGGGAATGTGCATGTGTATCTGTGTGTGCTTAAAGTGCATATTTATAAGTAACATTAGGGGATGTATGCTTAGTTAAAACAGTTTTTTAAAAAACAACCATAATAATAAAATAAAATAAAAACTCCAGAATTGAACTATTGTAAAATCAAAATGCAAACATTCTATAAACAAAACCCCAACAGCAATCATAG
>CM065687.1:53975793-53980793 GCA_017654935.2 Phymorhynchus buccinoides
CTGAATAAACAACTTACTCGTCGTCATCGTCATCGTCTCGATAAACAAATGTCATATCTTGTTGGGTTTTTTTTCTCTCTTTTTTCTGAATGTCATATCTTGCATTGTTCTTTCATTATTGCATTATGTAAGGGGACTTTTTTGGTATTTAAAAACAAACACTGCAGCAAAATACCTTATTATCTTAAAATTATTACCTTAAAATTACGCCACACGCGCGTATAATCGTATGCGGATGCGATGCGATTTTGACGATGTGAGTTATGAATCACGTGAACCATACGATTATACGCGCGTGTGGCGCCTTCTTTATAATCCGTAAAATACTGCACATATTTATTACACAAAAAAATAAACAAAACAAAACCGAACTACCAGAAAATATGCTGCGTATCCTTACGCTACAACCTACATCATCAGTTGGTCAACAATATGGAGAAACCAGGAACGGATGTAACATTGATTTAACAATATTAATTCTAAGGGTGCAACTACACTAAATGAAAAAAAAACCTGAAAGGCCAGTGTCCAGGGGTAATGTACCCCTACAGCTGAAGCAAAAATGGATTTATTATTTATTATTATTATTTATGAAGATATTTTAATTTGTTTTTTTCCATAATCTATACGAATGCTTATTTTTAAAGTGTTTGAAAAATACAGTAGACACACAAAGAACTTGCTTGATAAATTAAAAAAAAAGGAATTTCCTTCTCTAAATTTTTAAAAATTCAAAAACAGGAAATCCTTGTATACCAGGAAAAGTTGTACCCATGTAATTCTAAGAAAATCAGAAAGGTAAAGAGCAAAAGCGGAATTGCATCCAAAGCTAAGCGGATGAGTTGAAAGAACAACCCAGGCTAAACCATTTTTCTGGAACATCAAAGCCGTCTAAAGAGTTAAAAGGTCAAATTAGTTCCAGCCCATTTCCTTGAGACCACAGATGGAGTATTTCTTCTTTGAGTTTAGATAGGAAAGAATGAAAAAAAGAAAAGAAATCCTTACAAGACAGAAAGATCAGTCTTCGTTGAAGGCATCTCAATTGGCAAACACACACACACACGCGCACATCAAACGGTTAAACAACCATGATTTGTGAAATAATAAGACATTATATTAATCAGTCAATCAGCTCCTATTCATCAACTTATAAACAGAGAGAGAGAGAGAGAGAGAGAGAGAGAGAGAGAGAGAGAGAGAGAGAGAGAGAGAGAGAGAGAGAGAGAGAGAGAGAGAGAGAGGAGAGAGAGAGAGAGAGAGAGAAGGGGGGGGGGGTAAAATTTAAAATACGCATGGAGGCACCTCGGAAGATATAAATGTAAGAGGGAACTTGCAAGATTTCCGAAACAAATATATACAATGATTTTTGTTTTAATTTCACAATGGTCTTTCGAGAGTTTCCTGTCATAATTTTATACTTAGCGTCCTTTTTTTTTATATACTAGGAATTGAAGTTAGATATTATAATTGTTACAGGTCATTCCAGGAATGAAACATATAGATGCATTAAAATTCAATAAATACATAAAATAAAGCAAAAATAAATTAAGGATAGGAAACATTCAAACCTGCATTTTCATTTTATCAAACATTCTTAAGATAAAAGAATCTAACCAAAGGAAGGCACAGTCGAGTCTACAGAAAAGCCTTTCAGAATTGCATATTGAATAAACCGTGAAACAACCTAGATAAACCTAACCTAACCCTAACCAGCCTGGTGATAGTCCTGTCATGGCCTTAGTTGTCGACGGGGCTATAATTTTGATCTTAATCTTAACCAAGATTGTTGTGACGCAAATAAAAGACATAAGGAAAATAAAGACCAAAGCTAAACTGATCTAAGAAACAAACAAATAATAACATAAACATATTGCAAGTAACATCAGTTGCGATAAAAGACCTGTGTCGGTTCCAGTTGATCTTGTTATTATCCATAGCGAGGAAACGCTTGTTTGTGTCTTGTTGGAAATTACCAAAGACAGAAACGCGTTTTAGTCTATTCTGTAACTTCACATAATACGCTAAGAAATGAGAGGGACGGGTAGAAATAATGCTAATTCTTCTTCTTCTTCTGCGTTCCCAGGCCATATGACCATAATGGGCAAGGTACGTATGTGTCAGGTTTTCAGTCTTCACTGGTCTCCCAGCTGCGTACAACCGACACATTCCGATTTCGGAGGAGCTCAAATCAGAAACGGTATTTGGAAGATTTTTATTGTTAAAAAGGCAGGAGAATGGGCCAATAAGTCAGAAAGATAGTAGATGATAAAAAGCAAAGGGAAAAGGCAGCGTCAAAGAGAGTAGCAGATTAGAGGACGTTACCAGCACATAACTTCCAGAAAGTGGGGGAAGTATTTTTACGAAAGACTCCCCCGGTATCCCCATGGGGAGAGACTCGTGGAGGGGCGGAGTCGTCCAGCTCCCCGTATGGAGCTCCCCACTGCCCCTAATTATTTTTCAAACACCATTATCTCAATCTGTAAATGCATACAAACGACAAAGAAAACATGGGAACATACAGAATAACGACCACGCGGCTGTCAGCCTAAAATAGCACAATCGCTCAAAACCTGTCAAACTATGGGATTGACTGAATGAATTGCCACGTGAAACGCGATGGACGATTATGAACAATCACTCTGCCCATTGAACATACAGTAAGCTATATACAGCATCGACTCCAGCTACATGCAATTTCATTTGCCTATCCCTATCCCTTTCCCGGGCGTTCTATCCTAACCCTATCCCTATCTAATCCTACCCGACCTGGAGAAAGGGATAGGAGTAGCAGTGAGTAACTTGACACAAAATATCATTGGCGTCGATACTGCAGATAGCTTTCTGTATTGAGCATCACTATATTACCATTCAATATTGACCAGTTTGTTGTAGAAAAAAACCACAACACATTTTTATACTTGATCTACAAGCTTACCTGAAATCTTCAGTCTTCTTGCGGAACAACAAAAAGGGTCAAGTAACTAACTCCTCCACAGATCCAGAGAATAGACAAGACTAGAGCCTCGAGTAGACAGTGTGGTTTTTTCCTCCCACGCACAGCTGGTAATAGACCACAGTACAAAGAGACCAGAGGACCATGAATGACGCCAAGACCACGGCTACCGGGCTTCTGCGACAGTCCTCTGGCCAGAAATAACTGCCCCACTTCTTCGATGACGTCAAAGCTGCCCTCTGCCACGCTGGCACTACCGGAGGCGGAATAGTAGCGATGGTGATCAACGACTGGCCTCTCTTCCCCTCTCTCTCTCTCTCTCTCTCTCTCATGCTGCTTTGTCTTGGATATCGACAGGCGCGTGCTCCATCGTCTCTTGGCAGCAAGGCTGGAAGCTGGCACAGCACACGAGCGTGGAAAGTCCGTAACTGATAACAGGCTCTTAAAGAAATGGATATATAATCTTGTGAGTATCTCGGGAGAACATCCTGTAAAGTATCTTCTCGTGAGTATCTTGAGAGAATATCTCGTATCTTGGGAGAATATCACGTGAGTATCTTGAGAGAATATCTCGTATCTTGTGAGAATATCTCGTATCTTGGGAGAATATCACGTGAGTATCTTGTGAGAATATCTCGTATCTTGGGAGAATATCTCGTATCTTGGG
Organism: Phymorhynchus buccinoides; assembly: GCA_017654935.2. Lineage (NCBI taxonomy): Eukaryota > Metazoa > Mollusca > Gastropoda > Neogastropoda > Raphitomidae > Phymorhynchus > Phymorhynchus buccinoides. The sequence goes on from CM065687.1 coordinate 53,979,414, forward strand.
AGAATATCTCGTGAGTATCTTGGGAGAAAATCCCAATCACGAGAAGATGAGAACTAGGGATAGATTTCGACCTTATCACCCTTTGTCACGTTATGGCACAGCAACTGATTCTCGGGATCGGCTAAACGCGTACACGGCTAGAAAAAGAAGAAAGGCATGAACTCACAGAGCCACCGATCTGTTCATTCTCGGGTGAGACTTTAAGGACAGAATATTCAATATTTTAAAGAATAATTCAAAACTAAAGAAATGTTTTTTTCTAAGGCTTGAGTACAAACAATCCTTATAATTACGGAAACCAGAATTTGAATGCCTTCGCTTTATTAACCCTTTCACCGCCAAAGTCGCATTTCAGCACCACAGTGATTTAACACCTATGTCACTAAAAGGCATCAAATTGGGGTCTATTACCCAAAGACCCTATTGTCTTAGTTTTAGGAAGTAAGGATAGACCTTATTTTATATGTCACAGAAAAATCCCCAATACTGCAGATGGATTTTGTTCTCTACCCAGGTAAATTTAATGGAAACTTTTGGCTGAAATATGGCTGGCGGTGAAAGGGTTAAGCGTTGCATGCATCATTTTAAAAATGACGGTTAGGCCAATAACGTCAAAATGTACAGTCAACATGGTGTTTAAAATGTACAGTCGGTTCCACATTCACACCAGATAAAAGGAGGCTTTCTCTCTCCGTTAACTCCGACATTTGTCTTTAGTGACACACTCTCCAGTATCTGTGGGGGCGGGTGGTCTTAATTCAAGGCACATAGCACGCGCGCTTGTCAGCCTGCAACAACTCCAGGAAATCGATTTGTGCCAGAATGACTCGTAGAGGTGAGAACCGGTTAAAAAATCCGAACCGGTTTTAAACCGGTTTCTCCTCTTCGAACCGGTTTTGCCGAACCGGTTTTTTTTAACCAGTACTCGCATCACTAGTTTCACCTATGCAAACACATATTTATTTGTCAGAAAATTCACACACACACACGCGCACACATACACACACACACACGCACAATAAAGAAACGTATGACTTATGACACACACACATTCAAAGTCAAAGTCAAAGCCATAGACCACCACAAACTAGAAACAGCTACTCTTGGTTTACAAACACCCAATCTGCGCTGAGAATCAGTGTTGTTTTTCGAAAAGAATGCGTTATTCTAAAAAAAAAAACTTACTTTCAGTTTGCAGTTAAAAAACCGGTTCACAGCAACTCGAACCGGTTTTTCGAACCGCGAAAGATTAGCACCGTTTTTTCGGTTCAAGCCAGTTTCCTCCGATTCATTAAATGTGTTAAAACCTTCATCTCAGAGACATTTCACTTCCACTGAATACAATGGAATCATTTTTACAAACAAACAAGCTAGAGAACA
>CM065687.1:53990793-53993293 GCA_017654935.2 Phymorhynchus buccinoides
AAAAGCCCATCGCAATAGTCCGATCACCTTGGTGACGGACTAAAAATGAAAAAGCCTGAAAGGCCGGGGTCTAGGGGTAATGTCCCCCTGCAGCTGAAGAAAAAATTATTTATGAAGGTATTTTAGTTTGCTTTGTCCACAATTTTTCCAAAATGCTTATTTTAAGCTGTGTGTGAAAAATAAAGTACACACACAAAGATCCTGTTTGACACATTTAAAAAACAGGAAATTCATTTTCTGGTAAAATTCAAAAACAGGAAATCCTTGCATACCAGGAAAAGTTGCACCTATGCTATACCGATACAGGATTTTTTTTAAACACAAAAAAAAACCCCACAAGAAACCACGAGTCGAAAATCATCTTCCCTGACTTTCGGTTCACGGTAACTGGGAGTACAGTTTATATGGCGTTGCCATCTTGTTTAATTCTTCTTTTCTTCTTTCTCTTTTAGAGAGAGAGGTGACATAGCTGGGTGACACACTAGAAAGGCGCGAAGTTTGTTGTGTCTGCTACACTTTTCTCAAAGTTCGTGCTATGTGACGAAGCAATGATGACCATAGCATTGAAGCCACCCACGGAGGCGTGGTCTGGATTTTCACCACAAACATAGTTTTGGAACCAGCAGTGTTTCTGCGTTTGAATTTTAGGCCTCGATTTATCGTCTTCAAGACACCCCCCCCCCCCCCCCCCCCCCCACGTCACGTGTCACATTCCCTCTTCTGCTAGGAAGATTTCTTTAAGATTTCTTACCAGCTGTAAGAGGGAAAACAAATGAAAACCGCGTGATTTTTACATGTGACGTGGTGGGTCTTTAAATTTGCCTTATCTGTCTGTCTCTCTGTCTCTCTTTCTCCCTCACACGCACGCACACACGCACGCACACGCACGCACGCACACACACACACACACACACACACACACACACACACACACACACACACACACACACACACACACACTCGTATTCGCAACTCGCAAGCAAAGATACTCATAAACGTACATACTCCAATGAATAAAGCAATATCCCCATTTATACTCCAGCTCGCACATTACGTTCAGTTTCCGACCCTCTCATCTCCAGATCCCTAGGTATAACTTATACTATTATAAGCTTTCAACTGTTTTGTCGGCGCTCTTTTGCTGTTTCAGGACCAACCTCCTGAAATAAACTTCCTCTCTCCCTCCGTCAGCGACCGGTCCTCTCTGCTTTGAAATCAAACCTCACCTGTTTCCCCGCCATTGAAGCTAATTCTCTCTTTCCATCCTCTTTCTTGCCTTTAGGTCTATTTCTCAAAAGTGTGTGTGTGTGTACTGTGTGTTATCTTCTTGTTCGCCTTTGTTTAGCGTCATTGTTTGAATGCATTATGAATGCTTAACGTGTGTGTGCACTTCGATTTGATTTATATCAAGATTTAGCGCCGCATAAACATTGTATGTTGTTGTTGTTGTTAATAATAATAATAATAGTACATTTATATAGCGCTTTACCTCGGATGAGCCCAAAGCGCTTTACAGTCAATTATTCATCAACAAATACAGCATTCAAGAATGACACCAACCAGCAACAACGCATATATACAAAGCAACTCTCTCTCTCTCTCTCTCTCTCTCTCTCTCTCTCTCTCTCTCTCTCTCTCTCTCTCACACACACACACACACACACACACACACACACACACACACACACACACACACACACATTTATAAGACACAACCGACTCATTGACCACATCCCAAACACACATTCAGTAAGCCACAGCAACCGACGCAGACTGCATGGACTGACCACATACACACAAACACACATTTACACAACTCATTCATCATCCCCCTTTCACCACAGCAACCGACCTGCATGGACTGACCACATACACCAAACACACATACACAAACACCCTCACACACAACGTACGCACGCAGACACACACACACACACACACACACGCACACACACATTTATCGACACCGACTCATTCATCCCCCATTCAGTAAGCCACAGCAACCGAGCCGCACGGACTGACCACATACACCAAACACACATACACAAACACCCTCACACACAACGTACGCACGCAGACAGACACACACACACACGCACACACATATATAAACACAATAATCATGTCTTGATGACGAACAATAAGGGGGGAAAATGAAGAAATCCATAGATCAGCGAGAAGGGGAGAGAGGGTGGGCACACACAAACACAACAAAAAAGAACAATAAACTGACAGACAAATACACTGAAACTAACAACGAAGAGTGGTATTATATTATCAAACGACAGACTCTTCATTTCCAGAATCCACACACTAAAGACACACTGACGCACCACGATTAAGTCCCGTGGTTTTTTCCCCTGGGTAGCTGTGACCCACATACAGATGTCCCCAACTTCAAATTGAGGCTGCTCTTTAAAAATGATGTTTCGGTTTTGAATTTGGGGGGCATTTATATGGGAGTCAGACTTGGTCAAAACAAGATTTCTGTCCAGCTATA
>CM065687.1:54000793-54010793 GCA_017654935.2 Phymorhynchus buccinoides
ATTGGAAATAGGACAGATTTTTTGAGATCATTTTTATCCAGTTTTTTTGTATCACAGGTTTGACAAGGGAAGATTTGAGGACCGAAGGAAACAGACCAGAAGATAGGCTTTGGTCAACAATGTTTGCCAGTGTGGGGAGGAGTGTGTCAATGTTCTCTAGAAGGAGTGGAGTGGGAATGGGATCAAGAGGGCAGGTGGTGGGATTGGACGTCAGGATTGTTTTCTTGAGTTCTTCCTGTGATACAGGACGAAAAGAGGAGAGCTCCGGTTGTGGCTGCTGTGTGTTGGCTGCAGGACCAGGAGAGACAGTCTGTTGGTCCAGCTCAGGCTGTGGCTGCTGTGTGTTGGCTGCAGGACCAGGAGAGACAGTCTGTTGGTCCAGCTCTGACCGAATTACTTTCTGAATGAAATAATCACAGAAAATGTCGGGCAACTGACAAGAAAGAAACATAGTGGGAAGAGGAGACGATTTCGTTCGACCGAGAAGACTGGTTAATATCTGATAAAACTGCAGACTGTTTTGGGAATTTTCAAGAAGCGAAGAATAGTAATCAGTCTTTCCTTTCTGAACGGTGCTACCTACTTTGCGCTTACCCGAGTTAAAAATGACTTTTTGACCAACGCCATTTGATTTCGCCCACTGTCTCTCCTCCCGACGACGGTTCTGCTTCAGCATACTGAGTAACGGTCGTTACACAGTGCGTAACGGTTGTTACAACAGGGAATACTCTCTATTATAACGTTTACTTGGCTTACACATCCATATTCTATTGTAGCAACAGTCATTGCATACTGAGTAACGGTCGTTACACAGAGCGTAACGGTTGTTACAAGAGGGAATACTCTCTATTATAACGTTTACTGGGCTTACACATCCATATTCTATTGATGCAACAGTCATTGCATACTGAGTAAAGGTCATTACACAGAGCGTAACGGTTGTTACAAGAGGAATGCTCTCTATTATAACGTTTACTAGGCTTACACATCCAAATTTTATTGTTGCAACAGTCATTGCATACTGAGTAACGGTCGTTACACAGAGCGTAACGGTTGCTACAAGAGGGAATACTCTCTATTATAACATTTACTGGGCTTACACATCCATATTCTATAGTTGCAACAGTCATTGCATACTGAGTAACGGTCGTTACACAGAGCGTAACGATTGTTACAAGAGGGAATACTCTCTATTATAACGTATACTGGGCTTACACATCCATATTCTATTGTTGCAAATCATTGCATACTCAGTAACGGCCGTTAAATAGAGCGTAACGGTTGTTACAAGAGGGAATACTCTCTATTAAAACGTTGACTGGGCTTACACATCCATATTCTATAGTTGCAACAGTCATTGCATACTGAGTAACGGTCGTTACACAGAGCGTAACGGTTGTTACAAGAGGGAATACTCTCTATCATAACGTTGACTGGGCTTACACATCCATATTCTATAGTTGCAACAGTCATTGCATACTGATTAACGGTCGTTACACAGAGCGTAACGGTTGTTACAAGAGGGAATACTCTCTATTATAACGTTTACTGGGCTTACACATCCATATTCTATAGTTGCAACAGTCATTGCAAACTGAGTAACGGTCGTTACACAGAGCGTAACGGTTGTTACAAGACAGAATACTGTCTATTATAACGCTTACTGGGCTAACATATCCATATTCTATTGTTGCAACAGTCATTGCATACTGAGTAAAGATCGTTACACAGAGCGTAACGGTTGTTACAATTGGGAGTACTCTCTATTATAACGTTTACTGGGCTTACACATCAATATTCTATTGTTGCAGCAGTCATTGCTAACTGAGTAACGGTCGTTACACATAGCGTAACGGTTGTTACATAGAGGGAATACTCTCTATTATAACGTTTACTGGGCTTACACATCCATATTCTATAGTTGCAACAGTCATTGCATACTGAGTAACGGTCCTTACACAGCGCGTAACGGTTGTTACAAGAGGGAATACTCTCTATGATAATGTTTACTGGGCCTACACATCCATATTCTATAGTTGCAACAGCCATTGCATATTTAGTAACGGTCGTTACACAGAGCGCAACGGTTGTTACAAGAGGGCATACTCTATTATAACGTTTACTGTGCTTACACATCCATATTCTATTGTTGCAACCGTCATTGCATACTGAGTAACGGTCGTTGCACAGAGCGCAACGGTTGTTACAAGAGGGAATACTCTCTATTATAACGTTTACTGGGCTTACACATCCATATTCTATTGATGCAACAGTCATTTCATACTCAGTAACGGTCGTTACACAGAGCGTAACGGTTGTTACAAGACGGAATACTCTCTAGTATAACGTTTACTGGGCTTACACATCCATATTCTACTGTTGCAACAGTCATTGCAACTCAGTAATGTTCGCTACACAGAGCGTAACGGTTGTTACAAGAGGGAATACTTTCTATTATAACGTTTACTGGGCTTACACATCCATATTCTATAGTTGCAACAGTCATTGGATACTCAGTAACGGTCGTTACACAGAGCGTAACGGTTGTTACAAGACGGAATACTCTCTATTATAACGTTTACTGGGCTTACACATCCATATTCTACTGCTGCAACAGTCATTGGATACAGAGTAAAGATCGTTACACAGAGGGTAACGGTTGTTACAATTGGGAATACTCTCTTATAACGTTTACTGGGCTTACACATCTATATTCTATTGTTGCAACAGTCATTGCATACTGGGTAACGGTCGTTACACAGAGCGTAACGGTTGTTACAAGAGGGAATACTCTATTATAACGTTTACTGGGCTTACACATCCATATTCTATAGTTGCAACAGTCATTGGATACTCAGTAACGGTCGTTACACAGAGCGTAACGGTTGTTACAAGAGGGAATACTCTCTATTATAACGTTTACTGGGCTTACACATCCATATTATATTGTTGCAACAGTCATTGCATACTGAGTAACGGTCGTAACACAGAGCGTAACGGTTGTTACAAGAGGGAATACTCTCTATTATAACGTTTACTGGGCTTACACATCCATATTATATTGTTGCAACAGTCATTGCACACTGAGTAACGGTCGTTAGACAGAGCGTAATGGTTGTTACAAGAGGAAATACTCTCTATTATAACGTTTACTGGGCTTACACATCCATATACTATAGTTGCAACAGTCATTGCATACTGAGTAACGGTCGTTACATAGAGCGTAACGGTTGTTACAAGAGGGAATAATCTCTATGATAACGCATACTGGGCTTACACATTCATACTCTATTGTTGCAACAGTCATTGCATACTGAGAAACGGTCGTTACACAGAGCGTAACGGTTGATACAAGAGGGAATACTCTCTATTACAACGTTTACTGGGCTTACACATCCATATTCTTTTGTTGAAACAGTCAACACGTTATGGCCGTGAAAGGGTCTGACCCGTACACTTTACGCACGCTAAAAAAACACCAAAACATACACAAACAACGCAGTTAAAAATGGATGATCTTGGAGAGTCCAGCTGCCTGGTATGATCCAAATTGATAACTAGCTTTCCCAAGTCCGCCACTCCTCCTCATCCCATCCGCCTCCAAATAAAAGAAATGTGTGGCGCTGTACTAGCGGCAACGCACACTCCAGATGGGAACAGCCCGAATTTCCAAATACCAAATACAGTGGTACCTCCCTTTGGAGACCTCCCATTATAAGACTCCCTCCCACATAAGACCTACTTCTCTGAGACACTGCCCTTCTTTGAAAGCATCAAAATTACCTCCCTTATAAGACCTCATTTTGGATGATTTTTGAAGGTCTTATGAGGGAGGTTCCACTGTGCCATAAAACACTTGGCTAAACAATCCCAAATACAAGGGAAGTAACAACTACAGATTACACACTTTCCTAAAGGAGCAGTTGTGTCTCTTTGTATGCTAACCTCCCCGTGGGGATACCGGGGGGGGGGGGGGGGGGTCTTTCATACAAATTGTTCCCCCACCTTCTGGAAGGTCTGTGCTTGTAACTTCCTCTGACCTGTCACTCTCTTTGACTCTGCCTTTTCCCTTTGCTTTCTGTCATCTACTATCTTTCTGACTTATTGGCCCATTCTCCTGCCTTTTTTTCTTCCAAAGAATCGTTCAAATAATGTTCTCCCTTGAGCTCCTCCGAAAATCGGAATGTGTCGGCTGTACGCAGCGGGGAGACCGGTGAAAACTGAAAACCGGACACATACGTACCTTACCCAGTATGGCCATATGGCCTGGGAACGCAGAAGAAGAAGAAGTTTTGGCTGGTTTGTGTTGTTGCTCTGCACGTCTGACTGCCCATTTGCCTGTTTGAGTGTGTTTGAAAACTTGTTATGAAACGCTACGTAGGAATTTTCATTTCTTCTTCTTCTTCTTCTTCTTCGATCGCTCAGACAGTTTCCTGTCAATTATGAGCGCAGATGCGTCATGCTGCCGTTATGCGCCTAACTAAGAAATAGATAGGCCCAGCAAGTCCGACTTCGGCTGGAGGAGGAAATGTTTTTTGAAAGTGGTTCGTGGAGAAAAAAAAAGGCAGGAGAATGGACCGGTTAAGGCAGAAAGATAGCAGATGACACTAAGCAAAGGTAAAAGGCAGAGTCAAGAGAATGGACCGGTTAAGGCAGAAAGATAGCAGATGACACTAAGCAAAGGTAAAAGGCAGAGTCAAGAGAATGGACCGGTAAGGCAGAAAGATAGCAGATGACACTAAGCAAAGGTAAAAGGCAGAGTCAAGAGAATGGACCGGTAAGGCAGAAAGATAGCAGATGACACTAAGCAAAGGTAAAAGGCAGAGTCAAGAGAATGGACCGGTTAAGGCAGAAAGATAGCAGATGACAATAAGCAAAGGTAAAAGGCAGGAGAATGGACCGGTAAGGCAGAAAGATAGCAGATGACACTAAGCAAAGGTAAAAGGCAGGAGAATGGACCGGTAAGGCAGAAAGATAGCAGATGACACTAAGCAAAGGTAAAAGGCAGAGTCAAGAGAATGGACCGGTTAAGGCAGAAAGATAGCAGATGACAATAAGCAAAGGTAAAAGGCAGAGTCAAGAGAATGGACCGGTTAAGGCAGAAAGATAGCAGATGACACTAAGCAAAGGTAAAAGGCAGAGTCAAGAGAATGGACCGGTAAGGCAGAAAGATAGCAGATGACACTAAGCAAAGGTAAAAGGCAGAGTCAAGAGAATGGACCGGTAAGGCAGAAAGATAGCAGATGACAATAAGCAAAGGTAAAAGGCAGAGTCAAGAGAATGGACCGGTTAAGGCAGAAAGATAGCAGATGACACTAAGCAAAGGTAAAAGGCAGAGTCAAGAGAATGGACCGGTTAAGGCAGAAAGATAGCAGATGACACTAAGCAAAGGTAAAAGGCAGAGTCAAAGAGAATGGACCGGTAAGGCAGAAAGATAGCAGATGACACTAAGCAAAGGGAAAAGGCAGAGTCAAGAGAATGGACCGGTAAGGCAGAAAGATAGCAGATGACACTAAGCAAAGGTAAAAGGCAGAGTCAGGAGAATGGACCGGTAAGGCAGAAAGATAGCAGATGACACTAAGCAAAGGGAAAAAGGCAGAGTCAAGAGAATGGACCGGTAAGGCAGAAAGATAGCAGATGACACTAAGCAAAGGTAAAAGGCAGAGTCAAGAGAATGGACCGGTAAGGCAGAAAGATAGCAGATGACACTAAGCAAAGGGAAAAGGCAGAGTCAAGAGAATGGACCGGTTAAGGCAGAAAGATAGCAGATGACAGTAAGCAAAGGTAAAAGGCAGAGTCAAGAGAATGGACCGGTTAAGGCAGAAAGATAGTACAGTAGATGACAGTAAGTTTGGCAAAGGTAAAAGGCAGTAGATTACAGTAAGCAAAGGTAAAAGACAGTAGATAATAGTAAGCAAAGGTGCCCGAGATATTGCTATAAAAAAAAAATCAGTTTTCAAGGTAATCATGACCTTGACACAAAAAGGCACATCTACAGTACCTAGTCTACATGCACATCAAGTTTCATCTTCCTATCCTTATTCCTTCATGGTGATGTGCTGTTATCTTGGGAACTCCATTATTCCGAACCCCCGATTTTCAGGGTCCAGTGATTTCCTTGACCTTGAACTTGACCTTGATTGGTCAACAACATTCGGAAGGAGCATAAGCCCAACCACCTTCATACCAAGCTTCAACATCATATGTCGACTGGTGCCCGAGATATGGCTAAAACTAGATTTTTTCAGTTTTCAAGGTCATACTATGACCTTGACCTTGACACCAAAAGGCACATCTACAGTACCTAGCCTACATGCACATCAAGTTTCATCTTCCTATCTTTATTCCTTCATGGTGATATGCTGTTAACAAACCCACATACACACACAGCCACTTAAAAGCATGTATGTTTGCTTATTCAATGTCCATCTTCAATGTCCATCTTTAAATAAAATTGTGACTTGACATGACTTGACTTGACTTACACAACAAAAACAATATCACCTTCGCTCCGTAAACTCAGCGGATAACAACAACAAAAGAAACATACACGAACGAAAACATACTCCTTTGCGATCGTAGATCGGCAAAGGACAACAAACAGAAACACAGACAAGCAGACAGACAGACAGAAACACAGACAGGGTCAGACAAAGAGAGAATGCTGCGGTGTACTGACGTCTCTTGAGGGAGACAGCCTGCAGGATGTCAGTGACCACATCGCAATGGCCAAACAGACAACCACATAAACAGACAAGCCAGGGCTCCCAGGGACCCCCATTTGGGGGTCTACGAAGCATTAAAATTCTAAAGGACCCTCTAAAAGAATGTGCAGGGGGTCCCAGGGATGCACTAGAAAAAAAAAATTTCAGCATTCATAATGCCACTGGGACCCTCTATCCCACCCTTTAGGACCCTCTATACTATTAAGTGAAGGTGTCCCTGGGACCCCTTGTTTTGCAGGGCGATTGGGAGCCCTGCTGAAGCAGACAGACAGAAACACAGACAAAGAGAGGAATGCCCCAGTGTACTGACGTCTCTTGGGGGAGGCCGCCTGCAGGATGGCAGTGACCAGGGTCAGACAAAGAGAGAATGCCGCGGTGTACCGCTCACTCCGAGTCCCAACTCGCAGACACACCCTGGTTTGTCAGGTAGCAGAATCCGAAATCAGCAGTCCAAGGGGAGTGAATCTATAATAGGCGGTCAGGAGGCAACCACCAGAGGAGACACTGTCTGTGTCTCTTTAGGGAGGCCACGTGCAGGATGGCGGTGACCACGTCGCAATGTCCAATAAACAAACAAACAGAAACACCCAGACAAGCAGACAGACAGACAGACAGACAGAAACACAGAAAGAAGCACAAAGAGAGAATGCTGCGGTGTACTGACGTCTCTTGAGGGAGGCGGCCTGCAGGATAGCGGTCACCACGTCGCTGTGTCGGGCCAGGCGGTCCAGGTGGCGGTCCCTTCTCTTCAGCTGCCGCACCAGGCTGCCCGAGGCCTGGCTGATGCTCCGCTGCAGCTCGTGCACATGCCTCCGCAGCTGAGGCACGCCTGTGAAGAAATACGAGAAGAAAAAAAGAGAATAAAAATTGTTGGGCAGCTGAGGCACGCCTGTGAAGAAATACGAGAAGAAAAAAAGAGAATAAAAATTGTTGGGCAGCTGAGGCACGCCTGTGAAGAAATACGAAGAATATAAATTGTTCAAAAGGGCAGGAGAATGGGCCAATAAGTCAGAAAGGTGATATGAAAGCAAAGGGAAAAGGGCAGAGTCAAAGAGAGTGGCAGATTAGAGAAAGTTACAAGCAAAGAACTTCCAGAAAGTGGGGGAATTATTTTTTACGAAAGAACCCCACCCCCACACCCCCACCCGGTATCCCCACGGGGAGAGACTCGTGGAGGAGAGCGGGGTCGCCCAGCTCCCCGTACGGAGGCACGAGGCATCCACCCACTGATCCGGAGGAAGGGTCTGAAAACAAGGGGTACACCCCTTCCCCCTCCTATGCCAACGACAGATGGTTTATGTATAAATCTGCTATACTTCCACCTACCTCAGTTGCCCATAAATGTCACGTGAACTAAACAACGCGGGTGCGTTTGTCAACAGTGTCGGTAAAACAGTCCAGTTAAAGTCGAAGACACACAATAAAACCTGTCAATTGCACGTGCGATGTGGTAAACTTTGGCATTCATTGAGCAAACATTTGTTCAGAAGCTTTAAAGACACACCGACGCAACACGATTAAGTCCCTTGTTTCTTTTGGGGTAGCTGTGACCCACATACAAATGCCCCCAACTTCAAATTGAGGCTGCTCTTTAAAATGATGTTTCGTGTTCAATTTGGGGACATTTGTATGGGAGTCAAACCTGGTCAAAACAAGATTTATTTCCAGCTATTAGAGAGAAAACACGTTAAACCCGTGATTTTGACACGTGATCTGGTGGGTCTTTAAAGAGTGCTTTGAACAGGTAAAATGACAGAGAAGTTCATGTACAAGGGTTTACAAGAGAGAAAGAGAGAGAGAGAGAGAGAGAGAGAGAGAGAGAGAGAGAGAGAGAGAGAGAGAGAGAGAGAGAGAGAACTTCAAATACTTTATTTTACCAGGATAATAATTTAGGCTGGGCAGAGAGAGAGAGAGAGAGAGAGAGAGAGAGAGAGAGAGAGAGAGAGAGAGAGAGAGAGAGAGAGAGAGAGAGAGAGAGAGAGAGAGAGAGAGAGAGAGAGAGAGAGAGAGAGAGAGAGAGAGAGAGAGGGGTGGTGGTGGTGGTAACAACTAACAGATGATATTATGTCATGTTTACCAACCCAGCTAATATACGCAATCACAGACCACACATCCTGCCCCCCCCCCCCCCCTTCTCCCCCAACAATACATTTGTCTCCCTTCCTCCTCTATTTTTTTAAATCTCACACCCACCCACCCTCCTATCCTGACCGTTACCTCCTCCCCCGTCCTTGATACACACGATACAGCCCCGGGGCGTGTCATCATTGGCTAAACAATAACACTGCTGGGCATTCTTCACGGAAACAGCCAATCAATATGAACAATGGCCCGGGGGATCCATTGTTCACACACGGTTACCCATGACACCGCCCGTGGGAGTTTTCATTAGCAAAACGGGTTTTTTCCCCCTGGCTATGAATCGGTGGAATGTTGCGATCAATGTGTACGCTTATCTGGTATCGTTCATCTGTCTCATAAGGCAATTTTTAATCAGTTATACATTCATGTCATTTTCCAATACTATCTGTATTGTTAAAAATTCGGGACTTTACTGGTGTTACACTGCCTCCGGGCATTGCCTCCAGGATCGTTCCCACTATCTTTATATCTACTAATGTCCCATATGTGTGTTCCAGACTGGAGGACGTTAAACCGATTTTCATTCAGTTATACATGCATAAGTATTGTTTCTTTGTGCACACCAATGTAACAGATTTCAATTCAATTTTTTTTAAACAACTTGATTATCCAGTCAAAAAAAGGGTTTAAAATCGATTTGTTTTCTTCCACATGTGCAGAAGATTAAGGAGTACGTTAAATCAATTATTAAGAGCACACACAATGTTTTGAGCAGAATAATAAGAAGCAGAAGTGAGCATGAAAGATAACCCAATTTACAAGCGAACCCACGAAAACAAAATCGATAGAAAAACGGAAAATGAACCCACTATTTAATTCTGCAGAATACTGCGACGCCTTGCAAAGATTGCAACTCGGTACGGGTTGCAATATTGAGGACTGGGTTGCATGATAATAATAATAATAATAATAATAATAATAATAATAATAATAATAATAATAAGAAGAAGAAGAAGAAGAAGAAGAAGAAGAAGAAGAAGAAGAAGAAGAATAGTAGTAATAATAATAATAATAATAATAATAATTAGCATTTATAGCGCCTAATCTTAAAAAAGCCTTAAGCGCTTAAAATAATAAATGAATAAACCACCAAGCAATATAAATAAATAAACGACAAAAATATATTATACACA
>CM065687.1:54018293-54023293 GCA_017654935.2 Phymorhynchus buccinoides
ACTCCCTGTTCATTGATTGTTGTTCATTCACATCGCCGTCATCTTCTAATCATGCCACATTCCAAGCCGAGAGAGATAGAGAGAGAGAGAGAGAGAGAGAGAGAGAGAGAGAGAGAGAGAGAGAGAGAGAGAGAGAGAGAGAGAGAGAGAGAGAGAGAGAGTGTGTGTGTGTGTATGTGCGTGTGTGTATGTGTGTGTGTGTGTTGTGTGTGTGTGTGTGGTGTGTGTGTGTGTGTGTGTGTGTGTGTGTGTGTGTGTGTGTGTGGGTGTGTGTGTGTGTGGGTGTGTGTGTGTGTGTTAGCCTAGGAATCGAAGTCAACGCTGCCAAAAACAGCAAACACTTTCAAAAGTAAATGATATATTCACAGATAAACAGGGGTGTCTGAGTGTGTGCGACTCTGTCTCTCTGCGTGTGCGTGTATGTGTGCTTGTGTCAAGTCAAGTCAAAATGATCTTTATTGAGGATAAAGGAGTAAGCTTGAAAGCTTTATTTTCCATCCTGTCCTCAGAACGAAAAGTAACACGAACGCAACTCGAAAAATAACTCAGCATGCAAAACAAAACATTGAAAAGTACTAAACATTAATAATATGACGCACTGATAAAACTCTTTTTAGAGAGAGAGAGAGAGAGAGAGAGAGAGAGAGAGAGAGAGAGACACTTGACACTTGACTGTTTTAATTGCCATTGACAATACAATCTTCATGGCAAGGGGACACGTGATTTGAACTTAACTAATAATCAAAGCAAGCGGAAAAAAGTATAATTATAAGAAAATAACAAACCAAAAGGATCATCATATTGACTGCACCCGCCAGTCATTCAATTATAATAAACAAGTCAAAACAGCTATTTACGCAAACAAAACAACATAAATTGAAACTTCCACACTTCACACACATAAATGCAACCACTCATGCAGGCTCACCTCTGCGTGCGCATACGCCCAATCGCACACACACACATACACGCACGCGCACGCACACGTACGCACACACACACACACACACTCACTCACGCATATTCAATTACATACTCGACATAACAATGGCGACCATTCAAGTGTTAGTAACTGAAGCGGCAAAAGCCTATGGAAGTTCAGTTTAACGTCGCGTATCGGCTTTCGCCATGTACGACGGGCTGAACTAACCAACCAGGGTATAAACAAAAATTTATGTTCCTGAATCACTGTCCCAGCCAAAAGGCCGAGAAGCGATCAGAATTTAAAAAAAGCCTATCTGTCAACAGCTGCTTTTGTAGTTCTGAGTTTCCAGGCAAGAGCAATAAATCTTGCAAGTGAAATAATTTATTTTTCATTGTCGGTGGACAGCAGTCTGGTTATATCCCTTGGTCCTGTAATATACCTACATCTCACAAAAACTAAACATTTATCACGAATAGTATCGTAGGCCTTACATTTAAACAAAAAGTGCTCTTCATCTTCAATAGATGCACCACACATAGGGCAAGGGAGCTGAGTGGATGTATCAGCGGAGTACCATCTTTTAGATGCGTTTAACCCTATAACTCTTAATCTAAATCTAGCAAGACTGAACCTGTACCATTTGTTATCAATAAGTTTTATATATTTTTCTGTTTCAAAAATGTTCTTAAATGGAAAAAAACAATGATATTTTTCAGACTCTTCCAAGGATGCATGCCAATCTTGCTTGTATGATGCAATTATTCTATCTTTGAATTCATTTAGAAAATGTTGTTCATAACCAACTCCCTGACACATCCAAACAACTCCGAAACCATGAGAAATCAATAATGTTTTCACTGAATATGCCCAGTTTTGATTACCAAATTCAAGTTGATTTAACATCATATCATAAGCTTGCCTGCACAGTCTCTGAGGCGGGAGCTGAAGCAATCTCAGCCAGTATTTAATGCGCTTTACCCATGTTCTAATGTATAAAGGGTAGCGACCGGACTCACCATAAAGCATTTTATTTGAGGAGTGTAAAGGTACTGAAATAAATCGTTTGATTGCATATGTATGAACTGTTTCAATTTCAATATTGTTATTTAATCCCCAAACCTCTGCACTGTAAGTCAGAATTGGTTCAATCTGTGAGTCGAACAGTTTCCAAAAAATAGTGAAGTCAATACAATTAAGTTTTCTTAAAGATTTTAAAATTGCTGTTGTACCTTTTTTAGCTTTCCTACAAGATTCTGTGCAAGCGTTATGGAGACTCAATTTAGTAGTAAACAAAAAACCTAAATATTTATATGAATTTGATACACTTACTTCGCTGTTTCCATAGTACCACTTTTCATGTGCTGACAAATGTCCGCCTTTTCGAAATACCATAACATTGGTTTTGTCTAAATTTACAACAAGGTCAAGTTTATCAGCTTCAGTCTGTAATGTATCTAATTGGTTTTGTAAACCTACAACAGTGTCTGATAAGAGAATTACATCATCTGCAAACAAGAGTAAAAATATTTCTATTGCTCCTGAAATTAGCTAAATTCCATGTTTACCTTTTTTAACTATTTCACTTGCAAGCTCATTAATGAAAAATGAAAATAAAAGTGGGCTTAGCAAACAACCCTGTTTCACACCACGCGGGCATTCAAACATGTCAGAGTACCTTCCTTTATCATGGACACAAGCCAGAACAGAATCATAAACACTTCTCAAAGCTTTATAAACTTTACCATTTACCCCCTCATTGCGTAGTATGTTCCATAACAAATTTCTATTAACAGAATCAAACGCTTTGCGGAAATCCACAAATGCTACATATATTTTCTTGTTTCTGAGGAGGTATTTCTGCACTATTGAATATAGAGTGAAAATGTGGTCAATAGTACTATAGCCTGATCTAAAACCGGCTTGTTCTTCCATAATTTTTTCTTTTTTTTCTGCCCATTTAGTAAGTCGTTTGTTTAAAATATTTGTATAAACTTTACCCAATATGCTTGTAAGGGCAATACCTCTGTAGTTGTCCGGATTATTCTTGTCGCCTTTCTTATGTAACGGAATGATGATAGATTTAGCCCAGTCATGTGGAAAAATGCCTTGATCAAAAATATTGTTAAATAAAACTACTAGAAAGTCAATTACTAATGTATTAGAATGTTTTAACATTTCACCAAAATTTTTGTCAGGGCCTGCACTTTTACCAGATTTCATCTTTTTAATACTATTAACAAAAGAGAGAGAGAGAGAGAGAGAGAGAGAGAGAGAGAGAGAGAGAGAGAGAGAGAGAGAGAGAGAGAGAGAGAGAGAGAGAGAGAGAGAGAGAGAGAGAGAGAGACAATAAACAGACAGATGCAAACAGTGCAAACAGCACAAGAAACAGACAGATGCAAACAGTGCAAACAGCACAAGAAACAGACAGATGTAAACAGTGCAAACAGCACAAGAAACAGACAGATGCAAACAGTGCAAACAGCACAAGAAACAGACAGATGTAAGCAGTGCAAACAGCACAAGAAACAGACAGATGTAAATAGTGCAAACAGCACAAGAAACAGACAGATGCAAACAGTGCAAACAGCACAAGAAACAGACAGATGCAAACAGTGCAAACAGCACAAGAAACAGACAGATGCAAACAGTGCAAACAGCACAAGAAACAGACAGATGCAAACAGCACAAGAAAAAGACAGATGCAAACAGTGCAAACAGCACAAGAATCAGACAGATGCAAACAGTGCAAACAGCACAAGAATCAGACAGATGCAAACAGTGCAAACAGCACAAGACACAGACAGATGCAAACAGTGCAAACAGCACAAGACACAGACAGATGCAAACAGTGCAAACAGCACAAGAAACAGACAGATGCAAACAGTGCAAACAGCACAAGAAACAGACAGATGCAAACAGTGCAAACAGCACAAGAAACAGACAGATGCAAACAGCACAAGAAAAAGACAGATGCAAACAGTGCAAACAGCACAAGAAACAGACAGATGTAAACAGTGCAAACAGCACAAGAAACAGACAGATGCAAACAGTGCAAACAGCACAAGACACAGACAGATGCAAACAGTGCAAACAGCACAAGAAACAGACAGATGTAAACAGTGCAAACAGCACAAGAAACAGACAGATGTAAACAGTGCAAACAGCACAAGAAACAGACAGATGCAAATAGTGCAAACAGCACAAGAAACAGACAGATGCCAACAGCACAAGAAAAAGACAGATGCAAACAGCACAAGAATCAGACAGATGCAAACAGTGCAAACAGCACAAGAAACAGACAGATGCAAACAGTGCAAACAGCACAAGACACAGACAGATGCAAACAGTGCAAACAGCACAGACATACAAGCAAACTATCCACATTTTTTTCCGAGTAGATCACTCAGTCGAGCCAACGAACGCAAGCTGTGCAGATAAAGAAAGAAATCAATAGCCGTGTAAGCCACACAAACAAATTCGGGGGTGTTGGAATGAAAATGAAAACAGTGACGGGGAAAGGGGTGGGGAGGGGGTGAGGGTGGCCAGTCAGCCGTATCCGACTATAACCATCAGATATCACTCAGAGGCAGCTAGCGTTTCTATTAGAGTTGAGAACCGGTTCAAAAATCCGAACCGGTTTTAAACCGATTTTCCCTCTTCGAACCGGTTTTACCGAACCGGTTTTTTAACCAGTGCTCGCATCACTAGTTTCACCTATGCAAACACATATTTATTTGTCAGAATATTCACTCACACACACGCACGCACGCGCAGACATACACACACACACACACACAATAAAGAAACTTATGACACACGCACACTCAACTCAACTCAACACTCAGTCAAAGTCAAAGCCGTACACCACCACAAACTAGAAACAGCGACTCTTGGTTTACAAACACCCAATCTGCGCTGAGAATCAATGTTGTTCTTCAAAAAGAATGCGTTATTCTAAGAAAAACTTACTTTCAGTTTGCAGTTAAAAAAAACCCGGTTCACAGCAACTCGAACAGGTTTTTCGAACCGCGAACGCTTAGCACCGGTTTTTCGGTTCAAACCGGTTTTTCTCCCC
>CM065687.1:54028293-54038293 GCA_017654935.2 Phymorhynchus buccinoides
TCTCTCTCTCTTTCTCTCTCTCTCTCTTTCTCTCTCTTGTGGCTGGCCGAGTTTAGCTGGGTATTCGCGTACTGCATCACAAATGTGCATATATATGCATCTGCATAATTTGAGAGAGAGAGAGAGAGAGAGAGAGAGAGAGAGAGAGAGAGAGAGAGAGAGAGAGAGAGAGAGAGAGAGAGAGAGAGAGAGAGAGAGAGAGAGAGAGAGAGAGAGAGAGAGAGAGAGAGAGAGAGAGAGACAAAGAGAGAGAGACTCAAACTCAACTCAAACATTTTAATGATTAGGCCTTGTGCCCGTATCACATATGGGTAGGGGGGGGGGGACAGAGTATATAAATCATAACATAAACAAAAGTTATATAGGATAATAGAAAATAATAAGGAAATGCGGCATTGCGAGTAAACATCAAAGAAATGTCAACATTTGTGTTCATTTGTGACACAGAGAGAGAGAGAGAGAGAGAGAGAGAGAGAGAGAGAGAGAGAGAGAGAGAGAGAGAGAGAGAGAGAGAGAGAGAGAGAGAGAGAGAGAGAGAGAGAGAGAGAGAGAGAGAGAGAGAGAGAGAGAGAGAGAGAGAGAGAGAGAGAGAGAGAGAGAGAGACAGAGACAAAGGGAGAGGGGGAGCAGAGAGAGAGAGAGAGAGAGAGAGAGAGAGAGAGAGAGAGAGAGAGAGAGAGAGAGAGAGAGAGAGAGAGAGAGAGAGAGAGAGAGAGAGAGAGAGAGAGAGAGAGAGAGGGAGAGAGAGGGGGAGAGAGAGAGAGAGACAGATAGAGAGAGAGACAGAGACAGAGAGAGAGACAGAGACAAAGAGAGAGAGAGAAGCTCTTTATTGCCAATGATGCATAGCTTTAAATGTTGCATAGAACTTAGAACAGAAGTTGTGCGCTGGGCACGTACTGTTTTACCTGGCACTAGACTCTATAGAAAATGTCCAAAGCTTCATTTTGTTACACAGATACTTCAAATGAATTATTTTTTAAAATCGAACCGGTTTAGTATCAATATTTCATTATGCGTAAAATATCACTGCTAAATGTTCGCTTGCTTAAATTTAGGCCGTCTTGTTACTTCTTTCTTTATTCAAACACATAGTTTCAGCCGTTACAGATTTTGCGAACCAACGATGACCTTCAAACAGATGCCACCCTTTTTGTATCTCGGTTAATTAAGAGTAGTTGAATGAAAATTAAATGAAATGAACCGTTATTTTCCAACGGTAAAACTATTGGCCTGGAGTGGTCGTTTTTTCATAGTTTACAAACGAACAAATAATAATGGAATCGTAGCACTTATTATGGAAAACATGGTGTGTCAATACTGAAAAAGCAAGCGAACTCACTTTGGTTTGTATAGTTAATTTCACACCATTATGTTCATTCTTTTTTCTTCTTTTTTTTTAAACACACAGAGGGAAGAACATAAGTGAAAATCTCTACCCAGTCACACATGTGTGATCGAGAACACGGAACGAAAAACAGTATATTTTGTGATGCTATCAGCTGTAACTGTATCTTTTGATCAATCTTTCAACCCTGGCGGACATTTTTTTGTTGTTTTCTGTCGATAGCTGATGTAATGCAGTCAACCGCGTTACTTTCTGGTATGGTATGATGACGTGTGGAGTTTATATAATTATATCGTCCCATTGTCTCCAGTGTTTAGCTTCCACGTGTTTTTTTATGTCATGGTTTTAAAATATAATGTCCCCCGTGGGGATACCGGGGGGTGGGGGGGTCCTTCGTACAAATAGTTCCCCCACCTTCTGGAAGTTCTGTGCTTGTAACTTCCTCTAATCTGTCACTCTCTTGACTCTGCCTTTTCCCTTTGCTTACTGTCATCTGCTATCTTTCTATCTTACTGGTCCATTCTCATGCCTTTTTTCCCCTATAAATTCTTACAAAGATTTCTTCAGCCGACGTCGGACATGCTGGGCCTAACTATTTATTAGGCGCATAACGGCAGAATGACGCACGTGCGCTCGTATGACAGGAAACTGAGCGAACGAAGAAGAAGATGAAGAAAATGTAATGTAAAAATAAACTTTTTACGCCTAAGAAGGTTACTTTGAGAGTTTGATGTAAATTAACACGTTCATGTCTTTAACAATATCCAAAGATTCATAGAGTAAAACAATAAACAAAATACTCTGTGATCATACGTGACCTTTGCATCGAACAAATTTGTAGTGATTCTAAGCAGTGGTCAGTAAAATATTGCGTAGGCAAACAAAGAAAGAAAAAAGAAAGACAAATAATAGCAATACTCTTCCCAACAAAAGGTGGTGGAACCAAACTCTCTCTCTCTCTCTCTCTCTCTCTCTCTCTCTCTCTCTCTCTCTCTCTCTCTCTCTCTCTCTCCCCCCTCTCTCTCTCTCCCCAAATAGCAGAAACAAGGAAAAAACGAAATCAACTGAAATACAAATACAAATCGCTGAAGAAAGAAAACATTGATTCACTACCTGATGATGTTAAAGCAGAAAAGCAACTTGAGCGTGAAAACGCTGAATCAGAATTTAAAACACTAAGAAACAAAGTCAATTATCTCATTCGTGACTCCAGGAAACAACACTTCAACAAAATGGTATCTGCAAACAACGACACATCTACTTTATGGCGAGCCATAAACACTATCACACATAAGTCTAACCGCCAGCAGACTAATAACTTTAACTGGTCGCCAGATGCATTCAATAACTACTTTATAAATGTAGCAGAATCTGTAAGTCCAACAGATACATCACAACATGCAAAAGACTATACACCACCACCTTCTTTTCAAACCTTCTGTAATACTAACGCTAAACCTGGCAGTTCATTTAAAATACCTTCACTAGCTGTTCACGAAGTTGGCTCTCTTATTTCAAATCTAAGAAATACTAAATCAATGGGACCTGATACAATAAGTAGTTATCTCTTAAAACTTGCACTTCCCTACATAATATAACCTATAACCTATTACCTTCATATACAACGCATGTCTAGACCAGAACATTGTTCCACCTGATCTTAAATCAGCAAAAGTTATACCATTGCCTAAAAGTAAAGACATTTCTGACTTGAATAATTTTAGGCCAATCTCCCTTCTTTCAGTTCTGTCTAAACCACTAGAAAAACATATTCATAAACATCTAATGCAATATTTAGAAGACAATAATTTGTTTTACCCCTTCCAATCTGGCTTTCGACATCACCATTCTTGTCAAACTGCCCTAGTCCACCTATGTGACACATGGCTTTCAGCAATCAACCAAGGCAAAATGACAGGCTCTGTATTCCTAGACTTTAAGAAAGCGTTTGATCTTGTGAATCATGAAATACTACTTAAAAAAACTGGCGCTATATTTACGAGACGAAAACACGATCTCTTTCTTTGCATCTTATCTTACTAATAGAACACAGTTTGTCTTTAGTAATGGCACAAACTCGTGCACTGAGATCATAAAGGCTGGTGTACCCCAAGGATCAGTCTTAGGGCCTCTTCTATTCTGCCTATTCATTAATGATCTACCTTTATCAATATCGGCTGACTCTGTCTCGTGTGATCTTTTTGCTGATGACACCTATCTCCATTCTAGTGCATCAAACCTGTCTTCGATTCAAACCTCTCTTCAGTCAGCTGTGCATGATGTTTCTGATTGGTGTTACCAAAACCGTATGGTCCTCAATCCTAAAAAACCCAAAAGCATGTTAATTACCTCAAGACAAAAACATCAAATAGAACCTCTAATTTTAAATGTTCATATTAATGACAATGCCATAGACCAAGTACGCGAGCACCGAGTCCTGGGAGTGATAATAGATGACGAACTAAAATGGCAACTCCATATTGAAAAGATGACGCATAAACTTGCTCGCAGCTTATTCCTACTAAAAAAAACTTACACCCTTCATAGATATAGACGCACGCACGATGTTTTTTTCATGCCCACTGTCTCTCCCACATTAATTACGCATCTGTAGTCTGGGACTCTGCTGCTAATTGTCACCTATTAAAACTCAATTCTATGCACAAAAGGGGAGCTAAAATAATCCATTCCTGATCCTGAACTCAGTACAGCAGAAAAACAAGCCCAGTTAAACATACTTCCACTGCAATCACAGCTTAGCTATAATAAAGCCATTCTCATGTACAAAGTACACTATGACTTAGCTCCACAATACCTGAAAAATCTACTTACACAAGCCTCACATCGCTATGGTTCAAGTAACTATATTCTACCACACACAAGGATAGATAAATTCAAGTCAAGTTTTACTTTCTCGGGTTCCTCCATATGGAATTCCCTTCAGTCCGACATTAGATTATGCTCCTCTATCTCAACCTTCAAAACGAGTCTCCGAGAGACACTTACATTCGACCCTCCATGATTTTTTTTTTTTTTTTTTTTTTCTTCATATATCCCGATACGCTATATTGCTAATTACGATGCTATGTATTCACATCACTCTGTTTGTTCACTATTCTCCAACAATGTGCTAAAATCAATGTTTAAATTGTCCGCACTTTAGTGCTAATTGCTACCGGTTTCATACCATAGGCTGCATTAGTTTGCCCTGTTCTAAAATGTATAGTTCTTTTATACGTGCTTCAACATATATCTGTGCGTATCTGCATGTATTCTTGCGTGTGCCGCGCGCACGTGCAGGTGTGTGCGTGTATGGTTACACGCATGTATGCCCGCACAAGTATTAACATTTATACCTGTGCGTATGTCATTCTATAAATTCGTATTTCAACCTGTCTTTATCATAATACCTGCTTTGCTATCTTTATGTTCAATTATGAATGTGTAATTTTATGCCTTGCCATGTTTGTATTCTATGTTCGTATATGTACAAAGGTGCTACCTTTTTGTTCAAATCTGTATGTGTAATATCATGCCTTGCCATGTTTGTATTCTATGTTCGTATATGTACCAAGGACAGATTGGAAGACTAGGCGTAGCCTAAAATCTTTATCCTTGAAAAATAAAGTTTAAAGTTTTAAAGTTTTCTCTCTCTCTCTCTCTCTCTCTCTCTCTCTCTCTCTCTCTCTCTCTCTCTCTCTCTCTCTCCCGCGCGCGTTTGGCTTATTACACACACACACGCGCGCGCGCACGCACACGCACACACACACAAAGTACAAGCGCTTCAAATTTCTATTGATGGAACTGCCAATATCGTCAACCTGTCAAGACACTGCATGATAAATGAAACATGATATTCCGTAATAATGTTATCAAAAGACCCCCCACTCTCTCTCTCCCCTCTCTCTCTCTCTCTCTCTCTCTCTCTCTCTCTCTCTCTCTCTCTCTCTCTCTCTCTTCTCTCTTTCAGCCATTTCTCATTATATACTTTTTAAGATCGAGCGTTTTTTCACAATACATTTTCGGCCTTTTTTTCCCGTTGGGGTCTACAACGAATCTCATTACATAAAACTGGTGCATATAGATTAGATAACAGAGGTAAACTTGATCAAAAGACCTCTCTCTCTATGTACACATTGTTCAGCCATTTCTCATATATATATATATTTTAAGAACAGTGCGAGCGAGCGGGTTTTTTCACAATACATTTTCTTCCGTTTCTTCCGTTGGGGTCTACAACGAATCTCATAACATAAAACTGGTGCATCTAGATTAAATAGCATGGGGTAATCTTGAAGGAAACTTAATGGAGATTAGATAGCAGGGGTAATCTTGAAGGAAACGTAATGGAGATTAGATAGCAGGGGTAATCTTGAAGGAAACGTAATGGAGATTAAATAGCAGGGGTAATCTTGAAGGAACCTTAATGGAGATTAGATTGAAGGAAACTTAATGGAGATTAGATAGCAGGGGTAATCTTGAAGGAAACGTAATGGAAATTAGATAGCAGGGGTAATCTTGAAGGAAACGTAATGGAGATTAGATAGCAGGGGTAATCTTGAAGGAAACTTAATGGAGATTAGATAGCAGGGATAATCTTGAAGGAACCTAAATGGGGATTAGATAGCAGGGGTAATCTTGAAGGAAACTTAATGGAGATTATATAGCAGGGGTGATCTTGAAGGAACCTAAATGGGGATTAGATAGCAGGGGTAATCTTGAAGGAAACTAAATGGGGATTAGATTGAAGGAAACGTAATGGGGATTAGATAGCAGGGGTAATCTTGAAGGAAACTAAATGGGGATTAGATTGAAGGAAACGTAATGGGGATTAGATAGCAGGGGTAATCTTGAAGGAAACTTAATGGAGATTAGATAGCAGGGATAATCTTGAAGGAACCTAAATGGGGATTATATAGCAGGGGTGATCTTGAAGGAACCTAAATGGGGATTAGATAGCAGGGGTAATCTTGAAGGAAACTAAATGGGGATTAGATAGCAGGGGTAATCTTGAAGGAAACGTAATGGAGATTAGATTGAAGGAAACGTAATGGGGATTAGATAGCAGGGGTAATCTTGAAGGAAACTTAATGGAGATTAGATTGAAGGAAACGTAATGGGGATTAGATAGCAGGGGCAATCTTGAAGGAAACTAAATGGGGATTAGATAGCAGGGGTAATCTTGAAGGAAACGTAATGGAGATTAGATTGAAGGAAACGTAATGGGGATTAGATAGCAGGGGTAATCTTGAAGGAAACTTAATGGAGATTAGATAGCAGGGATAATCCTTAAGGAAACTAAATGGGGATTAGATAGCAGGGGTAATCTTGAAGGAAACTTAATGGAGATTAGATTGAAGGAAACTTAATGGGGATTAGATAGCAGGGGTAATCTTGAAGGAAACTAAATGGGGATTAGATAGCAGGGGTAATCTTGAAGGAAACTAAATGGAGATTAGATTGAAGGAAACGTAATGGGGATTAGATAGCAGGGGTAATCTTGAAGGAAACTTAATGGAGATTAGATAGCAGGGATAATCCTTAAGGAAACTAAATGGGGATTAGATAGCAGGGGTAATCTTGAAGGAAACTTAATGGAGATTAGATAGCAGGGGTAATCTTGAAGGAAACTTAATGGAGATTAGATAGCAGGGGTAATCTTGAAGGAAACGTAATGGAGATTAGATAGCAGGGGTAATCTTGAAGGAAACTTAATGGAGATTAGATAGCAGGGGTAATCTTGAAGGAAACTTAATGGAGATTAGATAGCATGGGTAAACTTGAAGGAAACTTAATGGAGATTAGATAGCAGGGGTAATCTTGAAGGAAACTTAATGGAGATTAGATAGCAGGGGTAATCTTGAAGGAAACTTAATGGAGATTAGATAGCAGGGGTAATCTTGAAGGAAACTTAATGGAGATTAGATAGCAGGGGTAAACTTGAAGGAAACTTAATGGAGATTAGATAGCATGGGTAAACTTGAAGGAAACTTAATGGAGATTAGATAGCAGGGGGTAAACTTGAAGGAAAGTTAATGGAGATTAGATTGAAGGAAACTAAATGGAGATTAGATAGCAGGGGTAAACTTGAAGGAAACTTAATGGAGATTAGATTGAAGGAAACTTAATGGAGATTAGATAGCAGGGGTAATCTTGAAGGAAACTTAATGGAGATTAGATAGCAGGGGTAATCTTGAAGGAAACGTAATGGAGATTAGATAGCAGGGGTAATCTTGAAGGAAACTTAATGGAGATTAGATTGAAGGAAACGTAATGGGGATTAGATAGCAGGGGTAATCTTGAAGGAAACTTAATGGAGATTAGATAGCAGGGGTAATCTTGAAGGAAACTAAATGGGGATTAGATAGCAGGGGTAATCTTGAAGGAAACGTAATGGGGATTAGATAGCAGGGGTAATCTTGAAGGAAACTTAATGGAGATTAGATAGCAGGGATAATCTTTAAGGAAACTTAATGGAGATTAGATAGCAGGGGTAATCTTGAAGGAAACTTAATGGAGATTAGATAGCAGGGGTAATCTTGAAGGAAACTAAATGGGGATTAGATAGCAGGGGTAATCTTGAAGGAAACTTAATGGAGATTAGATAGCAGGGATAATCTTTAAGGAAACTTAATGGAGATTAGATAGCAGGGGTAATCTTGAAGGAAACGTAATGGAGATTAGATAGCAGGGGTAATCTTGAAGGAAACGTAATGGAGATTAGATAGCAGGGGTAATCTTGAAGGAAACTTAATGGAGATTAGATAGCAGGGGTAATCTTGAAGGACACTTAATGGAGATTAGATAGCAGGGGTAATCTTGAAGGAAACTTAATGGAGATTAGATAGCAGGGGTAATCTTGAAGGAAACTTAATGGAGATTAGATAGCAGGGGTAAACTTGAAGGAAACTTATTGGAGATTAGAGAGCAGGGGTAAACTTGAAGGAAACTTAATGGAGATTAGATAGCAGGGATAATCTTGAAGAAACTTAATGGAGATTAGATAGCTGGGGTAAACTTGAAGGAAACTTAATGGGGGTTAGATGGGAAGAGTAAACTTGTTTAATGGAGATTATATATCAGGGGTAAACATAAATAAACTCAATGGAGAAGATGTAAACAGTTTTTCTCAATCAAAACCGCGCCAACATTTACTATCGCTTAATTCATGCACTGACCACCCGACTATATCATCTCAATCCACTCTCTCTTTGAATCCATAACCTTTGCCTTTCTTACCAAACATGAAGCTGTATTTTATGAACATTTTCAGCTAATTATCTTTGTTCAGTAATTAATTGCACTCATGATAAAGGCAATTATCTAATAGGACCCCCCCCCCCCCCCCCCCCCCCCATGTACTGCAGTACACCGCGGCATTTGTCACAGTCGTGGTTCATTGCGTTTTTTCGTCTTATAGGGGGGGGGGGGGGGGGGTAGGGTTAGGATTCTAAAAAGATAATTAGCTGAAAAGGTTAATAAAATACAGCTTTATGTTTGGTAAAAAAGGCAAAGACGGAAACATGGAATTAACCGAGAAATGCAGGGGGTGGGGGTGGCACATTTTTACCTTTACCGGATACACATAATGCCTACATGGAAATAATAAAGCCATGATAACTTTTTCTTAGTTTTGTTGTTGTTGTATGTATGTCTGTTGCTATGTGGTGGAACTAAATGGTACTGACATTATTGTCGAACTTTCAACCAGTAATTTCACCATCACAAGGACGACAGGGTTGCACGCTTCGCCAGTTAAGGTACAGACAAGAATGACTGTCAACATAAGCGGGGATAATTCAGGTGGGTTTTTTAGGTGTGTTTTTTACAAAGCATAAAACGTTTGTATAGCCTGTCCATTCTGCTGCTGCCCCCCCCCCCCCCCCCCCCCCCCCCCCTCCCCAAGGCTGCGTAATTGTATCTTGTACAAAATGGCAACCACATAACCTTTCACGTTTGAGGCTGTCCCAATTTTGACAATCCCCCATGTGACCTTATCTACTATCTACAGATTGTAGTCCCTGTCCCTCTATAGGTTGCCTCCCCTTATCCGTTTCCACCCCTCTTTCCTTTCATTTTCATTGCGGGTTTTCTCTCTCTTTCTTTTCCAAAAAAATGCAAAGGAGATAACAATGCAATGCGTGATGACGACCTATCATTGATGTATAACTTTTTTGTTTAGGGTATTTATCCCCCCCCTCCCCCCCCCCCCCCCCTTTCATCGCCAATGTCGCCTCTTGGCACCACAATGACTTAACACCCATGTCACTGAAAGGCATCAAATGGGGGTCTGGTATCCTATTACCTTATGTTATTACTTATGGGAGGAAAGAACAGGCCCTATTTTATGAAATGTCACAGAGGAATCCCCAATATTGCAGACATAATCTTTTCTCTACCCAGGTAAGTTTAATGGAAAGTTTTAGCTGAAAAATGGCTGGCGTTGAAAGGGTTTTAACAATATATTACACTTAGACCTACAGCCATGCATGATCATGAGAAACGAAACATGAGTCAAGAACGACCAATAGAAGTAAACATTTTTTTAAAAACAACTTTGAATGACAATTTAGACTAACTCAAACTTAAAACCCCTTTGAATGACAATTCAGACTAACTCTAACTTTTGATTTAACAAAACGTTTTTCTTTG
>CM065687.1:54048293-54083293 GCA_017654935.2 Phymorhynchus buccinoides
CATAGTGTAGACTGTAGTGTATTGTAGAGTAGTGTGGTGTAGTGTAGTTTAGTGGTAGTGTGATTGGTGTGGTGTAGTGTGGTGTAGTGTAGTGTAGTGTAGAGAAATTTGTCCAGTTATCACAAACTATAAAGAGGAAAGAAATGTTATGGGAGAAAATGTGTGAGTGAGCGTCAGCTGTGGCAGTGCACAAACAAAAGGTCTTGTGAGCATTATGTGCAGTGAGTGTGTGTGTGCATATGAGCGTGCGCATGTGCGTGTGTATGCACACAAAAATAAAACATCTTGTGAGCATAAATAAGTGTGCGTATGTATATGTGTGTGTGTGTGTGTGTATGTGTATATGTGTGTGTGTGTGTTTGTGTGACAACATACATACATGTATATGTTTAACAGAGTTTCTGCATTATATGTATATGTGTATGTATGCCTGTGTGTATGTGTACGTGTGCGTGTGTGAGTGCGTGTGTGCGTGCGTGCATGCATGCTTAAGTCTGTGCATAAAAGTGCTTCTACTCAAGTAATCTCTAGGTACCATTTCTTATTCGGGTAAAGGTCAAGATGCAAACCCCACACACTTCAACAACAAACATGAAAACATACCAGTAAGTCACTAGAACCAGAAGTCCCTACATTTCTCGGTTATTTCCATTTTTGCCTTTCTTACCAAACATGAAGTTGTATTTTATTAACATTTTCAGGTAATTATCTTTGTTCAATAATTAATTGCATTCATGATAAAGGACATTATCTAATAGGACCCCCCCCTCTCCCCTATGTAGTGCACTACACCGCGGCATTTGTCACAGTCGTGGTTCATTGCGTTTTTCTGTCTTATAAGGGGGGGATCCTATTAGATAATGACCTTTATCATGACTGCGATTTATTATTCCAAAAAGATAATTAGGTGAAAATGTTCATAAAATACAGCTTAATGTTCGGTAAGAAAGGCAAAAACGGAAAAATGGAATTCACCGAGAAATGCAGGGGGGGCACATCTTTACCTTTACCCTTATTCGATTAACAGGTTTTAAAGTACACGCACAAAGATTGGACCATAATAAATAAACCGACAAGCAATTAAAACATTCTGAATAGTCACGAAAATGCTTCAAGCCAATAAGCTTTACAACACACATTCTGTAAATGAACGCCCAAGATAGGCTGAGAGAATACTGCATGAATAAAGATGAAATGAATGATTCCTACATACCTGCATTTATGCCTGTATCTGCATTTTCATTTTTCTGTCCCTTTAAAGGGGCACCCTGACGGATGAGTTTTTGCAAGAAACACGTCGAGATCACCAGGAAAACACCCTTTACAGAGATCGCAACACTCACTTTGCTCTGGTTTCCTAGAAATCATCATCAAACCATCAAATCGGCGATTCCTCCTTGGCGGAGGTGTTGGGAGTCAGATTCTTTCAGTGAAAGAGAAGGCGTTTGCATGAAATTTCCACAATATAAGCCTTTTTATACAGTTTTTATAGTTTACCAAAAGGGGTTTCGCTCACAACAAAGGAAATAGCTCCATTTTTTTCTTACTGCACTACAAAGAAGAAAAAGCTTCAACCACTCTGAGTGTCCTCCACCCACCCTGTCCAAAATGGCTTCTCTCTCCAGCAACTCCGCCAAGTAGGAATCGCCGGTTTGACGGTTTGATTTCTAGGAAACCAGAGCAAAGTGAATGTTCCGATCCTTGAAAAGGCTGTCTTTCTGGTGACCTCAACGTGTTTCTTGCAAAAACTTATCCGTCAGGGTGTCGCTTTAAAGAAATGTAGTGGAACATTTTGCTTCTAGAAAGTACAGGAATCTCATAGAGCAAAAAATAATGGGGGAAAAAATAGGTTTTAAAAAAAAGCACCAACAAGAACAGAACAAGAAGAGAAAAAGCAAGCACATTGAAAAGGGGATATTCTTTACTAACAATTTCAAAAGTGGAAAAGTGAAAAACCAGGCGCCGTCAACATAAAAAGTGTAGCAATATGAAACTGGAATAAAAATGGTGATATAAAGGCAAGAATGAAATGTAATTCAAAGAGAGTATACACCAGTACCACAGAATCATCATATTTTTTCAGAATATAAGGCGCACACCCAAAATTCAGATTTTGTTATTCTACTTTCTTACTATATCACCAGTCTGTGTATAAGGCGCAGGAGTCTCAGTCTGAGAAAAAAAGTATCGCCTTAAGGCCTTCACACACTAGCATCAGGCGTCAATTGTTTCTCAGAGCAATGCCTTGACGCGTTGACGCCTGCATCACAGCACACATTGTAGCGAGGCAGTGGTGTTCTCACACACGACTCTTGTCGCTTCGCCTCATGTCGCGCGAACTTCCTTATTTGGAAAGCAAGGAAAGATTACTCTAGCGTCAAACCTCCTCCTAGAAACAATAGTATTTTTTTTTCTTCAATCAGGGTTATGGTCCTTCCGTCCGTTGTGATTGGCTAGTTTCACGATCTCTGCGATCTTGAGCATCAAAATCAGAGCCGCTTCTATTCTCGAGCAACACAAAATCGCGCAGCTACGCATCAAAAATCCTGTCGCGCCGCGAATCTCTCACACGCAAGCGGCGCATCAAACTGCGCCTTGCAGCAAAAAATCGCTGCGATCTCGAGATCTTGACGCTAGCGTGCGAAGCCCTTAACAGTCAGAAAAATATGGTACGAAGAAAAGGCACAAGAGAAGGATAATTTTCAGTGAAGTGACGGAAAATTGGGTAAACCCAGTCAAGTGCAATGGTATGAACATGATAAATAAGAATGGTAATATTTTTAATCTCTTTTTTTTTCATTTTTAAAGTTTTGGTGCAATAAAAAAGTGAAGTGCTTAAGAAGAAATATCACTCTTTCATAGGAGTATAATATAGTATGCATATTTCATATAGTATAATGATGGAAACTAAGAAACAGACATGAAGGAAAAATATCAATTTTGATGCAAAATCAACATGCGTTACAGATGCATTGTTTGCAACGCTATTTTTTTCTCAGACAAAACTTTTTACAATAGATATAATTTTTTGATAAAAAAACCCAATATGAAAAGAGTTCAAACATCAAATAACAACAACACACACATAAAACCAAATACATGTGTACACATGCAACAAAGCATTCTTAAAATGGAGCCGCTGTTATTAGCTTAGCCTAAAACTACGATTCTTCAATCTAAAGCAACCAAAAGATCAGAACAAAATGGTAGACATATAAACCCACATTTTTATTTGTTTGTTTATTTAAACTGTACTTTTCCCATTAACATGACTATTTCAACACATTTGCAGACAAACGCACAACATGGACCCAAATGAACGTTTGCAAACCTGTTTTGTTCATCGCGGATTGCTGCCGTAGGTCAACAACAACATACGTCGCCTTTGTTGCTTTATTTACGCTATGTCCTCTTTGTTTCTTTTACTCCTTTAGGTATTAGGTACTTTATAGTCACAGAGGCGTCTCCGTGAAATTCGGGTTGCTCCCACCAAGAGAGCGTGTCGCAGCCAGAGGCGCGCCACCCTTCTTTTTATTTGCATGCGATTTTTATGTGACTGATAAGGAAGGAAAAGGGTGGGTGGGTGGGGGGTGGGGTAAATCTTGACCATACGACAACTTTTTCATTGCCAATGGGTTTAACGTATGCTAAGTGCTTGGGCACACGGGACCTCGGTTTATCGTCTCATCCGAAAGACTTTCACGTTCAGACCGTAAGGCCTAGTGCAAAGTGAGAGGAAAAATCCCCTGTACCCAGGTTCGAACTCGGGTTTACTTGACATGAGGCGAACGCGCTACCACTGTGCCACACACACATGCAGGAATTAGACAAAGCTCCTCCTGTCCTGTTTCACATAGTGTCTTCGGCACTACCAGTGTAGAGTGGCACAGTGGTAGCGCGTTCTCTTCGTGTCAAGTAAGCCTGAGTTCGAACCTGGGTACAGGGGATTTTTCCTCTCACTTTGCACTAGACCTTGCGGTCTGAACGTGGAGTCTTTTGGATGAGACGATAAACCGAGGTCCCGTGTGCCCAAGCACTTAGCATACGTTAAACCCATTGGCAACGAAAAAGTTGTCATTTGGTCAAAATTTACCCCCCTCCCTTCCTCATCAATCACACAAAAATTGCATGCAAATTTTTTTTTTTAAATTGGGTAGCGCGCCTCTGGCTGCGACGCGCTCTCCAGGTGGGAGCAACCCGAATTTCACAGACACCTCTGTGACTATAATGTACCTAACCTAATCTATCATTTTATTCTGGTCAGGCACTTTTGGTAATTTCATTTAAAATGTTTGCACAACCTACCCCGAGTGAAAGAAAACAGTCGATTGGTGATGTTTTTTCTTCTTCTTCGTCGATCGCTCAGACATAATTGACGATTTTCGGAAAATACTAGGGGAGAGCACTTTGTGAAAATTAGAATTGTTTACCTCCATTACTCGGTCAAATTTCATAGCAGCAATGCAACAATGGCGTCGAAGCTTGAAACCGCAGGATGGAGTCAGCGACCTGCAAACATTATTTTTTTAGAAAAATGAGGGGTGTTCCAGTATCCACAAACTGAGAGAACTTGCAAAATGTGATGTAAAATATAAATGACATCAATTTTAAAATGACGCAGTGTTCTAAGTGATGCAAGTCTAATCAAACACGTGAGCCGAGAGCTGAGGATCTACCTGACGGTAGAGTAGCTCCCCCTGTTTGACCGATTGAACTAGGCAAGATCACTCCCACACACCATGGAATTACTCCCCTTAATTATTTCCGAACAATTCCTATTGCAGATGCATCGTGCTGCCATTATGCGTCTAACTAGGAAATAGGCCCAGCATGTCTGTCTTCAGCTGCTGAAAATCATTGTAGGAGTTTCTAGAACAAAGGCAGGAGAATGGACCAGTAAGGCAGAAAGATAGTAGAGGACAGTAAGTGAAGGGAAAAGGCAGAGTCAAAGAGAGTGACAGAAGCATTGCTGCTTGAAGCCCTTTCTATTTAGAAACAGACTTGAAGAGCGGAATAAAACAGTGATGAACATTGAAAAGCAAAGCTCCCCTATGATTTTCCTTGGCTTCATTGAAACATTAACTCATTCAAGTCGTTCCGGACATTTAATAGATAGATAGCTGTCAATTTGATGCATTTGCTTCAAGGGAAGTAAATCTGTGTGCACACCATACCTTGGTCACTTCTAAACTCGCTTTGGTCCCTTAGACCACAATTTTGCTTCTGACTTTGCTTTTGAAGTGGTTTGTTGTGGGGAAAACCAATCGGTGTAGAGTTTTTCTATATAAAGTCTATATATAAAAAGTCTGATCTACCACTTCCAGATGTCTAAACCTGAAGTAAAAACCTGTCATCTTCTTTAAGCGCTTTCATTTCTCCTTTTGTTTATGTCTGTTTTGCTTGTGTGTATGGCTGGAGTGATTTGTGAGTTTTTTTCAATAATTAAAAACCGTTGCGATGCAAATGAGTTAATTATCATAATTGAGCTCCTTCACAAACTTATGTTTTTTATTTTAAAATTTTGCTGAGCTTCTGCATAAAATGTTATTTTTCATTTTAAATCTGTTTATCTTGTTGGTATATTGGATTTTTTTTTTAAACAAAAAAAACACCTGTATGCATCAAACTGAAAAATATGCTTACTCTATGGACATGAGACACTTTGAACGAACGAACGAAAATGGAGTTTTACGTCCTCTTGGTCTGAATCAGACACATATGGGACATTTGTAAACACAAATATGGTGGGAACAATACTGGAGGCAATGCCCGGAGGCAGTATGAAACCAGTAAAGTCCCGATTTTTAAAAATTAATACAGATAGCTGTAGCGGTGACCACGCCTAAATGAGATACTTTGATTTTTGCCAAAAAAATGGTCTCCTTATACAAACTTAGTTGAAAATTAATATACTTGTCATGTTGACTTCCTCATAAATCTTTGATATATAATGATTGGTGTGTTTTTTCCCTATGTGATTTTACATGTATGTCTATGTGCTGATACTGAATGTCTCAAATGTAATCATTCCACTGTGCTTTAAAAAAAGATTAATAAAGAAACAACTACACAAAAACACCCATAACAGCGATAAGCTACTTCTACACAATATTATACACACCAACAAGACGACATTGTTCATCCCCACCATCCACACGAGTAAACCCCAAATTATGATTTAATATTTCAAATGATATTAGACTGTGGCCGTGCTTATGAATGACTAGATTTTAGTAGCAACAAAGACAACCAAAAACATTGCATACATGTACTATAACAACATTTGAAAAACAAGTCTTGGCAACAAAATGTACATAAAATTAGAAGCTCTAAAAAAATGTTTTGTTAGATGGCATAATATGGCATCAAGAAGTTTATTTGAACCTTTTCACCGCCATCCATTTTTGAGCCAAAAATCTCCATTAAACTTACTTGGCTACAGAAAAGATTTCGTCTGCAATAATGTGGAATTCTTCTTTGGCACATTTATAATAGGGTCAATCCTTAATGCCCAAATATAGGAACACAATATAACTGAATAACAGACCCTGATTTCAAGAGTTTTAATGACTTGGATGTTAAATCATTGTGGTGCAAAAATGCGATATTGGCAATGAAAGCGTTAACGAAAACAACAACAAAAGTTAATGTGCAAGAATATTACAATTTTACATTTTTTTCATGTCATTCAAATCAATTAAAAAAAATTCCATTAAAGCATGAATCAAAAGAAGGAAAAAGCAATTTTTTTTTAAAGAATCAAACTTCAGCACTGAATCATGCAATTGCATACAGAAAATAAATAGAAGCACGGACAAAAAAACAATCTCTGAAAACATAGACGATGGCTGCAAAAAACAAACAAAAAGTACCCTCCCCATTCGTCCTCCCACCCTTTACTACCCAATCACAATGCATTGATGGCCATTCCTATGTCGGATAATCTGCACACTACAGCAACAGCAAAAATCATAAATATGCATGACAAAAGTAATAAATACAAACGACGCAATGCATCAGTGGAATGAAACTGTCAACCTATAACACGCATAACCACCAAACTAAGTTCAAACATCTCGACAACGCATCTCAAGAACAAGCAAAAAGAATGTCTCTCACAAAATTCATGGCATCAAACCCCCCCCCCCCCAAAAAAAAAAGAAAAAAAAAAAAAAAAAAGTGACATTCATATCTAGCAACATCAAGTCCAAGATTAACTCACTCGGACTGGCAGCTTTGCCTCCCCTTGTTCTGTGGCGACTAGGCGTTTGATTAGGTTCGGAAAATAATCACCAAAAATAAGCTATGAAGAGTTAGGCATCAACATTTTTAGAAAATATTAGCAACACCATGCACTAAGTGATCGTAAAATATCAGATTCCTTACCTTCGTCGTTTTTCTCCTATTGACGAAAACAGGTAACACATAGAAAGAAGGAAAATTTCACATTCCAATCTTTGACCACCCCCTACAGCCAAACCTGAATGCAAAGTCTGCAATGATTGGTTGATTTCAAGAGAGGCAAGGTCAAAGCAAACTGAAAGTAGGTTACGAGTTGGCGCTTGAAAGCTGGTTACACGCCAGAAATCAAAACCTCTTGAAAACTCTCATGAGCCGGTTCCGGCTCATTCATCCTAAACGGTTGTGCAGGCCATGAGCCGGGTCCGGCTCATTCGTCCCGAGTGAGTTAATATCATTCTTCAATGAATCACCTAAGTAAACATAAACATCCACAGATAAGACTAGTTTTTAAAAACAAAATTCAGAGTTAGCATATATTGTTATTTTGCACTTTTGTATGATAATAAGCAAAATAATCAATCAATCACTTAAATCAGTGTTAACATCTATTCACAAAAAGCACATTGCGTATACACCATACAAAGTACTACGAATGGCATTACAAAAAATGCATACACTCTTAGATCAATAAATGGCAAGTATACAGAGTACCAAAGTAAAATCAACCATTGCAATAATAGCACAAAAACCAAGCTTAGTAAAAACAACAATCATGTGAGTGTCAATCCAGTATCAGTTAGTTAGTCATTTATAGTCCTGGGATCAACAGCTAAGGTCATCTCATGACTGTCAATCCGGTGTCAGCTACGGTCATCTCAGGACTGTCAATCCGGTGTCAGCTACGGTCATCTCAGGACTGTCAATCCAGTATCAGTTAGTTAGTCGTTTATAGTCACATCAACAGCTACGGTCGTCTCAGGACTGTCAATCCAGTATCAGTTAGTTAGTCGTTTATAGTCGCATCAACAGCTACGGTCGTCTCAGGACTGTCAATCCGGTGTCAGTTAGTTAGTCGTTTATAGTCCTGGGATCAACAGCTACGGTCATCTCAGGACTGTCAATCCGGTGTCAGCTACGGTCATCTCAGGACTGTCAATCCGGTGTCAGCTATAGTCATCTCAGGACTGGGATCAACAGCTACGGTCATCTCAGGACTGTCAATCCGGTGTCAGTTAGTTAGTCGTTTATAGTCCTGGGATCAACAGCTACGGTCATCTCAGGACTGTCAGTCCGGTGTCAGCTACGGTCATCTCAGGACTGTCAATCCGGTGTCAGTTAGTTAGTCGTTTATAGTCCTGGGATCAACAGCTACGGTCGTCTCAGGACTGTCAATCCGGTGTCAGCTATGGTCATCTCAGGACTGTCAATCCAGTATCAGTTAGTTAGTCGTTTATAGTCCCATCAACAGCTACGGTCGTCTCAGGACTGTCAATCCGGTGTCAGCTATGGTCATCTCAGGACTGTCAATCCGGTGTCAGCTACGGTCATCTCAGGACTGTCAATCCGGTGTCAGTTAGTTAGTCGCTTATAGTCCTGGGATCAACAGCTACGGTCGTCTCAGGACTGTCAATCCGGTGTCAGCTTCGGTCATCTCAGGACTGCCAATCCGGTGTCAGTTAGTTAGTCGTTTATAGTCCTGGGATCAACAGCTATGGTCATCTCAGGACTGCCAATCCGGTGTAAGTTAGTCGTTTATAGTCCTGGGATCAACAGCTACGGTCATCTCAGGACTGTCAATCCGGTGTCAGTTAGTCGTTTATAGTCCTGGGATCAACAGCTACGGTCATCTCAGGACTGTCAATCCGGTGTCAGTTAGTCGTTTATAGTCCTGGGATCAACAGCTACGGTCATCTCAGGACTGTCAATCCGGTGTCAGTTAGTCGTTTATAGTCCTGGGATCAACAGCTACGGTCATATCAGGACTGTCAATCCGGTGTCAGTTAGTCGTTTATAGTCCTGGGATCAACAGCTACGGTCATCTCAGGACTGTCAATCCGGTGTCAGTTAGTCGTTTATAGTCCTGGGATCAACAGCTACGGTCATCTCAGGACTGTCAATCTGGTGTCAACTACGGTCATCTCAGGACTGTCAATCCGGTGTCAGTTAGTGGTTTATAGTCCTGGGATCAACAGCTACGGTCATCTCAGGACTGTCAATCCGGTGTCAGCTACGGTCATCTCAGGACTGTCAGTCCGGTGTCAGCTACGGTCATCTCAGGACTGTCAGTCCGGTGTCAGCTACGGTCATCTCAGGACTGCCAATCCAGTGTCAGCTACGGTCATCTCAGGACTGTCAATCCGGTGTCAGCTATGGTCATCTCAGGACTGTCAATCCGGTGTCAGCTATGGTCATCTCAGGACTGTCAATCCAGTGTCAGCTATGGTCATCTCAGGACTGTCAATCCGGTGTCAGCTACGGTCATCTCAGGACTGTCAATCCTGTGTCAGCTATGGTCATCTCAGGACTGTCAATCCGGTGTCAGCTACGGTCATCTCAGGACTGTCAATCCGGTGTCAGCTCCATCTCAGGTGTCAATCAGCTACGGTCATCTCAGGACTGTCAATCCGGTGTCAGCTATGGTCATCTCAGGACTGTCAATCCGATGTCAGCTATGGTCATCTCAGGACTGTCAATCCAGTGTCAGCTATGGTCATCTCAGGACTGTCAATCCGGTGTCAGCTATGGTCATCTCAGGACTGTCAATCCTGGTGTTAGCTATGGTCATCTCAGGACTGTCAGTCCGGTGTCAGCTACGGTCATCTCAGGACTGTCAGTCCGGTGTCAGCTACGGTCATCTCAAGACTGTCAGCTACGGTCATCTCAGGACTGTCAATCCGTTGTCAGTTAGTCGTTTATAGTCCTGGGATCAACAGCTACGGTCATCTCAGGACTGTCAATCCGGTGTCAGCTATGGTCATCTCAGGACTGTCAGTCCGGTGTCAGCTACGGTCATCTCAGGACTGTCAATCCAGTGTCAGCTATGGTCATATCAGGACTGTCAATCCGGTGTCAGCTATGGTCATCTCAGGACTGTCAATCCGGTGTCAGCTACGGTCATCTCAGGACTGTCAGCTACGGTCATCTCAGGACTGTCAATCCGTTGTCAGTTAGTCGTTTATAGTCCTGGGATCAACAGCTACGGTCATCTCAGGACTGTCAATCCGGTGTCAGCTATGGTCATCTCAGGACTGTCAATCCGGCGTCAGCTACGGTCATCTCAGGACTGTCAATCCAGTGTCAGCTATGGTCATATCAGGACTGTCAATCCGGTGTCAGCTATGGTCATCTCAGGACTGTCAATCCGGTGTCAGCTACGGTCATCTCAGGACTGTCAGTCCAGTGTCAGCTACGGTCATCTCAGGACTGTCAATCCGGTGTCAGCTATGGTCATCTCAGGACTGTCAATCCGGTGTCAGCTATGGTCATCTCAGGACTGTCAATCCAGTGTCAGCTATGGTCATCTCAGGACTGTCAATCCGGTGTCAGCTACGGTCATCTCAGGACTGTCAGTCCGGTGTCAGCTACGGTCATCTCAAGACTGTCAGCTATGGTCATCTCAGGACTGTCAATCCGTTGTCAGTCAGTTAGTCGTTTATAGTCCTGGGATCAACAGCTACGGTCATCTCAGGACTGTCAATCCGGTGTCAGCTATGGTCATCTCAGGACTGTCAATCCGGTGTCAGCTACGGTCATCTCAGGACTGTCAGTCCGGTGTCAGCTACGGTCATCTCAGGACTGTCAATCCGGTGTCAGCTACGGTCATCTCAGGACTGTCAATCCGGTGTCAGCTACGGTCATCTCAGGACTGTCAGTCCGGTGTCAGCTACGGTCATCTCAGGACTGTCAATCCGGTGTCAGCTACGGTCATCTCAGGACTGTCAATCTGGTGTCAGCTACGGTCATCTCAGGACTGTCAGTCCAGTGTCAGCTACGGTCATCTCAGGACTGTCAATCCGGTGTCAGCTACGGTCATCTCAGGACTGTCAGTCCGGTGTCAGCTACGGTCATCTCAGGACTGTCAATCCGGTGTCAGCTACGGTCATCTCAGGACTGTCAATCCGGTGTCAGCTACGGTCATCTCAGGACTGTCAATCCGGTGTCAGCTACGGTCATCTCAGGACTGTCAGTCCGGTGTCAGCTACGGTCATCTCAGGACTGTCAATCCGGTGTCAGCTACGGTCATCTCAGGACTGTCAATCTGGTGTCAGACAGAATAGTGCCAGACACATAACCCACCCTATTTATTTAGAAATTTGTTATAGTGCATAACTTAAAGCTCAATGCGCTTTAACCCCGGAGGGCTTGAAGGGCAACACTGATACTGGTTCTTAAAAATAAAAAAGGTCTGATTATTGAGAAAACAAACACTTTTTAAATGCCAAGTGATAACACAATGACACTGGGCAAACAGGTAACAAATGTTCTGTCAGCATTGGCAAATTTTCTTAAATGCAAATAAACTATAATAGCATTTCTGATTCCTGCAACAAAGCATATTATTGTTGGCCGTCCTTAACACTACGCTACCTTTACATGTTGAAAACACGCCTGAAAACTTAAGTCATAATACCTTTACTCCGCTTAATGCACTTGAAAACTGACAGTGAAAGTGAAATGTCAAATGAAGAAAAACTGTGACAATGATTCCCATGAGATTCAACATTTTTCAGGACTGAAAACAAGCCCCCCCCCCCCCCCACCCAATTGAGAGAGAGAGAGAGAGTGTGTGTGTATGTGTGTGCATGTAGGTGTGTTAAACTGTATCATTACCTCTTTGTAATAACAAATCAAATCAACAAAAATCTTCAAATTTGGAAACTTTTGAATAATTTGAATAACAAAACTCTTTTGATATTTATGTGAAATTTCGCTAACAATGAGGCTTTATACCGAAAATCATCTGCCCCTGTCTCGTAACCTGAGATGCGATCGCCACCTACTTAAGATTATCGCCCTTGATTGTCAGGAACTAGTAGTATATAGCCACAGAAAATTATCTGCTCCTGACTCGTCACCAGGGGGCATCGGCAGTTCGGGCCTAAAATGATCGCCCTTTCGTGTCGGCAAGGAGTGGTATAAAGCCTCATTACTGGTAGAAACAGTGGATGCTAAAACAAGCGAATGCTGCAAGTGAGTGAAACGGTGTAACGCTAGCAACAAGAAACTGGTGTTGCAATTTAAGATTCAAAATCAAACTTTGTTAAAAGAATCATTCAGTACCTTTAATTTTGACATAAGGCAAGTCCCAGTGCACCAGAAATAATCTCTGCCAAGATTTCTATTCTCGGAACATTTATAACCGAGTCACAGACATTCCTTAAAACAAAACAGCACACTCTGGTCTGGTATTCTATAGTAAATAAAACGAAAAAAGTATTCATGGAATACACATTCAAACAGATGCATTTTAGAAATGAATCAAAACCCACATTGTAAATAAAACGAAAACATATTCATGGAATAAATATTCAAACAGATACACTTTAAAAATGAATCAAAACCCACATTAAAGCTAACATAATGACAGAATTGATCAAACTAATAAAGGTCAAAATCTCAAACAGGCTGCCTCTGAGAAATTGAAAATATGGTAACCAATATAAGGCATGTGAAGGAGATGCAAGCATTCTTTCGACAGAATTGCTTAACAAATGCTTACCTTGCTTTATAAACTAAACCAAAGAGTCATAACAAAGGTGTTTGCAGAATGAATAAAACAACTTACCCCTGTGCCCAAATAAAGCTCAATCTCATAAAGGCAGCAGAAGAATGATCGACACACAGCTGTAATAGTCACAACAATTGTTACAACAATAATAACGTTTTTTTCTTCTTTAAAAAGTAACTTGGCCAACTGTTTTAGCTCGCAAAAGGTTTTAAAATAAAACGAAAATTCGCTGCCACAACTACAGTGTTGTTTTTATTTATTCAAGTCTTAAAAAGTAACTTATGGCAAAACCGAATTGGTTTTTTTCATGCGACAAGAAATGTGTAACCAATACAAAGTATGTACTCAGTATGCCCATTCACATGTTAACGTAATAGATGCTCCCTGGAAGGAAAACAAAATCCTGCAAGGGGGCGGCCCCGGCGGAGTGCACGGGCAGCGCACACACACATTTACTGCTCTTTTTTCACCCCTCTAGACTAGTACAAGCGCTACATTCCTTTGAATATAGCAAATGCCTATATAGACCCTTTTTATTGTACAATTGTGTGTGTGAGTGTATAAGAAAATCTTTGCTTCGCAAATTATAATCCGGCAATGCCGGCTCTAGGCAATTTAAAAATCCTGCAATTCAGGACATCCTGCAAGAAGGAGCATCCATGCAAGTTTATACACACAGTGCCTGTGTACAACATATTAGTTACTTTTTATGCTTATGTTAAGTACATATGTGGCACAAACTTGAAAGAAACAATTGTAAAACTTTCATAAAAATAAGAAAACAAAGGCAACAGATTTCAGGATCCAAAATCCTTCAAGATACATGTACCTGGCACTGTATTTAAAATACTGCATCAATTGTCCACAGGTGATTTTGTTTCAACTTTATTTGAGAACAGGAATGCTTCATACATCGAGTTCGGGTCACGACAAGAGCTATAATGACAACAAACGGTTGCATTTAATTTATCAAAACGGAGTGACAAAGAATGGAAAATTAATCCTTCAAAAACCCAATGGACCGTTAAAGAATATGAACATTTAATTTTATGATTTGAGTAAATTTGATTCAAGCTGAATTTGAAGTGTCACAAAATCTTTTTGATGCAAAAAACAAGCCCACATTTTTGTGGACACTTTTTACGAGGGTATAAAACTAAAAAGCTTACTCTTTATACCGTCAATAGCGATACTATTGCCTTGACTTCACACACATAGGCAGGGTTCACATTAGATGCGTAAGTTCCGTACGGAAAACCCTAAATAAGTGGAAGAAGGATACGCATATAGGGGAAATTCGGACACGTGCGCAAATCTTTTCCCTTGTTTCACTTATTTATGGATTGCGCACGGGTTTCCGCATGTAATATCCGCTTATGTGTGTACACGACCTTAGTGTGCACACACACACACATGTGATGATGTACAGAGAATGAGAGAGAAAGAAAGAGAGACAGACACACAGAGAGAAAGAGAGTGAGAGATTGAAAACCATTGCTTGCCTTGCATCCTGTCCCGAAGAGTATGTCAAACAACAAAGTCATGCATTCAAATGATATCACTTCTTTCATGCTAAACACTCGAGGTGCTGTGAAAGTCATCAAACTCTGGCAACCGCCCAGACATGAAGACAAATGTCATAAAATATAAAACAATAAGGGGGAAGTACATAGTCCTTGTATTTTGTAATTCAAGCCTAAACTTCATAGCACCAATGAGCTTTGGGTTGAAAGTGACAAAATCAAATGTACAAGTTCATCATTCATACACAGCAAAAGTAAAAACACACACACTCCTTAAGCAACAAGCCAGCAAACCAAACTACATCAACAGATCATAGATCAATTAAGCCATCTGGTTTCCATAGGAACAATTCAAGAACAGAACATCAGAACCTCCCACAGTAACATTTTTTAGGCCGGGTTCACATTAGACACGTAAGTTCCATACAGAAAACCCTAAATAAGTGGAAGAAAGAATAAAAGTTTACGCATATAGGGGAAATTTGGAAATATGCGCAAATCTTTTCCCTTCTTTGTTTCCCTTATTTATGGATTGCGCACGGGTTTCCGCTTAGAATATCCGCTTATGTGTGTACACGGCCTAAAACAAATTTCCCCTTTTTTTCACACAAGGCTGAGGGCTGTGTTCAAACAGGAGTTTCTAACCATGGTCCCAAAGGAAAAGAAAAAACACCTAAGAAAGAAATAATAATTGTCTACAGCGACATCCCATAGGGATTTGTTTTCCATTCATCACATCAGCTGACAGAACTCTTTTTCATCACAGTTTGTTCTACATTCTATAGGGAACAAATGAAGAAAAAGCAACTATTCTACTATTGCATGGATGCAACTGGAGAAAATCGAAAAACAGGCAAGGCAGGGGTCCAGGGGCCGCCCAGGGCCCTGGCAGGGTACAGGGCTGGGGGGTCAGTGGGCAACGCCCCCCTGAAGCTGAAGAAAAAGCAAAATCATACTCAATTTGAAGCTTATTCCAGGCTTGTAAAGTGAGAATTCAACACTTTTTTCCCCTTGAACTTTGAATCAATTTTTTTGTTGGTGGTCAAAATTTTGAAAAACAGGCGCTGGTGGTGGTTCTGCGCTAGGGAGACGCAAGGAACAACAACTCTGGAGATGGCGTTTCATCCTACATCAGAAATGTCTGCCTTAATATAGCCGAGTGTTCCCTCCCTCCCTTCACGGGGTTCTGCAGCAGGAAGATATATAGATGCAAGGAACAACAACTCTGGAGATGGCGTTCCACCCTACATCAGAAATGTCTGCCT
Organism: Phymorhynchus buccinoides; assembly: GCA_017654935.2. NCBI lineage: Eukaryota > Metazoa > Mollusca > Gastropoda > Neogastropoda > Raphitomidae > Phymorhynchus > Phymorhynchus buccinoides. Next base: position 54,064,052 of record CM065687.1, read on the forward strand.
TAATATAGCCGAGTGTTCCCTCCCTCCCTTCACATGGGTTCTGTGGTGTGTTTGTGGTCGGCGCTCTTTTGCTGTCTCAGGACCGACATCTTGGAACAAACTTCCTCTTTCCCTCCGTCAGCGACCGACCCTCTCTGCTTTCAAATCTAACCTCAAAACCCACCTGTTCCCCCCGTCATTGAGGCTCCACTCTCTTTCTCTTCTCTCTTTTGTCTTTAGGTCTGTTTCTGCTGTATACCATTTGTCATACGTGTGTGTTCGCTGTGTATTGCATCTTTGTTTGAATGCGCTATGTTAACGTGTGTGTGTGCTTTGATTTGATTTCTATCTAGATTCAGCGCCATATAAATACTGTATGTGGTGGTGGTGGTGGTGGTGGTGCGCTAGGGAGACGCAAGGAACAACAACTCTGGAGATGGCGTTTCATCCTGAATCAGAAATGTCTGCCTTATCGCCATGTGTCCCCTCCCTCCCTCCCTCCCTTCACATGGGTTCTGCGGTGAGTTTGTGGTCGGGGTGCTGCAGCTAGGGAGACGCAAGGAACAACTCTGGAGATGGCGTTCCATCCTACATGAGAAATGTCTGCCTTAATATAGCCGTGTGTTCCCTCCCTTCCTTCACTTGGGTTCTGCAGTGAGTTTGTGGTCGGGGTGCTGCAGCTAGGGAGACGCAAGGAACAACAACTCTGGAGATGGCGTTTCACCCTACATGAGAAATGCCTGCCTTATCGCCGTGTGTCCCCTCCCTCCCTCCCTCCCTTCACATGGGTTCTGCAGTGTGTTTGTGGTCGGGGTGCTGCGCTAGGGAGACGCAAGGAACAATAATCGCGTTCCATCCCACATCAGAAATGTCTGCCTTATCGCCGTGTGTCCCCCTCCCTCCCTCCCTCCCTTCACATGGGTTCTGCGGTGAGCTTGTGGTCAGGGTTCTGCAGCAGGGCCATCCAGTCCAGCTTCTCCTGCTCGTCTTTCATCTGCAGGGTCAGCGTCTTCCCCTTGGGCGTCTTCACGCACAGCCGGTACCTGGGACACTTAGGCCCTGCCCCGCCACTGGCTGCACAACAGAAAGGGGAAAACGAAACTTTAGCAGGGCTCCCAATCGTCCAGCAAAGCAAGGGGTCCCACGGACTCCTTCACTTACAGCATAGAGGGTCCTAGAGATGGGATAGAGGGTCCCAGTGGCATTGCGAATGCAAAAAATAAATTTTCTAGTGCATCCCTGGGACCCCTTGCACATTCTTTTAGAGGGTCCTTCAGAATTTTAGTGCTTCATAGACCCCCAAATGGGGGTCCCTGGGAGCCCTGCTTAAGACAGCCGTATTTTGCGGACTAAAAATGCAATACATTTTTAACAGAATGAGACCCCTGGCGCCTCATATGACTAACAAAATAGTAAGAAAGCATAGTAATAAAATCTTGAATTTTGTATAAAATTTGAGGGTGCGTCATAAAACAAGTGTGCTTTACAGTCCGAAAAATACGGTAGTCATGACACTAGGTGCATGCATTCATTTGGATTTTTATTATAAATATTAAACACATTAACATAATTCTTAATCTTCTATTTTGTGTAATGACAACAAAAATGCAGCCAGATATTGGGGACTAATTTATATTCCAATCTTTTTATTCATAAAACATTTGCATAAAATGAGCATGGATTATTATTAAAGTAAAATTTATTTTATTTACTGGTCAGACACAATTTGAATTCTTGAATGACAAATATATCGCGTCACTTAAAATAGGCCTACAGCAATAATAATATCATAATAATACTACATTTATATAGCGCTTTACCTCAAATGAGCCCAAAGCGCTTTACAAGCAATTTACAAGTAGCTAACAAAAATAGTATTTAAGAATGACAGGCAAACAACGCATATATACAAAGCAACTCTCTCTCTCTCTCTCTCTCTCTCTCTCTCTCTCGCTCGTGCTCTCTCTCTCTCTCACACACACACACACACATGCGCAAGCGCGCGCACACGCACACATTTATCGACACTGACTCATTATTCATCTTTCATTCAGTAAGCCATAGCAACTGAGTTGCACGGACTGACCACATACACCAACACACATACACAAACGTTAGAGGATACACATACAAATACACTCACACACAACATACACACACAAAAAGACACACAAACATGCATACAGACACACACATACACACAGGCATGGTAGTGGGGGCAAAGTGGTTTTCAAGGAAAATAGCCGGGGGTCCAGGGGGCCGAAGAAAATTCAATAAATTAGAGTGAAATTTTCATTTTTTCATGCCATTTCAATGCATTTTTTAATAATTTTGTTTCAAACTGTTTCATGGATTTTCCGCGATTTGCGGAGGTCTACCATTTGCGGAGGTCTACAACACACACACACACCAAACGTACAGATTTCAGTATTTTTTATTTAAAGGATGGGACTGTGGAAACACCACAATATTACAGGTTACCTTTGCTGGACATTTTCACAGCCTCTGTCACCACCGTACCATCCAGGGGCAACAGCTTGCAGGGAAACTTGTCATCAACACTCTGAAAACAGAGCCAGTCCTCAGATCAATGCCTAACACACACAATGATACACCAGGGATTCACCAAAATGTGTTAACGCTTTCACAGCCTGTCACCACCGTACCATCCAGGGGCAACAGCTTGCAGGGAAACTTGTCATCAACACTCTGAAAACAGAGCCAGTCCTCAGATCAATGCCTAACACACACAATGATACACCAGGGATTCACCAAAATGTGTTAACCCTTTCACAGCCTGTCACCACCGTACCATCCAGGGGCAACAGCTTGCAGGGAAACTTGTCATCAACACTCTGAAAACAGAGCCAGTCCTCAGATCAATGCCTAACACACACAATGATACACCAGGGATTCACCAAAATGTGTTAACCCTTTCACAGCCTGTCACCACCGTACCATCCAGGGGCAACAGCTTGCAGGGAAACTTGTCATCAACACTCTGAAAACAGAGCCAGTCCTCAGATCAATGCCTAACACACACAATGATACACCAGGGATTCACCAAAATGAGTTAACTCTTTCACAGCCTGTCACCACCGTACCATCCAGGGGCAACAGCTTGCAGGGAAACTTGTCATCAACACTCTGAAAACAGAGCCAGTCCTCAGATCAATGCCTAACACACACAATGATACACCAGGGATTCACCAAAATGAGTTAACCCTTTCACAGCCTGTCACCACCAGGGGCAACCAAGGATTCACCAAAATGTGTTAACCCTTTCACCGCAAATGTCGCATTTATGCACCACAATGGTTTAACACCAATGTCATTAAAAGGCATCAAATCAGGGCTTGTTATCGGTAGACCCTATTTTCTTGATTTTGGGGAGTAAGGATGGGCCTAATGTGAGTACGCAATCATAAATGGCAGAAAGTGGAAACAAGGGTCAGTTGGGTGTGGAGTAGGGGGTGGGGAGAGGGGAAAAAAAAGAGGAGCGTGAGTCTGGGGGCCGGTGTAGGCCCTCAGTGGGGTCCAGGGGCAACGCACTGATGGGGGTCAGGGGGCTTTGGGTGTGGAGTGGCACAGAGGTAACAGGTTCACCTTGTGTCAAGTAAACCCGAGTTCGAACCTGGGTACAGGGATTTTTCCTCTCACTCTGCACTGGGCCTTACGGTCTGAATGTGGAGTCTTTCGGACGAGACGATAAACCGAGGTCCCGTGTGCCCATGCACTTAGCACACGTTAATCCCAGTGGCAACGAAAAAGTTGTCATTTGGTCAAAATTTAACAACTCCCCCTTTCCTTCTTCATCAGTCACACAAAAATCGAGGATAGAAAATGTTTGCTAGACGGCTTTCAAAATATCGGAACTAGGGAGGTCGCGATCGGAGCTTAGAGCATACTGTGATGGCTTGGAGTCAAAACGGACTATCTTTGGATAGTCCATTGACATATTATTGAACTTATTACGAAAACTAATAACTTGTTTGAAAAAAAGACTGCTGAAATATAAAAAGCAAAACCCCCTTTATATATTTCTGCAGCCATTGTTTGATACAAGTTATTAGTTTCTGTAATAAATCCAATAATATGTCAATGGACTATCCAAAGATAGTCCGTTTTGACTCCAAGCCATCAAATTTATTAGCTCAAAATAGCGGAGCTGCTCCGGCAAAATCAGAGCATGTGGCAGGTCTGCTATCCCTTTCCCGATCAAGGTGAAATATTGTTTCTTAGTGAAGATATTCAATGAGAAAATTTGGTGGGGTTTAGCAAAACAGCACCTTTGGCCTTTGCACCTTACCCGAGTCTGATGAAAGCTCTACGAGCGGACAGCTTGCTTCTTCCCCTTTTCTACCTTGATCACCAAACCCAAACCCTGGTGAGTTTTCCCCGTTCTACCATTTTTGTCCCTTTGCCTAATGACTTACGGAGGCGTAGGTGGCCCTGTAGTACTGCAGAGACTTGGGGGTTTCCTGCAACTGCACCTTCACCACCCTCCACCCTTTGCGCAGCACTTTCTGCAACATACACACCATTGGAACATCTATTACAGTCGGTTATTTCTGTGGTGGTTTTTTTTAATGTATGGTTACCCATTTACACACACAATTTGAAGATCTTTCGTTGTCGATGTATTCAGCTTCAATTTGTATGTATTATTATTATTGTAAAGTCCCTCGTTTAGATTATAACTTAAAAGAAACAAAAACTATGATTTTGGATTGTAGAAGTGTCCAAGGTTCTGATAGAAGAAGAAGAACCATTCTCGATTTTTTTTAAACTGTCATTGGAAAACTGCCTATGTCTGAGTAGATTAGTAATAAGTTCAAGTTCAAGTATACTTCAATATCTCCAAAAGAGAAATTCAGGTTAGGTGCAACAACATGACAGAAATACAACACAACTGAAAGAACATTAATCAAACGTGTGAAAGAAAATTATACCAACCAAATAATTATCATTATAATTCATTACATCAACTTAGAAATGTGCACATTTAAAACAGAGAGAGAGAGAGAGAGAGAGAGAGAGAGAGAGAGAGAGAGAGAGAGAGAGAGAGAGTGAGAGTGAGAGAGAGTGAGAGAGAAGATCAATAACCATTATTAACTTACAATAATCATATAACAAAATTTGGAATACATCTCGTCATCAACAATCAGTACACATGATAATAAGTGCGATGTGATGCAATACTACCTTTTTGGCAAGGAAGGATTGTTTCAACAGACGGCCCTTCTTTGGCTTGGCGTCATCTCCTGCGTCATTTTCATCGTCGTCCGAAGAGCTGGAGTCACTGTCGGTGCTGTCGTAAAAGCTGTTCCTTTTCATGCCCAGGTTCACCGTCGTCTGAAATGAATCAAGGCTGCAGTGCCAATCTAAGTACTTATGGAATTGTCATACGTTTTCACACACACATACACACATGCATGCACGCACATATACACACACACACGCTAACATGCGCATGCACACATAAACACGAACACGCACACAAGCAAGCTACATGAACATATATCCACACATACACATACACGCTTTTGTCCGAATCACTTTTAGTGGAAGGACGTTAAACTGAAGAACAATATACACGCTAACATGCGCACGCACACACACACACACACACAAACACGCACACAAGCAAGCTACATGAACACATATCCACACATACACATACGCGCTTTTGTCCGAATCACTTTTAGTGGAAGGACGTTAAACTGAAGAACAATACACACGCTAACATGCGCACACACACACACACACACACACACACGCACCACTCACAAATCTGTAGAGTTTGTCGGAGTCAGAGAACTTGGGGCTGACGACAGACCTGTCCTTCAGGCACACACACACACACACACCACTCACAAATCTGTAGAGTTTGTCGGAGTCAGAGAACTTGGGGCTGACGACAGACCCGTCCTTCAGACAGACTTGCTGCAGGTGGCCCACCTTGAGCAGCGTCTGAGCCATGGCCCCGCCGTTGGACCGGTTCCGAACCAGCGACCAGCGCAGCAGCCAGTCCACGATCTCACTGCCTGCAGAGGAACAAAAAGCCCAACTACCATGTTTTGTCAGACTTCTTCTTCTTCTTCGATTGCTCAGACAGTTTCCTGTCAATTATGAGCACAGATGCATCATGCTGCCGTTATGTATGCGCCTAATTAAGAAATAATTAGGCCCAGCATGTCCAACTTCGGCTGGAGGAAATCTTTTTGAAAGTGTTTACTGAAGAATGGACCGGAAAGGCAGACAGATAGTAGACAGCAAGCAAAAGGAAAAGGCAGTCAAAGAGAGTGACAGTTTAGAGGAAGTTACAAGCACAGAACTGCCAGAAGGTGGGGGGACTATTTACACAAAAGACCCCACGGGGTGGGTTTTTTTAGATGATAGGGCGCACATTATTCACAGATCAGATTCCCAAAGAACAAAAAAGGAGGGGAAAAAGGCAGGGGGGGGGGGAGGGGGGGGGGGGGGGAGCCACTGTAGGCTAGGCTTCCAGTAGGGTTCAGGGGCAGAGATTTTTGCTTTTAACTTGTGAAAATCAGTCTCTGGAGCAGCAAAGTTATCAAAATGTTAATCTCATTGATCCTAGTTGCATGTGTGTGTGTGTGTGTGTCAAAGTGTGTGTGTGTAAATATGTGTCAAAGTGTGTGTATGTAAATGTGTGTCGAAGTGTGTGTGTGTGTGTGTGTGTGTGTGTGTGTGTGTGTGTACACAATGTACGTACACATGCAGACAGACACACACACACACACATACACGCACACACAACACACAAAACCAAAACACACACAAGCACACATGCACGCATGTACGCACAAATGCATGCTCACACACATACACAACACACATGCACACACACCACAAAACACAGCACAAACCTCCTATTCAATTTTCCCCCACGTGCACACAACGATAGACTACTGATCAAATATTTAGAGTGCAGCAGGAAAAAGATGGGTTTTAAGAGAGGTTTTGAATGAGGAGACTGAGTTGGAGTGTCGGAGAGGAGAAGGCAGAGAATTCCAAAGAGATGGTGCTTGACAGGAAAAAAGAATGTTGGCCAGCAGATTTGAGACGGATGGAGGGAAGCCTAGTATGAAGCTAAGTACTGCAGCACAGCACCTTTAAAGCAGTTCTTGTAGACCTCTCCAGAGCGGAGGTGGGTGGCTGTGGTGATGCCAGCGTCAGGGTCCTGCAACGCTCCCATGATCTCACTGTAAAAACAAACAGGTAGGAAATATGTGACCCAGTGGCATTAAGTGTCAAAATGACCATTCTGAGAAAAGTGTATAGTTTAAATCTTCAGACAATTCTCTTTCAAATGACATAGGAAACATTCTTGTAACTTGTTTTCATTTTTAGAATTATTGACATTTAAAGTTGATAGGGTGACCGGCTGCCATTTTGATAAATCAGTCTGAAGTCTAGCCCAGCTGAAGAAAATCCATTGACCTACTCATTTCAAAACACTTTTTGGAGCATTTAGAGACCATAATAAATACAACCCTTTATAAATATGAAAGGTGAGATATTAGAGAGCACCAAAATACCCATAACTCAAAATTGATAGAAAATGAGATTTTTGACTTTGCAAGTCTGTTATGAGAAACAAGCCCAGCAACTGTCCCTTTCGTGGTGCTGGGTCACATATGTTATATGAAAATGTAGTCCTATAACGATGTCACAGTTTGCATGTGCTGATTTGACAGTTTATCTACATGTGAACAGCTTCACTCACAAAGTTACATATATATACGCTTGGCAACGGTGCTTTCTAATCTCTCCTGCCCGCTTGTCTTCTTTGAATTATAATTATCACCATTTCAGTAAGGAGGTGAGCAAAAATGTCCCAAGAAAAAGACACAGAAGCAAGATTTTAAGCACACAAGGTTTCGTTAGTTCATTTCATGTCACCAAGCACAAAGTGTTAAAATCGTGCAATGCTTTCATCTATCATATTAAATATGTAACTTGTAAGCCCAGGAAATGTACCTGACATTGGCGTAGGCTCTAAAATTTTGGAATGGCATCTTTTCTTGAGAGATCTGTACATAAAATAGAAAACAAACAACAAAATTATAACTTCATCTGAAATTACTACAAAGCATCAATTCCTTCCCTCCCCTCTTTTTCTTACCTGTATGTGTGGGTGTGCATGGTGTGGGCATGTGCATGTGTGGCAGTACCGGCATGAATATCAAAAAACACAATTGTATAACACTCCAAACTATATTCTGCTAACAAAAAATGATAGGGCAATACATGTATATGGAACAAACAAATCTGACCAAGACAAAGGAAAAATAATACAATGTGCATACAGTGGAACCTCCCTTATAAGACCTTAAAAAATCACCCCAAATGAGGTCTTGTAAAGGTGGGGTCTTATAAGGGATGTAATTTTAGTACTTACAAAGAAATGCAATGTCTCAGAGAAGTAGGTCTTATATGGGAGGGAGTCTTATAATGGGAGGTCTCATAAAGGAGGTTCCACTGTATTATGTGTTTATGTGGCCTTGTGCCAACACTAAATACGCAAACGACTTGAGAGCTTTAATAAATAGCCAGCCGTCAAAAGACGCAACAAATCCTGCTACATACATGCCACATAGCAATGAGTTATCGGCTGTGTGTTAGCACAAAACCCCCCACAAAGTGCTTCACTCATTCAAGTCGTGTCAGCCATATATGTGCGGAATTACTAGATAGCTGTCAATTTGATGCATTTGCTTCAAAGGAAGTAAATCTGTGTGCACACCATACCTTGGTCACTTCTAAACTCGCTTCGCTCCCTTAGACCACAATTTTGCCTCTGACTTTGCTTTTGTAGTGGTTTGTTGTGGGGTAACCAATTGGTGTACAGTTTTTCCACATAAAGTATATATATATATAAAAAAAAGTCTGATCTACCACTTCCCTATGTCTAAACCTGAAGTAAAAACCCGTAATCTTCTTTCATTTCTCCTTTTGTTTATGTATGTTTTGTTTGTGTATATGGCTGGAGTGATTTGTGAGATTATATTAAATAATTGAAAATCGTTGCGATGCGGAGGAGTTAAAAGACGCGCCTTATAATGTCACTACTAAAATAGTAAGAAAATATAATAACATAATCTGAATTTAGTGTAAAATTTGGGGGGTGCGCCTTATAATCAGGTGCGCCTTATGGCTCCAACCCACCTGCGTGCGCATCTCGACCATTCCAACGGAAGTGTCGCCATCTTAGTCCTTATTTGTGTGTAAACAAAGTGAAAATGTTATCTAAATGTGCAAAGAAAACATCCAGATGTTATAAATACAGTTTAGATTAAGTTTCGAATTGGAACAGCCAAATACGCAGCATCGATCTGGCATTTTTCAAAAAAAAGGTAAGGACTAAGATGGCGGTCTCCCATAATATGGCCAGATATGATGACACGTGGGTACCAGCAATAGTCCGAAAAAGATGGTAATTGATATGACCTGTGTAGCTGAGGACAGGGACCGAATGACGGCGCTGATGGCGTGGGCCCACCCGTCCCTGTCCTCCGGCCCCGCTGACTGGAAGTACATTTCCTCCCCGTCGGACGTGCTCAGCTTGAACAGACCCTGCAACCACCAATTTCAGAGTCATTTATTGGTAAAGACGCAGATCAACACCCCCCGCAGTGATGCACAGAGGATTGAAAAGTGGTAGGACAAATTGTGCTGAGACGAGAGAAATCAACAGGACAATGTCCTGGCTCTTGCAGAAATCAACAGGACAATGTCCTGGCTCTTGCAGAAATCAACAGGACAATGTCCTGATTCTTGCAGAAATCAACAGGACAATGTCCTGGCTCTTGCAGAAATCAACAGGACAATGTCCTGGCTCTTGCAGAAATCAACAGGATGTCCTGGCTCTTGCAGAAATCAACAGGACAATGTCCTGGCTCTTGCAGAAATCAACAGGACGTCCTGGCTCTTGCAGAAATCAACAGGACAATGTCCTGGCTCTTGCAGAAATCAACAGGACATGTCCTGGCTCTTGCAGAAATCAACAGGATAATGTCCTGGCTCTTGCAGAAATCAACAGGACAATGTCCTGGCTCTTGCAGAAATCAACAGGACAATGTCCTGGCTCTTGCAGAAATCAATAGGACAAAGCGTGCCAGTGGTAAAAATTTAATCAAACATTCGTCCCGATAGGGGAAAACCGCAATATGACATTTGCAATTTTAATTGGTCAATGGCCTATGACCGGGGCCTCGGGACATCACTGCACCCCCTCTTCCATTTCTCGAATCTTTCCGTTTTTTCAGTCTTGCATTTTTTAGTGCAGATTGAGCGCTTACACCTCTATAGTTTTTAAAAATATTTAACATCAATTTTCATCCATTTACACAATTAAAAATAAGCGTTCAATAATTGTAGAAGATAGAGGCAAGACGGAAAGAATGCAATGAACCAGGACTGTGACAGGGGGTGTTGATCTGCATCTTTACCCACTTATTTACTATCATTTCATTATCAAGGACGGCAGTTGCCTCCTCGCCCATCTTGAAATCATAGCTGAACTTGACTAGCTGGCACGACTCACTTTTGGTTGGATGAGATTCGGCAACAGCACGTTTCCCTGCTCATTTTCCACTGTATTGACATTTTTATAAAGGGGCACCCTGACGGAAGAGATTTTGCAAGAAGAGCGTCGAGATCACCAGGAAAACACCCTTTACTGAGATCGGAACACTCACTTTGGTCTGGTTTCCTAGAAATAAAACCGTCAAATCGGTGATTCCTCCTTGGCGGAGGTGCTGGAAGTCAAATTATTTCTCTCAAAGAGAAGGCATGTGAGAAGGCATGTGCCTTCTCTTTTCAAATGGCTGCCTGAGTCACTTAGACAAAAATCATGAAATTTCCACAATACAAGCCTTTTTATTTACAGTTTACCAACAACAAAGGAAATAGCTCAATTATTTTTTACTGCACTACAAAAAAAAAAAGCTTCAACCACTCTGAGTGTCCTCCACCCACCCCGTTCAATGTCTCCTCACTCCGGCAACTCTGCCAAGGAGGAATCGCCGTTTTGACAGTTTGATTTCTAGGAAACCAGAGCAAAGTGAGTGTTCCTTGAAAAGACTCTTTCTGGTTATCTCGACGTGTTTCTTGCAAAACCTCATCCGTCAGGGTGTCCCTTTAACTGACTAATTTTTTCAGAAAAGACAACAGACTAAGATTCTGCGCCTTGTTAAAAAAACATCCTGTGGCATCTTTACAAACAGGCTGCCGATGGTCAAAATAATTCAACCACCCACCCATGCCCTCTCTCCCTCTTCTTCACATACTTTCATTAAATAATTAATGCCTACAACCAGTACACACAAAAACCAAACAAAAAGTTAAAAAATATATATCACATAATAATAAAGACAGTGTGTGAGGGCACAGCCGGCCAGGGGCAGGGAATTGATGAGCACTGAATAATACGACTACTACTACTACTACGAATACTATTGCTACTACTACTACCTCAGTACCTGGTTGTTGGTGTCAGGGAGGTCGCTGCAGGGGGAGGTGAGGGCACAGCCGGCCAGGGGCAGGGAATTGATGAGCACCGAATAATACGACTACTACTACAAATACTATTGCTACTACTACTACCTCAGTACCTGGGTGTTGGTGTCAGGGAGGTCGTTGCAGGGGGAGGTGAGGGCACAGCCGGCCAGGGGCAGGGAATTGATGAGCACCGAATAATACGACTACTACTACTACAAATACTATTGCTACTACTACTACCTCAGTACCTGTGTGTTGGTGTCAGGGAGGTCGTTGCAGGGGGAGGTGAGGGCACAACCAGCCAGGGGCAGGGAATTGATGAGCACGGCCTTGTGGCTCTTGTGGTAGCAGTGCAGCTACCACCACCACCACTACTACTACTACTACTACTACTACTAATGCTACTACTACTACTACTACTACAAATACTGTTTTACTTCTTCAACTACCGTATTTTACGGACTACAAGGCGCACCTGTTATAGGGCGCACGCCCCAAATTTTATAAAAATTCTGATTTTGTTATTATATTAATTTATAGTTTCTTACTATATAATCAGTCAAATTATAAGGTGCAGGGGTCTCAGTCCAGGAAAAAAGAATTGCCTTATAAAATACAGTACAATTAACTACACACCTGGGTGTTGGTGTCAGGATGGTCGTTGCAGGGTGAGGTGAGGGCACAGCCGGCCAGGGGCAGGGAATTGATGAGCACCGAATAATACGACAACTACTACTACTACTACCTCAGTACCTGTGTGTTGGTGTCAGGGAGGTCGTTGCAGGGGGAGGTAAGGGCACAGCCGGCCAGGGGCAGGGAATTGATGAGCACCGAATAATACGACAACTACTACTACTACTACCTCAGTACCTGTGTGTTGGTGTCAGGGAGGTCGTTGCAGGGGGAGGTAAGGGCACAGCCGGCCAGGGGCAGGGAATTGATGAGCACCGAATAATATGACAACTACTACTACTACTACCTCAGTACCTGTGTGTTGGTGTCAGGGAGGTCGTTGCAGGGGGAGGTAAGGGCACAGCCGGCCAGGGGCAGGGAATTGATGAGCACCGAATAATACGACAACTACTACTACTACTACCTCAGTACCTGTGTGTTGGTGTCAGGGAGGTCGTTGCAGGGGGAGGTAAGGGCACAGCCGGCCAGGGGCAGGGAATTGATGAGCACCGAATAATATGACAACTACTACTACTACTACCTCAGTACCTGTGTGTTGGTGTCAGGGAGGTCGTTGCAGGGGGAGGTAAGGGCACAGCCGGCCAGGGGCAGGGAATTGATGAGCACCGAATAATACGACAACTACTACTACTACTACCTCAGTACCTGTGTGTTGGTGTCAGGGAGGTCGTTGCAGGGGGAGGTGAGGGCACAGCCGGCCAGGGGCAGGGAATTGATGAGCACCGAATAATACGACAACTACTACTACTACTACCTCAGTACCTGTGTGTTGGTGTCAGGGAGGTCGTTGCAGGGGGAGGTGAGGGCACAGCCGGCCAGGGGCAGGGAATTGATGAGCACCGAATAATACGACAACTACTACCTCAGTACCTGTGTGTTGGTGTCAGGGAGGTCGTTGCAGGGGGAGGTGAGGGCACAGCCGGCCAGGGGCAGGGAATTGATGAGCACCGAATAATACGACAACTACTACCTCAGTACCTGTGTGTTGGTGTCAGGGAGGTCGTTGCAGGGGGAGGTGAGGGCACAGCCGGCCAGGGGCAGGGAATTAATAAGCACAGAATAATAATATGACGACTACTACTACTACTATTACTACTACTACTACTACTACTACTACTATGACTACTATGACTACTACTATGACTACTATGACTACTACTACTACTACTACTACTACTACTACTTCTACTACTACTACGATTACTATTACTACTACTACCTCAGTACCTGGGTGTTGGTGTCAGGGAGATCGTTGCAGGGGGAGGTGAGGGCACAGCCGGCCAGGGACTACTACTACTATGACTACTACTACTTCTACTACTACTACTACTACTACGATTACTATTACTACTACTACCTCAGTACCTGTGTGTTGGTGTCAGGGAGGTCGTTGCAGGGGGAGGTCAGGGCACAGCCGGCCAGGGGCAGGGAATTGATGAGCACAGAATAATAATATGACGACGACTACTACTACTACTACTTCTACTACTACTACTACTACTACTACGATTACTATTACTACTACTACCTCAGTACCTGTGTGTTGGTGTCAGGGAGGCCGTTGCAGGGGGAGGTCAGGGCACAGCCGGCCAGGGGCAGGGAATTGATGAGCACAGAATAATAATATGACGACTACTACTACTACTACTTCTAACTACTACTACTACTACTACTACGATTACTATTACTACTACTACCTCAGTACCTGGGTGTTGGTGTCAGGGAGGTCGTTGCAGGGGGAGGTCAGGGCACAGCCGGCCAGGGGCAGGGAATTGATGAGCACAGAATAATAATATGACGACTACTACTACTACTACTACTTCTACTACTACTACTTCTACTACTACTACGATTACTATTAAGTATACTACTACCTCAGTACCTGGGTATTGGTGTCAGGGAGGTCGTTGCAGGGGGAGGTGAGGGCACAGCCGGCCAGGGGCAGGGAGTTGATGAGCACAGAATAATAATATGACGACTACTACTACTACTACTTCTACTACTACTACGATTACTATTACTACTACTACCTCAGTACCTGGGTGTTGGTGTCAGGGAGGTCGTTGCAGGAGGAGGTGAGGGCACAGCCGGCCAGGGGCAGGGAGTTGATGAGCACGGCCTTGTGGTTCTTGTGGTAGCAGTGCAGCTCGTCCTCACCCAGCACAAACCAGCGCACCTTCCACTTCTTCTTCAGGTTCTGACCAAACAAACAAGAACCCACAATGCAATCAAACCTCTATTTCAAGACTTCCAAAGAGTCATGAAAAACCGGTCTTAAAACGGAGGGGGTCTTATAACGGAGGTCATTTTCATAGGAAGAGTTCAGCATCCGTTCCCCAAAAAATCAGTCTTAAATGAGAGGAGGTCTTTTAACGGAGGGTCTTATAATAGAGGTTTGACTGTATAACAAATACAATCATGAAACTAAAAATATGAAGATTTCATACCTGACTATTAGTGTTCAACAAAAATCATACAATGCTACAAATACACTAATGAAACTAAAAAATATGATATTTTCAGTTTCATTAGTGTATAAATAATTTGTAGCATTGTATGATGTTTACGACATTTCACAACAAAACCATTTCTTTTTCCCCCTATTTAAAACTTTCTTAAGCTATGATGATGGAAATAACATAGATATGAAATATTATCGATGAATTGAACAATGCATGAATAGCATAGTGTTGTTGTTGTGTTTGTTCTAAAGTAGGGAGACTGACAGACAGGCAGAGAGACTCAGGGAAACAGTTTAAAATACTGCAGTTTTGAACATGACCCTCATGTTCGTGTATCCAGGCAATGGCAAAGCCAAAGCGCTCCATGAAGCCTGAAAGTATTTTTAGTGCAGAAGATGAAGTAGCATAACATTGGCACCAAACCCACAGTGAAGTAAGGTGTATGTTCAAAGCAAACAAAACCAGCTGCTGGGAGCCCTCTATGAGAAATTGACAATGACTCAGCCGCCAAGGGCAAAAACAGGGGAAGAAAACAAAAAAAGAAGTTAATAACCTCCGGTTTGGGAAGGAGGGGAGGGGTGCTGCCAATAGGTGGTTAATGAAAATACAGCCCCCTCCCCCCCCCCCCCCCCCCCCCACCCCAAGCCTACAACCAGTACCAAGCAGGAAAAAGGGAGTAAGGGATAGAGGGAGGGGGAAGGAGGGGGGCGGGGGGTACAAAAAGAACCGATCAGCAAAATCCATTTTTGCAGTACGGTGGAACCTCCCTTATAAGACCTCCCATTATAAAACTCCCTCCCACATAAGACCTACTTCTCTGTGACATTGCCCTTCTTTGTAAGCATTAAAATTCCTCCCTTATAAGACCTCCCATTATAAGACTCCCTCCCACATAAGACCTACTTCTCTGAGACACTTTGTAAGTATTAAAATTACCTCCCTTATAAGACCCCTCCTTTACAAGACCTCATTTTGGTTGATTTTGGAAGGTCTTATAAGGGAGGTTCCACTGCACTAGTTGTTTTCAAAGTTTCCGGGCGCCGGATGTAACTTTCAATTTTACTTTCTCATTCTCCCTATATATAGGGTCTCCCTCCCCCCCTTCCCCCCTCTCTCTCTCTCTGATACTGAAATATTTTTAGCACTGACTGACGGAAATACAGGTGACTAAAAAATCTGAAAAAAGCTACATTCTAGGGGCTACTGTGGCTTAAGATTAGTTATTAATAGTAATACTACTAAGTACTATTCATTTATAGCATTATATTACCAGTAGTTGTTTCTTCTGCCATAACGGTAAACTTCAGTGAAACAATGTTTTAAAAAATACTAAGTTAATATTCAAGAGTCTAAGTTAAGGTTCCACTTTTTTAAAATTATTATTATTATTATTATTATTATTACAGCGCATTGCCAACTTCATGGAGCTCTTCAGTTCAATGTTGTTAAATTACAAACTATTAAAACATGTATGTGACGTGTTCAAAGCAATGACATCATGATCATGCACACATACAGGTCTTGAAGTTGAGCAGGCAACTCAATATTCAATTAAAAGCCTACCCAAAAGAGACTTGGTGACAGCATGAGATAATAAATAAATAAATAAACAGATCTACAAAACACAAGCCCTGAGTTCAATCTCATTCAATGCTTGATCTGCTCTTTGAAAAGGTCACAAAAAGGGTACTGGGTAACTTCACAAATTTTGGGCGCCAAAAAAAAAATCACAGTACATAATTTTACACTGCATCAAGTTGAAATCTGATACACATTTATATCCTAGCTTAAAGTAAATTGTGCACAGAATATTATCCCGGCAAATGTGCTATTTAAGTAAATTGAGTAAATTAGCAGTAGATAAAACTAAAGTAAATACATAATCAGAGTATGTGAGTCAGTATGTGTGTATTATGTTATTATGTATACATTAATGTATACTATGAATTAGATGTATACTATGTATACTATGAATGTATACATGTATACTATGAATTAGATTGTGTGTGTGTGTGCATGCTCACAAGTGTGTGTGTGTGTGTGTGTGTGTGTGTGTGTGTGTGTGTGTGTGTGTGTGTGTGTGTGTAAAGTTCTGTATATCTATATCATTAGTATATAATATATGTGAGTGTGTGATCACTTCGCTATAATTCAGTACTTCACTACTTGCTACTGTGACCTCTCAGCATCAAAATTGACAAAAAATGCTCAGAAGCTACTCAGCCTGTGAATGTGATATAAGTTTTTTATAACTGACTTTCCCTTGTCCGATAATTGAGGAAGCCATCTCACATAGCTGACATACATGGCTACAGACCCTGGGCCGTTACTTAGTTTTCCAATAACCCAGCAGATCAACACTACTGACAACAGTTATCTAATCTAGCTTTTTACTAGTTCACTTTTATGATTATCTGTCATTTCTTCTGTTGTGCTACAGTGAAAGTCGCTTTTTTTAATTTAAAAGTCAAAATTGGAGGGACTGACTTTTATTTTGAGATACCCAATATTTTTAGTTAAAAAAGACATTTTAGTTTTAGCAAAAACATTGCTAAACTCAAACTGGGACCAGAAAATTATTGTGAGTTATCCAGTGTTTTGAGTTATCCACTTTTGAGTTAGCAGGAATCCATTGTATTTCTTCTCAGGCCTTGAGCCTTTTCTTCCGGCAAAAGTGGTCTAGAACCTCCCCGGTTCAGTGGCAGAAATAATCAAAGTGTTGATTGTGGCCACACACCGCCAAGAAGACAAGAAGAAAAAGCATATATATACACACACACATGCGCGCACGCACACGCACATGCACACACACACACACACACACACACACACACACACACACACACACATGCACACACACACTCTCTCTCTCTCTCTCTCTCTCTCTCTCTCTCTCTCTCCGTCATTTCGGTGTCTCCGTTCTATCTGTCATTTCTCGCAGTCATTTTTTTCCCCCAACTTTTTCTTCTCCTCTCCCTTTCCACTACGATTACTGTTGTCAGTATTATGTACATGATTATGGTAGTTTGCTTGCGGAACATATGTGTATTGTTTCCATATTTTTTATTGCAAATTGTTAAAAATTGTTTACAGTTTTTGTTTTTCATCTTGTTTGCTTCAGTTGTATTTCTTATTTATTTATGACGACAGGATGAAAAAACCCGTTTTGTTAAGCTTATTCCTTTATCGTCATTGAAGATCATTTTGACTTTGACTTTGACACACACACATGCATGCACTGTGACTGTATACTGTCAGTGTCACACCCGTCCCTCTCTCTCATACAGACATGGCCGACAGACACACACACACACAGACAGACAATGGTATGGAATATATCTGAGAACTTGAACAAGATGGCAAACGCCATGTAAACGTAGCCCCAGTTACCAGCAATACACACACACATAATTTTACATGCCCCCCCCCCTCCCCTTACATATACCCCAACGAAACCCCTCTTGCTACTAGCAGTCAAGGCATAAAAATTAACGGGTCGCGTAATACTAATAGTATAAATACACGAAGTTGACATGCTGTACAGGCAAATCTTGTGACAAGGTCAGTCGTTTTAGCGCTCCATCAATCAAATGTACTGTAACTGACTTCCAACCTTGGGTAATGTGTCAGGTGACGAAGGATGTTCAATTTTATACTATAAATGCGATTGGTTAAAAAATTGTATTAAAAACTAGGCCAGTTAGTTTTAGAAGAGCTTCTTATTGAATTCTTGTATCTTCTAAGTAAACATGGGTTTACTAATAAAAAAACAACCTCAGAACTACATCAGAATCACATTACTCATTACCGAGTAACAAAATATTTTGCAAAAAGCATCTAGATAGTTATGTGACACTCTCACTATTACATGATCAGACTAAAAAACACAAAAACACAAGATTTCATTTTTAAAATGTATTATTGAATAAAAGTACAAATTTTCGCCTTGTATCTAGCTTTGACGAGTACTTATATACAGTGGAGTCCAACTATAATGAACTCGCTTTTAACGAAATTTCGCGATTAACGAACTGACTTCAATTTCCCGGCAAATGCCCTTCTATTTATCACTTGCAAAGCCATGGGTATAACGAACAAAAAATCCTTTTGAAATAACGAACATCCGCTTTTTACGAACACATGTTCTACGCCCCAGGATAATTTTATTTACTTGGAAAAATAGCCTATAACGAACTCAGCCTGTGCGATGCGCTGCAAAAACCTAGGCCTTCAAACTCCAAGCTAGAACGTGTTGTCAAGAGGAAGGAAGTTGGAAAATATGAACTGCGCATGCGTGAACTCATTTAGATTCACATTGGGTCGTCTGCTAGTGCTAGGCCTAGGCTTCCTACAGATCATTCGGTTTCTCAAGGTCGCTTTACAATTCGCGCTCAAAATAAAGATCGAAAAGTTTGTGAAAGCCTATAACAAACTAAATTTGTGTGATGTGTTGTCACTTAATGGACAAACTTGTTGAAAAGTGTGCCAAAACAGATCAGCGTCAAACAACACAGCTGAACTTCTTCAAGCCTTGTACATCCTGTGATTAAGACAGACGATCCAAACTGGTCAAGTTTAT
>CM065687.1:54090793-54100793 GCA_017654935.2 Phymorhynchus buccinoides
TCAATCTACACAGAAAGAACCCAGAAATAGAGCGGGGGGGGGGGGGGGGGGGGGGGGGGGGGGGGGGGGGGGGGGGGGGGGGGGGGGGGGTGGGGGGGGGGGGGGGGGGGGGGGGGGGGGGGGGGGGGGGTGTAAATCTACATCTTTACCGATAAATCGATGTGCAAAGCCATGCCACTTAGTTTCGTATTTTTCAAAATGGAGGACGACATAAACAACCACCCATGCAAACAAAAATATATCATAAATGTTTAAACAAAATATCCCTGACTTCTCAATATTTAATGATGAATCCTCTGTTCTTACTGCGGCATGTCACAAGACGCCTCTGAATGTATTTAGGGGTGAATCTTTCCGAAACAGCAAACAATTCTAATGAGGAAAGAGTATTTATTCCATGGGTTAGGTATTTTATGCAACACCTGCACATCTTATCGGCTATGCAAGCATCAACCCAGTTGATCCCAAAGGAAGGTGTTCTATGGGATTCATGTCTGGCAACACGATGGTTGGCCAGGGAACCACTTGGACGTGGTGGTTGGTGAGCACCTGGGAGCCGAATCGCAGCGTGTGGTGAGGGCGAGCCTTGTTCTGATCATATCAATCACCAGCCGCAGTTATGGCGCTGAATCATAGGGGAAGACGGGGTAAAAAGCGCATGGGCGGGTAAGAAGCCCACCCCAATTATCTCATGAAATAAAGAAAATTTCAGTCAAAGTTGCCCATGAGACGAATGCTAGACATTAACGCTCGTCTCATGGGCAAAATGAGACTGAAATTTGCTTTATTTCATGAGATAATTGGGGTGAGCTTCTTACCCGCCCATGCGCTTTTTACCCCGTCTTCCCCTACCTGTAATTGGCAATCCGCTTACCGTCAATGATTGCAACATCAAACTCCACGTGTGTCACAAAATTATAGGTTTATTATCGCAGTACTGTCTGCAGAGTTTAGGGGGGAAAACTATTTTCCTTCTATAGGCCCTATTCAACTCACAAAAAGTTACGGGTCACTTTATGAATTGCCATTTTCTTTCTACTTGCGGACATATTTACATCGGCAATTATTGCTGGACTTTATGTGCGCATCCGCCCCCCACCCCCACTTTACTAAAAAAAATTAAAAAGTATATAAATCAAACAACCGGAGCTAATTGTTTACAGAACTTCGTTCTTGCACATACATCTTGTTTGGTTTTCTTCAAAGACTCTCACGTGTGACTAAATGGAAAGGGTTGAAAATGCGTGCCTGTTTGAGAAAAATGGCTTAAAACTAAAACAACAGTATCCATATAAAGTGTTTTGATGGAACACAAAAGTCGTCAAACAACATTGAAAGCGTAAAATTATATCTTAAAGAAGTGAAGGCATGTTTTGGTCTACGAACGTGTTTTTTCCCTTCTTTTTGCAACTAATCAATTTGCAAAAGTTTTTTGTTTTAAATGACCTGGAACATCTTCTGACTCGTATAGGCTTTCTTGATATTAGCCTTACTTCCTCAAAGCAGGGGACAAACTGAACATTAAATCCAATGTTTGTCTGAATATATCGAGCACATTCGAAGCCTTGTCAATTTTCCCTTTAATCAATCAAAATAAGCCATTTTGACATACATCCATAGATTTATACGACCTACATTGGTTTGTCTTCAAACGGCCTGCCTTTTATTTGTCATTTATTAAACCGTAGAGCGTATGCGTTTCCAAAGCGTAGGGAAAGCCGGAAGGGAAAAAAAGCTATACAGGTAGTTGAATGGGTGAAAGATCGGCTTCCCCGTTACACCTGAATAGTTCAGAGATACGCTAATAGCGGATTCAGTTGGCTCTTTCGCCACTCAACAGCAAGACGTTCGCTTGTTAGGTTTGGCAACGGGACACTCTGGATAAACCTTGGCGTAGTCTTTTATAATAAACTTCGATAGTGGTTTGTTTCAGTAGCCTATAGGCCTATTTTTTGGCATTGGGTTTGAAATAAATCATTCACTGATTTTGAACTACTATTCAAAAACACTGGTTTTGGAAGAACAGGCACAAAATCCAAAATGTTTTTTGTTTCTGTCATGTTTTTGACATGTGTGATTTTAAGCGAAGGAGCCGAGGAACACGAAAAGACTGATTCCAAGCTTCTTTTCAGTTCGGAAACCAGCGCTCAAGAGGGGTCTGATGGTTTGGTTATCGGAGGAAGATACCAGCGCACAAAACTTGATCAACTATTTTCTTGTACACATGGAAGGCTTTGTGGAGATAGAAAGCAATGCTGCTGTGAAGGAAATGTGGCTTCATGTGCCGGACAAGGCTTGAGCAAAATACCCCCCCTGCCTTCCGTAATAACCAAGCTGGATTTCTCCAACAACTCATTGAAGGCGATTGGTCAACACACCCTGGAAAACGTGACCTCAATGATCACATTGAATTTGGAAACAAATCAACTCACTTCTGTCCATCCCCAAGCTTTTGCCTCAATGAAACAGCTCCGGGTCCTCAAGCTTGGAAACAACAGTCTGACAAATTTCGACAGTTTGATGTCTGCACTGGTATATGCTGACTCTCTAGAGCATCTAAATGCTAGCAATAACCACTTTCGCAACATATCCTTCAGCGCTCTGTCAGCACTTCCAACGTTGACAACATTGCTTCTTTCTGGAAACGAAATAGCCAGAATCGCGAAGGGAGAAGCAGCCAAGAAGAGCCATATTCAAATTTTGGACATAAGTTCCAATGTTTTAACACTGTTTCCTGATTTCTATTTGAACGAAACGGAAGGCGTGTCCATTCTTCCTGACCTTCATACGTTGAACGTGGAGTGGAACAGCATCACCGTTATGGATCCTGGATCAGCCAAATGTCTGCCAAACCTTCAGACTCTCCACCTAGGAGGGAACGCCATTCGTCATATCCAGAGCAACTTCCTGCAAGGCTTTCCTAACCTGGAACACCTGACTCTTCAGTTCTGCATGACTAAATTCATTGACAGTGCTGCTTTCAACCACTCCAAACTGAAGGTCCTGGACGTCAGCGAAAATTTGTGGTTCTTCGATTCTGAACACGGATCGGGTATCAGTATTCACTTGTTTCAGTACATGCCTCAACTTCGGTTCATTGATATGTCGTGGACTGTGTTCCAATACTCTGGAAAGCATGCAAGAAATACGATCCTGTCTTCCATCAGTCATGTTAAGGAACTAGTCATTCAAGGTAAGTTCTTGATTAACATGAATTATAATGTCAGATTAATAAAAAGTATTTAAAAGAATACACTAAGCATACATGGAGGTGAGAGGTTACATTCTAAAAACGCAAAAGTAATTTTGTTTTGGTTGGGATTACACAATATTCCATCCATAACTGTCATGGTAAACTGGGATTGATTATCAAAACTATGGACGGATTTAAATGCATATTAACTGATAATTGATTTTTGTGTCACAACAATCAATTATCGATCATGAAAGTGAGCAATTCACTTGAAAATTTGCCTCAAATGTTTTTTGTTTTGCTTAGTCTTGCATAACTTACATATTTGACATCTCACTCATTTAGACATAAGCCTAGGCCTATATATTCTATTTTGCAGGGGTTTTTCTGCCATTTATTCCCCGGGCCATTCTTCAGGACTTTACCCGTCTTACATCACTGGACTTTGCCTTTAACCAGATCTATTTCCTCGAGGACGACACTTTCCGCAATCTGACATCTTTGAGGTCAGTGAATCTGCGGGGGAACCACCTGTCCTCCGTGAGCCAGAACCTTCTGGAGGACGTCCTCAATCGTCCAAACGCCAGCATCAACCTGAGTGACAACCCCTTCTCATGCACATGTGACCTTCTGTGGTTCATTGAACGCTATCAGCAGGATCGTCGGCGATTGGAAGGTAATGAACTTTTTTTTAAATCAAAAATTAAATGTTTCATAGCTGTTTATAGTTAGCCAGTAGCGTGGTGAAAATCAGAAAGTCTACTGTGCCTAGGGCTTTGCAAAATGGAGATCACTCTTTGCCTTCCACTGTCTGTACCTGTCCCAACCAAAGTCAAATACTTTTTTCCGCCATGTTGATGCATAGAAAATAGGATTTGGGCTAAGTGTCCTTCGTAAAGACGTGATGATAAGGGTGATGGTGATGGTGGTGATGCTGATGATGATTTGCCGAAGACACACAATTGTTTTCCCCAGTCCAACAAAGGATTCGAACTTGCAATCAATCGATTACGAGCTAGCCAACTTATTTTATTATGCCTGACCTCCAAGAAATGAACTAGTAGCCATTGACAAACATGTTTTTAAAATTACTTTAGTCTATTTGCTTTCTGACAGATTCTGAAATTGCCATTGCCCTCTTTTGGCCTTCTTATATACACGAGTTAAGTTATATTATGCAGGCCTATTGTTAGTCCACACGGAAGGATTGAATTACCTACTTTGAAACTATAATATGTTGGAAGGATAGCAAAAAAATCCTTCTGCATTTTAGACTGTAGGTTGATTTCTTACTTGCATATTAAACAGTCCTCCATTCATTCAAAGTTTTAGTCAAAGAAATATAAGAAGTGAAGGGGTATTACAGAACATGGACTTTAATGCTTTTTCGTTTGATGTTATCAATGGATTACAGGTCAGCAGATCTTTTCTGGAGAGCTGTACATATGTAACAGCCCAGACTCGGAGTATAACGTGGCTCTGAGAGATGTTGGAATCACCAGTCAGTCATGTGCGCTGAGTCAGAACATCTACATTGGCATTGTGGCCACCATGGCTTTCATGGTCCTTCTTCTTATTGTTGGCTCCATCGTCTACAAGTAAGGCCGTGTGTGTGTGTGTGTGTGTGTGTGTGTGTGTGTGTGTGTGTGTGTGCGTGTGCGTGTGCGTGTGCGTGCGTGCGTGCGTGTGCGTGCGTGCGCGTGTGTGTGTGTGTGTGCGTGTGTGTGTGCATGCGTGCGTGCGTGCGTGAGTGCATGCGTGCGTGCGTGCATGCATGCGTGCATGTGTGCGCGCGTGTGTGTGTGTGTGTGTGTGTGTGTGTGAAAGATACAGTGAAAGTACAATTTGATATATCAATAGTTAAAGGTCAAGGTCAACAACATAACCAGTACCCAATATTTTTCAATACCCATAAAGCAGTATGTCTATATGCCAACTTTGGAGACTGTAACCCCGAAGATATGAAAGAATATGGCTGTCATAAGAAATACAGATTTTCAAGTTTAAACTTCAAAGTCAAGGTCAGCAAGGTTACAAAAACAGAAAGAAACCTTAAAAATAGAGATATCAATCTACTCTAACAAATCTGATTAAAATCCGAATCAGATGAGATTAGCGACCAATTGGACGGTGATTAAAATCCGTCCAGTAGGCCTAGTTATTGAGAAAACTCAGTCAGTCACGCAGACAGACTGACAAACACACAGACATGCCAGAAACATTACCTCACACAGGTGATGTGTCTGGCGGGGTAAACAGCACTGGACACTGGTTGCAGGTACAGGTGGCAGGTGAGGTTCATGCTGTACACCCTACAGCATCGTCTGTCCAGGGGAAGCGCCGCGGGGCCGGCGCCACCTCCCGTCTACGACATCTTCGTGTCTTACGACAGCAGCGACAGCCAGTGGGTGAAGGACATTCTGATCCCCGAGCTGGAGGGACGGCGAGGGTTGAGGCTGTGTGTGCACGAGCGGGATTTCACGCCTGGTATATATTAAAGTATCTGTAATTAGGGTAAGACGGGGTAAAAAGCCCATGGGCGGGTAAGAAGCCCATGCCAATTATCTCATGAAATAAAGCAAATTTCAGTCAAAGTTGCCCATGAGACGAATGCTAAACATTAACACTCGTCTCATGGGCAAAATGGGACTGAAATTTGCTTCATTTCATGAGACAATTGGCATGGGCTTCTTACCCACCCATGGGCTTTTTACCCCGTCTTAGCCTATATCAAAGTGTCTGTATGTTTGTTGTTTACCCACGTTAAGTCAATACATCTTGATTATTAAAAAAAATCTTCGGGACTTTCCTGGTATTGCAGTGCCTCCAGGATCGTCCCATTATCTTTATAGTTATTAATGTCAGTCCCACATGTGCCTGTTCCAGGCCGGAGGACGTTAAACGAACTTTCCTCATTTCATCGTTGTTTACCGTCCATAAGGGTCTCTGACCGATTGGACGCTAATCTCACCTTCTTCCTTTGTTGTTGTTTTCCAGTTCAACGTCCTTCCACTAAAAGTGATTCAGACAATATTATTTCGTAGTGGGGTGATGTTGGTATGGTGAGTGTGAGTGGGTGTATCTGTGAGTGTGTGAAAGTGTTTAAGTAATAGGTAAGTTATCGTTGTGTTAGTGTCATTGTGAGCGCGATAGTGATGTGGTTACCATCCAACAGTAGGCCTACAACAAAGTAACTTCTCTGTAGGCCTATAGGATACATTGTATTAGCTACGCTGCATGAAATTCTAGAAATTAACAAATTAATAAACGAGCTTCTATTGACTTAATCGTCCTCTTTTAAAGACCCCCCACGTCACGTGTCACATTCCCTCTTATGCTAGGAAGATTTCTTAAGATTCCTTACTAGCTATAAGAGGAAAAACACGTGGAAACCGTGATTTTGACACGTGACGTGGGGGGGTCTTTAAAGGGGCACCCTGACGGATAATTTTTTGCAAGAAACACGTCGAGATCACCAGGAAAACACCTTTTACATAGATCGCAACACTCACTTTGCTCTGGTTTCCTAAAAATCAAACCGTCAAAACGGCGATTCCTCCTTGGTGGAGATGCCGGAGAGAGAAGCCATTTTGGATGGGGTGGATGGAGGCCACTCATTGTGGTTGAAGCTTTTTCTTCTTTGTAGTGCAGTAAAGAAAAAATGGAGCTATTTCCTTTGTTGTGAGCGAAACTCCCTTTGGTAAACTGTATAAAAACTGCATACAAAGGCTTGTACTGTGGCAATTTCGTACAAACGATTCTTTCACTGAAAGAATGACTTCCAGCACCTCCAACCAAGGAGGAATCGCCGATTTGACGGTTTGATTTCCAGAAAACCAGAGCAAAATGAGTGTTACGATCTCTGTAAAGGGTGTTTTCCTGATGATCTCGAAGTGTTTCTGGCAAAAACGCATCCGCCAGGGTGCCCCTTTAAATGTGTGTTTGTCTCCTATAGGCATGTTCATCACTCACAACATCATCGAGAAGATGGATGAGAGCGGGGCAATCGTACCAGTGCTCAGCAACGCCTACATGGCCAGTGACTGGTGTCGCTTCGAGCTCTTCCTAGCGCTTAAGAACTCCATGCGACGACCCAGACCCCACGTCTGCAATCCGGCGCCAGATGCTGAGGAGGTATTGACGTGACAATAGCATGGCAGTGTCATGACAATGACATGACAGTGACATGACAACGACATTGCTTCTTTGTGTCTGTACAATTGAAACGACAGTGACCATGTCAATGATATGCTCCATATTGTATGTGTGTAGGCCTACCATTGACACAGCAGTGACACGACGGTGACATGCCTCATTTTATGTGTACCAATGACACAGCAGTGACACGACAGTGACATGCCATATTGTATGTGTACCAATGACGCAGCAGAGACATGACGGTGACATGCCTCATTGTATGTGTGCCAATGACACAGCAGTGACACGACGGTGACATGCCTCATTGTATGTGTGCCAATGACACAACAGTGACACGACGGTGACATGCCACATTGTATGTGTACCAATGACACAGCAGTGACACGACAGTGACATGCCACATTGTATATGTACCAATGACAGTAGTGACATGCCACATTGTATATGTACCAATGACAGCTGTGACACGACGGTGACATGCCACATTGTATATGTACCAATGACAGCTGTGACACGACGGTGACATGCCACATTGTATATGTACCAATGACAGCTGTGACACGACGGTGACATGCCACATTGTATGTGTACCAATGACAGCTGTGACACGACGGTGACATGCCACATTGTATATGTACCAATGACAGCTGTGACACGACGGTGACATGCCACATTGTATGTGTACCAATGACAGCTGTGACACGACGGTGACATGCCACATTGTATGTGTACCAATGACAGCTGTGATACGACGGTGACATGCCACATTGTATGTGTACCAATGACACAGCAGTGACACGACAGTGACATGCCACATTGTATATGTACCAATGACAGCAGTGACACGAAGGTGACATGCCACATTGTATATGTACCAATGACAGCTGTGACACGACGGTGACATGACACATTGTATGTGTACCAATGACACAGCTGTGACACGACGGTGACATGCCACATTGTATGTGTACCAATGACACAGCTGTGACACGACGGTGACATGCCACATTGTATATGTACCAATGACAGCTGTGACACGACGGTGACATGCCACATTGCATGTGTACCAATGACAGCTGTGACACGACGGTGACATGCCACATTGTATATGTACCAATGACAGCTGTGACACGACGGTGACATGCCACATTGTATATGTACCAATGACAGCTGTGACACGACGGTGACATGCCACATTGTATATGTACCAATGACAGATGTGACACGACGGTGACATGCCACATTGTATATGTACCAATGACAGCTGTGACACGACGGTGACATGCCACATTGTATATGTACCAATGACAGCTGTGACACGACGGTGACATGCCACATTGTATGTGTACCAATGACAGCTGTGACACGACGGTGACATGCCACATTGTATATGTACCAATGACAGCTGTGACACGACGGTGACATGCCACATTGTATATGTACCAATGACAGCTGTGACACGACGGTGACATGCCACATTGTATATGTACCAATGACAGATGTGACACGACGGTGACATGCCACATTGTATGTGTACCAATGACAGCTGTGACACGACGGTGACATGCCACATTGCATGTGTACCAATGACAGCTGTGACACGACGGTGACATGCCACATTGTATATGTACCAATGACAGCTGTGACACGACGGTGACATGCCACATTGTATGTGTACCAATGACAGCTGTGACACGACGGTGACATGCCACATTGTATGTGTACCAATGACAGCTGTGACACGACGGTGACATGCCACATTGTATATGTACCAATGACAGCTGTGACACGACGGTGACATGCCACATTGTATGTGTACCAATGACAGCTGTGACACGACGGTGACATGCCACATTGTATGTGTACCAATGACAGCTGTGACACGACGGTGACATGCCACATTGTATGTGTACCAATGACAGCTGTGACACGACGGTGACATGCCACATTGTATGTGTACCAATGACAGCTGTGACACGACGGTGACATGCCACATTGTATGTGTACCAATGACAGCTGTGACACGACGCCAATCAGTTGTGTCTGATACGACTTAGCTTACGAGTTGTAAATAGCAGGTGAGGCAACTGCAGTTCTTTGACTTTTCAATGAAAAATGTGTGAAGCACAGCTAAAAGGAGGCAATTTATTACAAGCTGTGGGTTCAGTAAAAATGTTCTTCCTTGTTCTGTTCTTTTGCCCTTGATATTTGGTATTTGGTATTTGGTATTTTATTGTCACAGAGGCGTCTCTATGAAATTCAGGTTGCTCCCACCTGGAGAGCGCGTCGCAGCTAGAGGCGCGCCACCCATTTTTGTGTGCATGCGATTTTTGTGTAACTGATGAGGAAGGAAAGGGGAGGGGGGGGTGGGGGGGGTAAATTTTGACCAAATGACAACTTTCTCGTTGCCACTGGGCTTAACGTGTGCTAAGTGCATGGTCACACGGGACCTCGGTTTATCGTCTCATCCGAAAGACTCCACGTTCAGACCGTAAGACCTAGTGCAAAGTGAGAGGAAAAATCCCCCTGTTCCCAGGTTCGAACTCGGGTTTACTTGACACGAGGCGAACGCGTTACCTCTGTGCCACTCTACACCACCGTTCTTTGCATTGAATTGGGAGCGTCATTTATATTATGGAACCGCCGGAG
>CM065687.1:54105793-54110793 GCA_017654935.2 Phymorhynchus buccinoides
ACTAATTAGCAGTCAAACAGTGAAATTGGGCCAAATGACCACTGATCAGTGACCCTGGTTCGTAGTAATACTAAAGAAGAGGACATAATTTCCCACAGGGATCATTTCATTAGATAGGTGCAATGCGAAGCACCTAACTGCTGAAACGTTACTAGTGCGCCTATCTGATGAAAAGACTACTATTATTTTCAGCAGTTAGGTGCAATGCGCGGAGCAATGCCGGCATTGCACCTAACTGCTGAAAATGTTAGTAGTATTTTCAGCAGTTAGGTGCACTAGTAACGTTTCAGCAGTTAGGTGCTTCACGCATTGCACCTAACTGCTGAAAATGTTAGTAGTGTTTTCATCAGTTAGGTGCACTAGTAACGTTTCAGCAGTTAGGTGCTTCACGCATTGCACCTAACTGCTGAAAATGTTAGTAGTGTTTTCATCAGTTAGGTGCACTAGTAACGTTTCAGCAGTTAGGTGCTTCACGCATTGCATCTAACTGCTGAAAATGTTAGTAGTGTTTTCATCAGTTAGGTGCACTAGTAACGTTTCAGCAGTTAGGTGCTTCACGCATTGCACCTAACTGCTGAAAATGTTAGTAGTGTTTTCATCAGTTAGGTGCACTAGTAACGTTTCAGCAGTTAGGTGCTTCACGCATTGCACCTAACTGCTGAAAATGTTAGTAGTGTTTTCATCAGTTAGGTGCACTAGTAACGTTTCAGCAGTTAGGTGCTTCACGCATTGCACCTAACTGCTGAAAATCTTAGTAGTGTTTTCATCAGTTAGGTGCACTAGTAACGTTTCAGCAGTTAGGTGCTTCACGCATTGCACCTAACTGCTGAAAATGTTAGTAGTGTTTTCATCAGTTAGGTGCACTAGTAACGTTTCAGCAGTTATGTGCTTCACGCATTGCACCTAACTGCTGAAAATGTTAGTAGTGTTTTCATCAGTTAGGTGCAATAGTAACGTTTCAGCAGTTAGGTGCAATGCGTGAAGCACCTAACTGCTGAAAATGTTAGTAGGGGAAGACGGGGTAAAAAGCGCATGGGCGGGTAAGAAGCCCACCCCAATTATCTCATGAAATGAAGCAAATTTCAGTCTCATTTTGCCCATGAGACGAGCGTTAATGTCTAGCATTCGTCTCATGGGCAAATTTGACTGAAAAAATGTTTTTTATTTAATGAGATAATTGGGGTGGGCTTCTTACCCGCCCATGCGCTTTTTACCCCGTCTTCCCCATGTGTTTTCATCAGTTAGGTGCACTAGTAACGTTTCATCAGTTAGGTGTACTAGTAACGTTTCATCAGTTAGGTGTACTAGTAACGTTTCATCAGTTAGGTGCACTAGTAACGTTTCATCAGTTAGGTGCACTAGTAACGTTTCATCAGTTAGGTGCACTAGTAACGTTTCAGCAGTTAGGTGCACTAGTAACGTTTCAGCAGTTAGGTGCACTAGTAACGTTTCAGCAGTTAGGTGCACTAGTAACGTTTCATCAGTTAGGTGCACTAGTAACGTTTCATCAGTTAGGTGCACTAGTAACGTTTCATCAGTTAGGTGCACTAGTAACGTTTCATCAGTTAGGTGCACTAGTAACGTTTCATCAGTTAGGTGCACTAGTAACGTTTCATCAGTTAGGTGCACTAGTAACGTTTCATCAGTTAGGTGCACTAGTAACGTTTGAGCAGTTAGGTGCACTAGTAACGTTTGAGCAGTTAGGTGCACTAGTAACGTTTCAGCAGTTAGGTGCACTAGTAACGTTTCAGCAGTTAGGTGCACTAGTAACGTTTCAGCAGTTAGGTGCACTAGTAACGTTTCAGCAGTTAGGTGCACTAGTAACGTTTCAGCAGTTAGGTGCACTAGTAACGTTTGAGCAGTTAGGTGCACTAGTAACGTTTCAGCAGTTAGGTGCACTAGTAACGTTTGAGCAGTTAGGTGCACTAGTAACGTTTCAACAGTTAGGTGCACTAGTAACGTTTCAGCAGTTAGGTGCACTAGTAACGTTTCAGCAGTTAGGTGCACTAGTAACGTTTCAGCAGTTAGGTGCACTAGTAACGTTTGAGCAGTTAGGTGCACTAGTAACGTTTGAGCAGTTAGGTGCACTAGTAACGTTTGAGCAGTTAGGTGCACTAGTAACGTTTCAGCAGATAGGTGCTTCACATGGATAAATCTCTATGCTGTGTGTCGTTTATGGGTAACATGAATATTGGAGATTAGAAGTGTACTTTGCCATTCTTGTAATAAATATGGATTTGTTTGCACTACAATTCTCTTTACCTTGCTTGCCGTGTTCTTCTGTATTGGGTGAGCTGAGCTATACTGAGCACATCTTGAATTATATTTCAATGTCTTGTATATTATGTCACATGTTCTTCTCTTTATAGGGAAGACAGGTTTTTAAATGCTTCACTGGAAAGGTTTTAATGACTATTTTAACCCTTTCACCGCCAGCCATCTTTGAGCCAAACATTTCCATGAAATTTATTTGGCTACAGAAAAGAGTTCGTCAGCAATATTGAGGGATTTCTCTGTAATACATTCAGATAAAGGTCAATCCTTACTACCCAGTTTTAGGAACACAATATCGTTGAGTAACAGCTGACCCTGATTTCAAGAGTTTTAATGATAAATATGGGTGTCAAATCATTGTGGTGCAAAAATGCGACATTGGCGGTGAAAGGGTTCATTAAAGCTGACTTAATAAAGATAATACATTTTATTGCTCACCGCCCCCCCCCCCCCCCATTCCCCATCATCCCACATTTTACTAACTCCTATGGCAATAGTTTTAACCTTTTTAGCGCTGGTCCCCAGATGCGCAGTGCGTGGTAGGGACCTAAACAGTTTTAACCCTTTTAGCGCTGGTCCCCAGATGCGCAGTGCGTGGTAGGGACCTAAACAGTTTTAACCTTTTTAGCACTGGTCCCCAGATGCGCAGTGCGTGGTAGGGACCTAAACAGTTTTAACCCTTTTAGCACTGGTCCCCAGATGCGCAGTGCGTGGTAGGGACCTAAACAATTTTAACCTTTTTAGCACTGGTCCCCAGATGCGCAATGCGTGGTAGGGACCTAAACAATTTTAACCTTTTTAGCGCTGGTCCCCAGATGCGCAGTGCGTGGTAGGGACCTAAACAGTTTTAACCTTTTTAGCACTGGTCCCCAGATGCGCAGTGCGTGGTAGGGACCTAAACAGTTTTAACCCTTTTAGCACTGGTCCCCAGATGCACAGTGCGTGGTAGGGACCTAAACAATTTTAACCTTTTTAGCACTGGTCCCCAGATGCGCAATGCGTGGTAGGGACCTAAACAATTTTAACCTTTTTAGCACTGGTCCCCAGATGCGCAGTGCGTGGTAGGGACCTAAACAGTTTTAACCCTTTTAGCACTGGTCCCCAGATGCACAGTGCGTGGTAGGGACCTAAACAATTTTAACCTTTTTAGCACTGGTCCCCAGATGCGCAATGCGTGGTAGGGACCTAAACAATTTTAACCTTTTTAGCGCTGATACCCAGATGCGCAGTGCGTGGTAGGGACCTAAACAATTTTAACCTTTTTAGCACTGGTCCCCAGATGCGCAGTGCGTGGTAGGGACCTAAACAATTTTAACCTTTTTAGCGCTGATCCCCAGATGCGCAGTGCGTGGTAGGGACCTAAACAATTTTAACCTTTTTAGCACTGGTCCCCAGATGCGCAGTGCGTGGTAGGGACCTAAACAATTTTAACCCTTTTAGCGCTGGTCCCCAGATGCGCAGTGCGTGGTAGGGACCTAAACAACCTTTTAACCCCAGATGCGCAGTTTTAGCGCTGGTCCCCAGATGCGCAGTGCGTGGTAGGGACCTAAACAATTTTAACCTTTTTAGCGCTGGTCCCCAGATGCGCAGTGCGTGGTAGGGACCTAAACAATTTTAACCTTTTTAGCAATGGTCCCCAGATGCGCAGTGCGTGGTAGGGACCTAAACAGTTTTTTTAGCGCTGGTCCCCAGATGCGCAGTGCGTGGTAGGGACCTAAACAGTCTTAACCTTTTTAGCGCTGGTCCCCAGATGCGCAGTCCCCAGATGCGCAGTGCGTGGTAGGGACCTAAACAGTCTTAACCTTTTTAGCGCTGGTCCCCAGATGCGCAGTGCGTGGTAGGGACCTAAACAGTCTTAACCTTTTTAGCACTGGTCCCCAGATGCGCAGTCCCCAGATGCGCAGATGCGCAGTGCGTGGTAGGGACCTAAACAGTCTTAACCTTTTTAGCGCTGGTCCCCAGATGCGCAGTGCGTGGTAGGGACCTAAACAGTCTTAACCTTTTTAGCACTGGTCCCCAGATGCGCAGTGCGTGGTAGGGACCTAAACAGTCTTAACCTTTTTAGCGCTGGTCCCCAGATGCGCAGTGCGTGGTAGGGACCTAAACAGTCTTAACCTTTTTAGCGCTAGTCCCCAGATGCGCAGTGCGTGGTAGGGACCTAAACAGTCTTAACCTTTTTAGCGCTGGTCCCCAGATGCGCAGTGCGTGGTAGGGACCTAAACAGTCTTAACCTTTTTAGCGCTGGTCCCCAGATGCGCAGTACGTGGTAGGGACCTAAACAGTCTTAACCTTTTTAGCGCTAGTCCCCAGATGCGCAGTGCGTGGTAGGGACCTAAACAGTCTTAACCTTTTAACCCCAGATGCGCAGTTTTAGCTTACCTTTTTAGCGCTAGTCCCCAGATGCGCAGTACGTGGTAGGGACCTAAACAGTCTTAACCTGCGCTAGTCCCCAGATGCGCAGTACGTGGTAGGGACCTAAACAGTCTTAACCTTTTTAGCACTGGTCCCCAGATGCGCAGTGCGTGGTAGGGACCTAAACAGTTTTAACCTTTTTGGTAGCCTAAACAGTCTTAACTGCACTCCCCAGATGCGCAGTGCGTGGTAGGGACCTAAACAGTCTTAACCTTTTTAGCGCTGGTCCCCAGATGCGCAGTGCGTGGTAGGGACCTAAACAGTCTTAAGGTTTTTAGCACTGGTCCCCAGATGCGCAGTTAGCTTAACCTTTT
>CM065687.1:54118293-54125793 GCA_017654935.2 Phymorhynchus buccinoides
TGCCATGACGACGACCAAAGGGAAACCTGCTGCAATGCTACTAGTGCCAGCAAAATGTAAGATTATGGGTAGTTTATATCATTATACTTATCTGTTAAAAATTCGGGACGTTACTGGTGTTGCACTGCCTTCGGGCATTGCCTCCAGGAATGAAAATCCATTTAACGTCCTCCAGTCTGAAACGGACACACTATGGGACATTGGTAGATATAAAGATGGTGGGAACGATCCTGGAGGCAATGCCCGGAGGCAGTGCAACTCCAGGAAAGTCCCGATTTTTTAGCGATGCAGATGTATAATTAATTGCCTCCAGTATCGTTCTCACCATCTTTATATCTAGGCCTACTAATGTCTCATAATATGTCTGTTCCAGATCGGAGGACGTTAAACAGATTTTCATTCAAGATTATGGCTGCATGTCAGTTGTCGCCATTTTCCTTTTTTCAAGCAATGGCCTTAAGAGGGGCCCAGAGTCCATCTTGGGATAAAGATGGCTTCACATCCAACTAGTTCGCTAGTTTGATTCATTCCAAGATGTCGGCTATGACGACAGATTACATCCATCCATAGTCCTATAAGGATTGTTATGCACATGTGCTTAGTTATAGTAATATAGTTGTACAAGCCCTTTACTCTAACACGCAGATCAACACGCACACACCCCCTATTAATGTCTTTGTTCATTGCGTTTTGTCACTAGGGGAAGACGGGGTAAAAAGCGCATGGGCGGGTAAGAAGCCCACCCCAATTATCTCATGAAATGAAGCAAATTTCAGTCTCATTTTGCCCATGAGACGAGCGTTAATGTCTAGCATTCGTCTCATGGGCAAATTTGACTGAAATTTTCTTTATTTTATGAGATAATTGGGGTGGGCTTCTTACCCACCCATGCGCTTTTTACCCCGTCTT
Source organism: Phymorhynchus buccinoides (assembly GCA_017654935.2). Classification (NCBI taxonomy): domain Eukaryota; kingdom Metazoa; phylum Mollusca; class Gastropoda; order Neogastropoda; family Raphitomidae; genus Phymorhynchus; species Phymorhynchus buccinoides. The sequence goes on from CM065687.1 coordinate 54,119,203, forward strand.
CCCCTATATTCTAATAGTACAAAATTGTATTTGTTTAAAAGGATGAAAATTAACTTTAAATAAGCTTACAGGAAACGAATGAGGTTTAGGCTTTTGTGCTGAATCTGCAGTAAGAAAGGCAAGACTGAAAAAACTGTACCTTTTCCCTTTTGTTTAACGTCCTCCGGTTTGGAACAGACACATATGGAACATTAGTAGAATGATGTAAAGATGGTGGGAACGATACTGGAGGCAATGCCCGAAGGCAGTGCAACACCAGTAAAGTCCCGACTTTTTTTTAACAATGCAGGTAGTTTTGCTATTTGCTTGCACCTTTGCGATGAAAATGATGTTTTACGTCCTCTCGGTCATAGACACATATGGGACATTTGTAAATACAAAGATGGTGGGAACAATACTGGCTGCAATGCCCGGAGGCAGTGCAACACCAGTAAAGTCCGGAGTTTTTAACAATATAGATAATGTTGTGTCTGACAATAAGGCTAATTATTTTATATTTTACGTGCTTGACGTTAGCCTGAACTTGGGACCTAGGCCTAAGACATAGTCAAGCGTCAGGTGTATGGCCTTCAATCTCGTGTTGATAGGGCAGGCGTGGCTGGTGCATTTCTGGGTCCCATCACCACCTTCGGGTGTTTCTTTTTCATATTCTAGTAGCATTCTAGTGTAGAGTGGCACAGTGGTAGCGCGTTCGCCTCGTGTCAAGTAAACCCGAGTTCGAACCTGGGTGCAAAGGGTTTTTTCCTCTCACTTTACACTAGGCCTTAACGGTCTGAACGTGGAGTCTTTCGGATGAGACGATAAACCGAGGTCCCGTGTGCCCATGCACTTAGCACACATTAAACCCAGTGGCAACCAAAAAATTGTCATTTGGTCAGAATTTACCCCCCACCCTTCCTTCCTCATCAATCACACAAAAAAATCGCATGCCAAAAAAAAAAGAAGGGTGGCGCGCCTCTGGCTGCGACGCGCTCTCCAGGTGGGAGCAACCCGAATTTCACAGAGACGCCCCTGTGACTATAAAGTACCTTAATGTCTAATACTGATAAAATCTACAGTTAATATGGAAATTCGAAAAGCATGCTACAGCTGAATTGTTTGTGATTGATTATATTGACGAGGACTGTCACACTAGGAGGCATTTACACTGGGTCTAGCGAGGCATCTTTTATTATTAGCTATTAGGTACTTTATAGTCACAGAGGCGTCTCTGTAAAATTCGGGTTGCTCCCACCTGGAGAGCGCGTCGCAGCCAGAGGCGCGCCACCCAAATTTGTTTTTTTTGCATGCGATTTTTGTGCGATTGATGAGGAAGGAAAGTGTGTGTGTGTGTGTGGGGGGGGGGGGGGGGGGGGGGGGCAGGGGGGTAAATTTTTGACCAAATGACAACTTTTTCGTTGCCACTGGGTTTATCGTATGCTAAGTGCATGGGCACACGGGACCTCGGTTTATTGTCTCATCCGAAAGACTCCACGTTCAGACCGTAAAGGCCTAGTGCAAAGTGAGAGGAAAAATCCCCTGTACCCAGGTTCGAACTCGGGTTTACTTGACACGAGGCGAACGCGCTACGATACCACTGTGCCACTCTACACCATCTTGTGGGGTTGGTTCATCTTTGGAGAACCCAATGCCCACCAACTGTCTTGAACACCGCGTGAAGAAAGAGTGGGGGTGATATATGGACAATGCTTATCCACTATACCAACACATCCCAGCCCAGTTTTCTGAATTAACAGTTGCCTATTCTACTGTCTGGTGGTCATAGTCACTAAAACAAATATGTGTTAGTATACATTGATAGAGACATAGCCACAGACAGCAGTGAAAACATTACCAGCTTCGCTCTCTTCGATCGCGGCTGGTAATCAGGCGTGACTGACTAGCACACACTATGGCGTCATTGAAATCTCTCTCTCTCTCTCTTTGTCTCTCTGTCTTTCTCTCTCTTAATTGTTTTCCTCTGTCTGTCTCTGTACCAGTCTGTCTGTCTGTCTGTCTGTCTCTCTCTCTCTCTCTCTCTCTCTCCTCTCTCTCCTCTCTCTCTCTCTCTCTCTCTCTCTCTCTCTCTCTCTCTCTCTCTCTCTCTCTCTCTCTCTCTCTCTCTCTCCCTCGTTTAGGGGAAGACGGGGTAAAAAGCGCATGGGCGGGTAAGAAGCCCACCCCAATTATCTCATGAAATAAAGAAAATTTCAGTCAAATTTGCCCATGAGACGAATGCTAGACATTAACGCTCGTCTCATGGGCAAAATGAGACTGAAATTTGCTTCATTTCATGAGATAATTGGGGTGGGCTTCTTACCCGCCCATGCGCTGTTTACCCCGTCTTCCCCTATGTATTTTTGTTTATTACAAGAGTCATCTTTTGTACCCTTCTTTGGTTTCTTGCTTTATTCCTTCCCCATGTTCGCCTTTTTCAAACCTTGATGACATGATTGTATGGCAGTTGTTGATAACATGAACAACAACCATGAAGAACAGACAAAAGATGCAATCAATAACGACATGGGTTTTGTTGTTTTTTGTTTTTCCGCAGAACCAACGGGATGGTGTATGGTTTCGTCATCACGGGGTCGCTGGTTGTTCTCATCTTCGGAGTCTACGTCCGTCTGAAAATGACGGCCAACACCGTGAAGCCCCCTGGCACCACTGCCGCACCAGCTGGTAGGCAAACATTTAAAGACCCCCCCACGTCACGTGTCACATTCCCTCTTATGCTAGGAAGATTTCTTAAGATTTCTGACCAGCTATAAGAGGGAAAACACGTGAAAACCGTGATTTTGACACGTGACGTGGTGGGTCTTGAATGTTTATTACCCGGTCAGACGACCGGTGTGGGGTTCTCAAAATGGATTTGTTCTCAACATGTCTGCGCATGTCCGAAATCGATCATGACGTACCATCCAATTTTATCTTTTGTGTATTCGACACTAAATTGACCCTAAACCTATCCCTAACCCTAACCCTAACCCTATCCCTATCTCGACGATGCCCTTGTCTCATAACGTTTTGATTACTGCTCGTTGTTTTTTGCATCACATTGTGTATATACCCGTTTGTTGTGTCCCCCTCCCCCATGTGATTTCCATATAGCACGGGAGACAACTGCTATTCCAAGGGGGCTGGGGTGGAATGTTTTCATTGTTGAAATACCTTGCCCAAGTTGTATCCCTACTCTGTTGGCCGAGAGGACTTTAGGACAGTTGATTGGGGGCGAGTGGCCTTTGCACTGGCTCTAGTGCTGCAGCCAAAGGGATGGGTTGGCCATGGCCTTTGGGGGCCTTCCCCAACGCCAGCTGTCCTCAAACCCCTTTGACCGAGAGAGTGGGAATGTATCCTGGGCAAGGCATCTCCACCATAAACAAATTCTAGCCCAGCCCGCCGGAATAGCATCTGCCGCCTCTGCTATCGGGCAGTCATGGTCGGAAACGACTGACTGGCATACTTGGGGAAAAGCTTTTCCTCTACTCAAATGGCTTTTATCATTTGGTTGATGTTTAGCCTGTCGTTGAGGCCTGGAGTAAACATAGATGGTTTGGTTTATACAACTTGTATTAGATACACATTCCACATGAACATACAATACATAGACATAGATATCAAACTCATCAGCAACAACAAGCAAGAAGCTTATAATTATTGTGCTGTCTTTACAGTTGAAACTATTGCTCGAAGAAGATAATCTGTCTAACGTCCTCCGGTCTGGAACAGACACACATGGAACATTAGTAGATATAAAGATGGTGGGAACGATCCTGGAGGCAATGCCCGGAGGCAGTACAACACCAGAAAAGTCACGAATTTCTAACAATACAGATGTAATAACAATAAGTAAGTTCGACGACTGTTAACACAGATACGTAGAATAGAAAACACTGAAATGTGTTAATGACAGGCAACTGAAGTTAAATGAAAACTAATGTAAGATGCTGGGGGGGGGGGGGGGGGGGGGGGGGGAATCTGGACATTTTCCAAGCAAAACAACCAACGTTAAGAAGTAAATAGATGGTTTCTATATAATGCTATAATAGGGTCTGTTTGTGTTTAGGGAACACGTTAAGTGCGTCAGTAATTGTAAGACGATACACCAGGTCACCTTCAGGAAATATTACCACTGAGCTATAAATAGCTTTATTTATAATCTGTCGGGTAGATATTTGTTCATAGTTGCGCGCGCGCCGCGTGTGTGTGTGTGTGTGTGTGTGTGTGTGTGTGTGTGTGTGTGTGTGTGTGTGTGCGTGTGTGTGTGCGTGCGTGCGTGCGTGTGCGTGTGCGTGCGTGCGTGCGTGTGCGTGTGTGTCATTGATTGTGTGTGTTTGTGTGTACGTCTCTCTCTCTCTCTCTCTCTCTCTCTCTCTCTCTCTCTCTCTCTCTCTCTCTCTCTCTCTCTCTCTCTCTCTCTCTCTCTCTCTCTCTCTCTCTCTCTCTCAACGAGAGACAGACAGAAAAGCCACGTAAGTCAGGTTTTGTAAAATGGAAAATGTGCCGATGTTTATTTAAAATTACAGCCTTTTCTGTAACGCTGCATCGAACATAAGACCTACATGCGGCGATGGCAACGAATATAAAATAAAAACATACATATTGATTATAAATGCTAATTCATTATTAATGTAACATCTGTGCCACATAAAATGGCCTGATGTAATGAATGTATTTCTCGTTTAAATAAACTTGATAATACCGTTTTCCCATTTTGCTTGCGAGATTTTTCTCGAGGTTTTGTTTGTGTGTCTGGTTGCACAGGCGCGCAGAAAGTGTGTGTGCGTGTGCGTGTGCGTGCGCGTGCGTGTGCGTGTGTGCGTGTGTGTCAGTGGTGTGTGTGTGTGTGTGTGTGTGTGTACTTAGACTACGTTTGCTTTTAAATGTAACCATTGACAGTTTCAGAAGTTGAAGCACACCCCGAGGCCAGCTCCTCGCCTCAAGAGGAGCCACCCCCTCCCTACTGGATGTGTGTGTCCGACAACCCTCCACCACCCTTCCCCCACGCACTGACGTCATCAGAAGATCACGTGCCCACACCACGTCACCGACCAGAACAGAACAGCACCAGAGCAGAAGAAGATGACGAGGCATTGTCTTCGACCACTAGAGCTTCCTCGCAGAATGGATACGGGCAGTCCGGAAGATCACCCACGCATGCCAGGTCCATTTCGCTGACAGACTTGTCCAAGGGTGTGATCCTCCAGCCTTCAGCTTTTAGAGAGATTCTATGGTCAAGCACGTCGTCGTCCTCCGGTGCCGCAGAACTTTGCCCAGAAAGTGGACCGCTTGCTGAACTCTGCAGAACCAGTCTCCAGGAAGAAGGGACAGTGGTGGTGTTCCTTCCAGGACAGCTGTCCTCTCACGTTTGTCAGTCTCTTCTGCAGTCCTCCGAGACTGACGATCCCCGTTACGTCGTCTACAACACAAGGGCAAACATAGACGGGTCAGCAGATTTCAATCGGTCCAGTGCGAGGGCTGGCTGCTCTAATCCATCGTACGTTTCCACCGAAGAACCGGAAACGGAAACCGCCTCGTCGACAACTGCACAGTCTCGTCGGGCAGCTTCCGGGGGAGTTTTGTCATCAGAATCCCTTCAGAGTGAGATTTTGAAAACTATTCATTCAGGCACCATAGTATACTTTGAGAAAAGAGGTGGCAGCATGAACTGAACGATGTAGCAAGCTGCTTTTTTTTTTTCCCAAGTAAAAATGTTTTGAAATGTGCATAACTTGGCTTGAGTATGTGTACAATAAATGGATATGCCTATCTATTTTTCATTTTTGTTGATCTTTCCTGAAATAATTATATCAACTGTCAGTGTACTTCAGCTGTCAAATATGTTTGACTGGAAATAACAAACTGTAGTACTACTATTTAGTACTTAGTTAGTATGCGTCATCCATTCACTGCCGTCATTGTTAAGTTTAGTGTGTTGTCACCTCGTCAAAGTCTTTTTAAAGACGAAAATTTGGTTTTATTCGCCGTGTGTAGTGTTTATTTTACCTTCATGTGCTTGTGTGAGTGTAGCGTTTTGATGTTTTTTAGTTCAATTACTATTTATATATACTACAGAACATTGGCGACATACACAAGGCCTGTACCAATTGAGATAGCCAAAGTAATACCTAATCGTGAAGGCTTTTTTTTTAGATTAAAAGTTGCTGTAATTGTAACATCATTATGCTTTGCAGTGCATACGTATTTCGCAGAAACACTCTTGACAATAACATGAAACGAATATTGTTGTTATAGAAACAGTATACACCATGTAAAATGACATTATTAATCCATTGTTATCAGTCTGGTTGTGGTTGAGCATAATGTTTATAGTCTAGTGTAGCCCTGCGTATGTTTGTGTGCATATGCGCGCGCGCGGGTTTGTGTGTGTGTGTGTGTGTGTGTGTGTGTGTGTGTGTGTGTGTGTGTGTGTGTGTGTGTGTGTGTGTGTGTGTGTGTGTGTGTGTGTGTGTGTGTGTGTGTGTGTGTGTGTGTGTGTGTGTGTGTGTGTGTGTGTGTGTGTGTGTGTGTGTGTGTGTGTGTGTGTGTTAGTGTGTGTGTGTGTGTGTGTGTGTGTGTGTGTGTGTGTGTGTGTGTGTGTGTGTGTGTGTG
>CM065687.1:54130793-54133293 GCA_017654935.2 Phymorhynchus buccinoides
CGTCTTCCCCTATAAAAAAACCCCACCAAAAGCGTTAGAAAAGGATAGGCTTATGTGTAACCCTCATCCTCTTTTTCTTGCTTCTCCTTCTCCCTCAAATCATCCTCATCCTCATAATAGTCACCCCCCATCAAAATCAACATAATTATCGCCATCATCATTATTGTCATCATCATTTCTTCTGTTTCTTTCTTAGTACAGTAGAACCTCCCTTATAAGACCTTCCAAAAACATCCAAAATGAGGTCTTATAAGGGAGGGGTCTTATAAGGGATGCAATTTTAATACTTACAAAGAAGGGCAATGTCTCGGAGAAGTAGGTCTTATGTGGGAGGGAGTCTTATAATGGGAGGTCTTATAAGGGAGGTTCCACTGTATAGGGCACGTTCTCGTACACGCGGAAACCTACCCATTATCCGGAAAACAAACACTGGAAGTCAGAAATAATAAGCGGATAGGGTATGCGGATGGAATTCCGCGTAGCCTATAATAATGCACACGCTTGTATGATAATTGTGACCCAGCACCACGAAAGGGACATCAAGTCGCTGGGCTAGTTTCTCACAACAGGCTTGGAAAGTCAAAAATCTCATTTTGGGGTCAATTTTGAGTTATGGGTATTTTCGTGTTCTCTAACATCTTATCGTTCATATTTATAAAGGATAATCTTTAATATGGTCTCTAAATGGTCGTATAAGTGGTTTTAAAACAAGTAGGTCAATGCATTGTCTTCAGCTAGGCTAGACTTTAGACTGCGTTTTCTCACAATGGCCGACGCTCACCCTACTAACTTTAAATGCTCGTAACTATGGAACGGAAAACAATACAAGAATGGTTCTTGCATCATTACAAAAGAAGTTTTCAAATGTATAATTATCTCAGAATGGTCAGCGTGACACTTAATGTCCCTTTCGTGGTGCTGGGTCACATATTTCTTACTTCCAGATCGGGGTTTATTTCGGATGGCGGATGGGTGTCCCCGTGTATGTGCACATGCCTTTAGTACAGTGGAACCTCCCATATAAGACCTTCAAAAATCATCCAAAATGAGGTCTTGTAAGGGAGGTAATTTTAATACTTACAAAGAAGGGCAATGTCTCAGAGAAGTAGGTCTTATATGGGAGGGAGTTTTATAATGGGAGGGAGTCTTATATGGGAGGGAGTCTTATAATGGGAGGGAGTCTTATATGGGAGGGAGTCTTATATGGGAGGGAGTCTTATAATGGGAGGGAGTCTTATATGGGGAGTCTTATATGGGAGGGAGTCTTATATGGGAGGGAGTCTTATATGGGAGGGAGTCTTATATGGGAGGGAGTCTTATAATGGGAGGGAGTCTTATATGGGAGCCAGACAGAGCTAGTCCAGCTCGGGGTCCTCCGGGGTGGGCAGCTCCACGATGACCAGCTGCGTGGTGCAGCGGGACAGGGCGTGCACCCGGTCCAGGGTCTCCGAGGACTCCACGATGTGCTCGTTCTCCATGTCCCGGTTCTCCCCGGGCAGCCACACCACCACCTTCCTCTCCAGCCCCTGCAGAAAGGTGGAGAAGGCCACCACCACCTTGTCGGAGCTGGCCAGGCCCATGCCCGACAACTTGGGCCTGCAGGTGGATCGCTTCAGCTTGCTCCCTAGACCCACCACCTCCACGGGCACCCCTGCCATCCGCAGCCCCCGAACCACGCCGCTGGCGGGTGACGTCTCCACGTCCCGACCCGTAGTGACGTCACGTTTGACGTCAGCGTCGCGGAGCTCCGAGCTGCGCGTCACCACGAAGACGTCTTTGTACTGCAGAGGGTCTGGGTGAGGTGGTGGATTTTTGGAGGATTTTTTGGCGGAGGAGTTGTTGTGAGTGCTGTTGGGTGGGGGTGCTTTGGAGGATGAGGTGATGTTTCCTCCGGAAAAGCTAACTGATGGACACACACACAAAATGGTTTTGGTTATCTCCAGGGTCGGACCTGGGATACATTAGAGGGGGGGGGGGTTACAAGGAAAGACAGGGGTCTGGGGGCCGGCGTAGGCCCCAGTGGGGTCTAGGGGCAACGCCCCTGATGGGGGTCAGCTGAAGCTTTTTTAAGAAAATAAAGTGCCAAAAAACCCTTTAAATTGCACCTAAGGACAATAAAATAATAATAATGACTTCTTTCTCAATCTCTCTCCCTCTCCCTCTCCCTCTTTTCTTTCTCTTATTCGTTTTTTGGGGGAGGGGGGTATGGAACCCAGGTATCCCCCCCCCCACCCCCACCCCTGGATCCGGCCCTGGTTATCTCACAGTTCTCTTCTGTTTGTTGAAGCTTCGTTGTTGCCTAAGTTCCGCGTTATTCTTTATATTTTTCTTTCTTTTGTTTTTATGTTCTTAAATTCTAAATATCTATTGATCTTGTTGATTTTTTGTGATATTATGGTTTGATTATCACGCTTTTAGGCGCAATAAACAAAATAACTTGTAACATATATGTAAGTATTTTTTTTAAAGTTTTATATTAGATAACTGTAACGGGTTGATT
>CM065687.1:54138793-54141293 GCA_017654935.2 Phymorhynchus buccinoides
AGAGAGAGATAGAAAGAGAGAGAGAGAGCGAGAGAGAGAGAGATAGAGAGAGAGAGAGAGAGAGAGAGAGAGAGGAATGCACAATAGGAATAAGATCAGTTGAGAGAGAGAGAGAGAGAGAGAGAGAGAGAGGGGGGGGGGTGAGATCCTCAGTTGTACAAAGATAGAAGGAAGGAAGGGAACTGGGGGGGGGCTGGCACGTGAAGCGGTGGTTAACTTGCGTCAGAACACCGTGGTCGTCTGTCATATAATACTTATGTCATATTATACTTATTGTGGCGGTACCATAGCCGATGAGGTTTAACCGAGGCGTGGTTACTGCTACACATATCTGTATTATTATTTTTAAATCGGGACTTTACTGGTTTAGCACTGCCTCAGGGCATTGCCTCCAGTATTGTTCCCACCATCTTTGTATTTACAAATGCCCCACATGGCCGAAAGGCCGAAGAGGGCGTAAAACCCTATTTTCACTCTCAGAGAGAGAGAGAGAGAGAGAGAGAGAGACAGAGAGAGAGAGAGAGAGAGAGAGAGAGAGAGAGAGAGAGAGAGAGAGAGAGAGAGAGAGTCAGGAGTCAGGACATTTTTAATTGTTAGGCCATGCCCATACAATGGAGTGAGTGTGAGACAGCAACAACAAATTGACATTGCATTATTAACTTGACATTACAAAACATTACGTAAATCTTGCCGAACTTTCAAAGCTTTAAAGATAAAAACAGCCACTTTTCTTACAATACTTTTGTTTGTACGAGAGAGAGAGAGAGAGAGAGAGAGAGAGAGAGAGAGAGAGAGAGAGAGAGAGAGAGAGAGAGAGAGAGAGAGAGAGAGAGAGAGAGAGAGAGAGAGAGAGAGAGAGAGAGAGAGAGAGAGAGAGAGAGAGAGAGAGAGAGAGAGAGAGAGAGAGAGAGAGAGAGAGCGAAATTTTAATCAGAATAGGCCAAAGCCCCTTTCTGAAGAGGATCAAAATACAAACATTTAACAAATCATCAACAATCACAATGAAATAAATGTACAATTACTCAGCACACAATACAGACAACAGCGACAATATTAATAATAATAAAATACAAGGGCGTCCCCGAGCGGCAGACATGTCCGTCACCAGCAATGCCACGCACTTGCGACACCCCGTAGAGTGTCACATCCTGACACAAAAATTGGAAGGGATTCTGTCTTCTAGTTCACGAGATACAGCTTGAAGAAGAAACATATAGCGCAAAGAAGGAAATTTCAGTTTTCAAGGTCACACTTCAAGGTCAAGGTCAGCATGGTGATAATTTCTTCTCTAGGGTATACAGTACCACACACAATCTGAAGCGCTTCTGTCAAGTGCAAATGTGGAAAATATGGCTTAAAACCCAATGTGTAGACCCCTACCACTTTCAAGGCCTACCAATCGCCCGGACCGTGACCTTGACCTTGATCGGTATGCCACCATCAGAACGGGCATACGCCAAAGTACCTTCATGCCAAATTTGAAGACTCTAACACTAACGGTGTGGGAGTTATGGCCCCTGAAAGATGTTCGGTTTTCAAGGTCGTACGCCAAGGTCAAGGTCACGACGGCAAAATGGTTTGCGCGAATGCCTTCCTCTCATGGTGACACACCAGCACACAAAATTTGACGTGATTCGGTCGACCCGTTCGAAAGATATCCTTGAGACAGACAGAAGGAGAAAAAATGACCCTCCGATTTTCAGGCTCCAGCGATCTTTTTGACCTTGACCTTGACCTTGATCAGTATGCCATCAGCAGAACGGGCATAAGCCAAACCACCTCCATGCCAAGTTTCAACATCCTATGTTGATTGGTGCCCGAGATATGGCTAAAAATAGAGTTTCGGTTTTCAAGGTCTTACGTCAAGGTCAAGGTCACGACGGCAAAATGGTTTGCGCGGATCTCTTCCTATCAAGGTGGCACACCTTCACACAATATTTGACGCGATTCGGTCAAGCGGTTCGGGAGATATCCTTGGGACAGACAGAAAAAACCCGAAAAACAAAAACAAACCAGCCTATCGCAAAGTGACGGACAAAAATTAAAATAAAACAACAGCAACACAAAAGAACCTAAATCAAGCAATCCTAATTTATACTGATATACAGTCGTTTTAAAGCTCTGTATATAAATAGAGCGAGGTTAACCCTTTCACCGCCAGCAATATTTCAGCCAAAAATGTCCATTAAGTTTACCTGGGTAGAGAACAACATCCATCTGCAGTATTGGGGATTCTTCTGTGACATACATAAAATAAGGTCTATCCGTACTTCCCAAAACTAAGACAATAGCGTCTTTGGATAACAGACCCCAATTTGATGCCTTTTAGTGACATAGGTGTTATATCACTGTGGTGCTAAAATGCGACATTGGCGGTGAAAGGGCTAAGCGGCACCTTTTGGTTTCTTGACGCCAAAAGTACATTCAATCTAAGAGAGAGAGAGAGAGAGAGAGAGAGAGAGAGAGAGAGAGAGAGAGAGAGAGAGACGAGAGAGAGAGA
>CM065687.1:54181293-54186293 GCA_017654935.2 Phymorhynchus buccinoides
GTTTCTTAGACCCCTTTTGGCGTAACATTTATGCGCGCGGCGACCGTCGTCTAGAGAAACTTACCCTAGAGTATCTGTGCTCTCTCTCTCTCTCTCTCTCTCTCTCTCTCTCTCTCTCTCTCTCTCTCTCTCTCTCTCTCTCTCTCTCTCTCTCTCTCTCTCTCTCTCTCTCTCTCTCTCTCTCTCTCTCTCTCTCTCTCTCTCTCTCTCTTCTCTCTCTCTCTCTCTCTCTCTCTCTCTCTCTCTCTCTCTCTCTCTCTCTCTCTCTCTCTCTCTTACTGTTAATCGTTGTTGTTTCTGTAGCGATGTTCCTGTGTCTCAATGTTCATTTATAGTATTATTTATAGTATTAGCATGCTTAGAACCAAGGACAGAATGGAAGAATAGGCCCAGCCTAAATTCTTATCCTTGTAAAATAAAGTGTCTGAGTCTGAGTCTCTCTCTCTCTCTCTCTCTCTCTCTCTCTCTCTCTCTCTCTCTCTCTCTCTCTCTCTCTCTCTCTCTCTCTCTCTCTCTCTCTCTCTCTCTCTCTCTCTCTCTCTCTCCTTCTCATACGTGCGCGTATGTGTGCTTATTTGCTTGGTATTTCCATGTACTGTTTCTTGCGTTTTGGGTCTACATTATGATTTACTAGCTAATGTTGTTTATTCATGAACTGTTTTTGCATTTTCTCTTTTCTGATGGCAAGATGTAAAGAAGATATGCTTATTCTTAACCATCAATAAAATAAAATAAAAGATTCGTTCGTTCGTTCTCTCTCTCTCTCTCTCTCTCTCTCTCTCTCTCTCTCTCTCTCTCTCTCTCTCTCTCTCTCTCTCTCTCTCTCTCTCTCTCTCTCTCTCTCTCTCTCTCTCTCTCTCTCTCTCTCTCTCTCTCTCTCTTCTCTCTCTAGATCGTCTCTCTCTCTCTCTCTCTCTCTCTCACGTACCCGGTCATATCCTTTGAGACTCATAAACTAACGCAAACAGCGCCCGGTGCCGGTGTCGCCTTACACAATACCCAAAGTGCACACCTTCCCCCCCCCCCCCCCCCCCCCCCCCCCCCCCCCCCCACCTTCCCCCCCCCCCCCCCCCCCCCCCCCCTGGTTTCTCTCTCCCCGTTTCCTGCCGGTGCAACCCATCATACCCTCTTAGACACCTAATATGTCCAGCTATCGTGCCTCTCTCTCTCTTCTTATTTCTCCCCTGTTGTTTATCCCCGTTTCCTTTCGTTCAGGGTACATTGCTGCATCATTGCATTCACACAATACCGTTGGGTCCCAGCAGACAAGCGTGCATGCATTAACCAACAGGGAAAACAACCGATCCCAGGGATCGGGTGTGACAGCGCAAATTGTAACAACTGCGCAAAATGTAAAAACATTTGTGTGCTAATTTCGTCAAAAGGTGGGTGCCTAGTGCAAAATGTAACAATTGTTACATTTTGCGCATTTGTTGCAATTTGCGCTGTCACAATCGGGTCTTTTTCGCCAGAAAAGCTCTGCCTCGCGGTGGCTCGCACTACAGGGAACAAAGAAGGGCGAACCGTCTCTCTCGCCAGCTGTCATTCAAATGCGGCGCGCGCGAAGGCGAAAATGGAGTTTTACGTCCTCTTGGTCTGAATCAGACACATATGGGACATTTGTAAATACAAATATGGTGGGAACAATACTGGAGGCAATGCCCGGAGGCATTACGAAACCAGTAAAGTCCCGATTTTTTTCAAAATTAATACAGATAGCTGTAGCGGTGACCACGCCTCGGTTAAACCTCATCGGCTATGGTACCGCCACAAGTTAGTATAATGCGGCGCGCGCTCAGCGCTTCCCCTCTTTTATACTCCGGCCGTGCCTTTAAAGACACACTGACGCACCGCAATTAAGTCCCTCGTTTATTTCTGGGTAGATGCGACCCACATACAAATGTCCCGAACTTCAAATTGAGGCTGCTCTTTAAAAATGATGTTTCGGTTTGAGTTTGGGGGCATTTATATGGGAGTCAAACCTGGTCAAAACAAGATTTATTTTCCAGCTATAAGAGGGAACACACGTGAAACCCGTGATTTTGACACATGATCTAGTGGGTCTGTAAGATCGTGCTGGAAAAACCAGGAAACTTGATCAGGAAGGTCTCCACACCTTGCCGTTCTCTTCTTATAGATATTGTTCTTATTGTTGTTCTTCTTTTTATCTCAATGTTCATTTATAGTATTAGTTACGTATTGCATTGCTTAGAACTAAGGACAGAATGGAAGCCTAGGCCCAGGCTAAATTCTTATCCTTGTAAAATAAAGTATTTGAAGTTTGAAGTTTCTACCATGGACTAAATATAGAATCCATGTTTCTGCTTAGTCCTGCTCGCTTTTCTCTTCCTCAGTTTCATCCTCATCATCTTCTTCTTCCTCCTACTCCTACCCCCTACCCCTCCTCTTTCTCCTCCTCCTTCTTCATATTTATGTTTCTTCTTATTCTCCTTCTTATGTTCGTTCTTCTATGCGATATTATCTGATGATTTTCTATGTCCAATCCAGTCTATGTCCTTGGTGCGTTCGGGTCAAAGGAGAGAGAGAGAGAGAGAGAGAGAGAGAGAGAGAGAGAGAGAGAGAGAGAGAGAGAGAGAGAGAGAGAGAGAGAGAGAGAGAGAGAGAGAGAGTCAAAGTCATGGGGATCAGTGTGTTCTGGGGAGCTGTCGGTGGACGGTCGTGGTGGCGCCCTCGGAGGAGGACCTCAATCACGCTGGCTCCGCGACTAAGAGAATAGTGTCGTCAGCAGGGGGATTAGTAGGTGGTGTCCTGCGTAGGCCTATGTAAGCTCAGAACAGGCTCCACTGAACTCCACCCACACAGTACACATCAACAATGGTGGAGAGGACAACATACAAACAAATCAACATCTATCCAAGAGTGGCATAGCCTTCTAGCCTTGAATATGTTACGCATAAACAAATGAATATGTGACACATAAATGGCTAGAAGGCTATGCCACTCTTGGGTAGATGTTGATTTGTTTGTATGTTGTCCTCTCCACCATTGTTAATGTGTACTGTGTGGGCGAACTTGGCATATTCTTTTTTTGAGAATGATGCTTTGTTTGTCTCACTTTGGTTCTGACCCACGCACTGCTAGGTGATTGGTATCGTAATCAACTTTGGTGCAGGGGAGTTAATTAACACCCCCCCACCCCCCCACCCCCCATTTGTTCAATTTCGTTATCTCCCTCTCTTGGCCTCACTATTTCATTCAGTGTATGATGTCCTGTGTTTTTGCAGGAGGAAAGGGTGTTCTGCTATCGTCGCCTGAAGAGGAGGGGCAAGTGCGGGGGTCTGCTGAAGAAGGCCGGCTACCCCACTCCTGAGGAATGCTGCAGAGGCAAAGGGGTGGGCTATGCCACCAAGAAGGTAGGCAGGGACACAGAGAGAGAGAGAGAGGGGGGGGGGGGAGAGAAAGAGAGAGAGAAAGAGAGATCGGACAGATAGAGAAGAGAGAGAGAGAGAGACAGAGTGAGTTAGAAAGCAGAGTATGTACACACACACACGCGCGCGCACGGACGCACGCACGCACAGAGAGAGAGAGAGAGAGAGAGAGAGGGGGGGGGAGAGATAGGACAAGGGGGGGGGGGAGAGAGAGAAAGAGAGAGAGAGAAAGAGAGATAGGACAGAGAGAGAGAGAGAGAGAGAGAGAGATAGAGAGAGAGAGAGAGAGAGAGAGAGAGAGAGAGAGAGAGAGAGAGAGAGACAGAATGAGTTAGAAAGTAGAGTACGCACGCACACGCACACGCACACGCACACGCGCACACGCACACACACACACACACACACACACACACACACACAACACACATAATATATATATATGCACGCACGCACGCGCAGAGAGGAGAGAGAGAGAGAGAGAGAGAGAGAGAGAGAGAGAGAGAGAGAGAGAGAGAGAGAGAGAGAGAGAGAGAGAGAGAGAGAGAGAGAACACGTGTGTTTATGTGTGTTTGTGGCAATAAATGTGTCTACCGATGAGCCATTACTATTTGAATAAAGATAAAACTCCCTTCCCTCCTGGGTAATCAATCTGCCTGTCTATCTGTTTGTCATTCTCTCTCTCTCTCTCTCTCTCTCTCTCTCTCTCTCTCTCTCTCTCTCTCTCTCTCTCTCTCTCTCTCTCTCTCTCTCTCTCTCTCTCTCTCTCTCTATCTATCTATCTATCTATCTATCTATCTATCTATCTCACACAACAACAACAACAACAACATACAGTATTTATACGGCGCTGAATCTTGATAGAAATCAAATCAAAGCGCACACACACGTTAGCATCCATAACGCATTCAAACAAAAATGCAATACAAAGCGAACATACATGTTCGACATAAATGGTATACAGCAGAAACTGACCTAAAGGCAAGAGAGAGAAGAAGAGAAAGAGAGTGGAGCCTCAATGACGGGGGAACAGGTGGGTTTTGAGGTTAGATTTGAAGGCTGAGAGGCGGTCGGTCGCTGACGGAGGGAAAGAGGAAGTTTGTTCCAAGATGTCGGTCCTGAGACAGCAAAAGAGCGCCGACCAACAGTTGAAAGCTTATGCCTAGGGATCTGGAGAGAAAGCGGGTCAGAAACTGAACGTAAAGTGCAAGCTGGCGTATAGATGGAAATATTGTCGCAGAGGTAAGATGGAGCAGCTTTATGGATAGATTTATAGCAAAGGGTGTTTAATTTATACTCAATTCTGTCTGCGACAGGAAGCCAGTGCAAAGAACGGAGAAGAGGGCTAACGTGATCGAACTTTTTCTTCCTAAGGACAAGATGAGCAGCTGTGTTTTGAATACGCTGGAGACAAGATAGAGAAGAGACTGATAGGCCAGAAAGGAGAGCATTGCAGTAGTCAAGACGAGATAGGATGAGGGAAGTAACAAGTTTTGCTGTGGCTTCATCTGAGAGATATTTACGAATATAGCCAATGCGACGAATTTGATAGTAGCAGGACTGACAGGTCTGAGTCAGGAAACTCTGCATGGAAAGAGTATTGTCCAAAGTGAC
>CM065687.1:54198793-54215993 GCA_017654935.2 Phymorhynchus buccinoides
CCAGCACCGAGCAATGCAACGACCAGCCCTGCCCTGGTCAGTGTGTTTGTATGCACGCACAGACAGACAGACATCATACATACACGCGCGTGTGCGTGCGCGCGCACGCACATACACACGCGCGCACGCACGCACACACGCACACACACTTGCCCTGCCGCCAGCAGGTGAGTGTCTTAGTTTTGTTTCTCATTAATAAGCACATAATCCTCTTTCTCTCTCTCTCTCTCTCTCTCTCTCTCTCTCTCTCTCTCTCTCTCTCTCTCTCTCTCTCTCTCTCTCTCTCTCTCTCTCTGATGATGTTATAATATTGCTGTTTGTTTGTCTATTAATTTTTTTAAATTTTGTTTTCCAATTTTCCTTGCTCACTATTTTATTTGTTTGAGGACCTGATGAAAAGAAGTGTTGTTTTGCTTCTTCAGTTTATCCTCATTAAACATTTCAAGTTTCAAGTTTCAAGTTTCTCTCTCTTCTCTCTCTCTCTCTCTCTCTCTCTCTCTCTCTCTCTCTCTCTCTCTCTCTCTCTCTCTCTCTCTCTCTCTCTCTCTGTAAGCACGCGTGCGCGCACGCGCGCGTGTGTGTGTATGTGTGCGCGTGCGTGCGTGCGCATGCATGTGTGTGTGTGTGTGTGTGTGTGTGTGTGTGTGTGTGTGTGTGTGTGTGTGTGTGTGTGAGTGTATATGTCTGTCAGATTGACTTCTCTCTAAATTCATCACTTTGTGTCTTTCGCTCTCTCCCCCTCTTGACCCCCTATTTTCTCTCTCTCTCTCTCTCTCTCTCTCTCTCTCTCTCTCTCTCTCTCTCTCTCTCTCTCTCTCTCTCTCTCTCTCTCTCTCTCTCTCTCTCTCTCTCTCTCTGTCTCTGTCTCTCTCTCTCTCTGTTTGTCTGTCTGTCTGCAGGCCCATCTCTCTCTCTCACTCTCTCTCAACTATCGATTACACGTCCGTTTCTACCAGGCTAACTACTGTTGACCACTGATTGAATGAGGCTTAATTTAGGTCCCTGCTACGCGCTGCGTATCTGTGGGAAACCACTGATTATCGTTAACCGTTCCATTGCATTACTCTATGTACAGTGGACGGTAGCTGGGGGGCGTGGTCAGATTTCACCCCCTGCAGCGCCACGTGCGGGTCAGGGGTCAAACGGCGCGTGCGCGCGTGCGACAGCCCCGCCCCTGCCTACGAGGGCCGGGAGTGCGCGGGCAGCCCTGTTCTGGTCAGAAAATGCGAACTGGCCAAGTGCCCTCGTGAGTTGATGGCTTCTGTGTCTGCCTGTCTGTCTTGTCCGTCTGTCTGTCAATCTGTTTCTTTGTCTGTTTCTGTCTCTGTTTCTCAATTCCTCTTTGTCTCTGCCCCCCCCCCCCCCCTCTCTCTCTCTCTCTCTCTCTCTCTCTGTATTGCAGATCAACTAATTTGCTTAATATGTAGCCTAGTCTGTTGTTTTGAGTTGGAACTTGCCTCTTGTGACAGAACAAGACTACCTCATATTACCTCATGTTGCCTCTTGTTACAGACATGACTACATAATGTAGCCTCTTGTATGACTACCTCATGTAGCCTCTTGTTACAGAACATGACTACCTCATGTAGCCTCTTGTTACAGAACATGACTACCTCATGTAGCCTCTTGTTACAGAACATGACTACCTCATGTAGCCTCTTGTGACAGAACAAGTCTACCTCATATTACCTCATGTTGCCACTTGTTACAGGCATGACTGTTGCCTCTTATTATAGAGCATGACTACCTCATGTAGCCTCTTGTATGACTACCTCATGTAGCCTCTTGTTACAGAACATGACTACCTCATGTTGCCACTTGTCACAGAACATGACTACCTCATGTTGCCTCTTGTTACAGAACATGACTACCTCATGTTGCCACTTATACTGAACATGACTACCTCATTATGTCTCTTGTTACAGAACATGACTACCTGTTGCCTCTTGTTACAGAACATGACTACCTCGTGTGCTGCCTCTTGTTACAGAACATGACTACCTCGTGTGCTGCCTCTTGTTACAGAACATGACTACCTCAGTTGCCACAGAACATGACTACCTCATGTTGCCACCTGTCACAGAACATGACTACCTCATGTTGCCACTTCAGAACATGACTAGTTGCCTCTTGTTACAGAACATGACTACCTTATGTTGCCTCTTGTTACAGAACATGACTACCTCATGTTGCCTCTTGTTACAAAACATGACTACCTTATGTTGCCACTTGCTACAAAACATGTCTATCTTATGTTGCCTCTTGTTACAGAACATGACTACCTTGTGTTGTCACTGGTTACAGAACATGACTACCTCGTGTTGCCACTTGTTACAGAACATGACTACCTCGTGTTGCCTCTTGTTACAGGACATGACTACCTCGTGTTGCCACTTGTTACAGAACATGACTTGCCTCTTGTTACAGGACATGACTACCTCATATGTTGCCTCTTGCTACAGAACATGACTACCTTATGTTGCCTCTTGTTACAGAACATGACCACCTCATAGAGCCTCCTGTTGCCTGTGATCTTGTTACAGAACATGACTACCTTATGTTGCCTCTTGTTACAGAACATGACCACCTCATAGAGCCTCCTGTTGCCTCTTACTGATCTTGTTACAGAACATGACTACCTCATATGTTGCCTCTTGTTACAGAACATGACCACCACATATGTTGCCTCTTGTTACAGAACAAGACTACCTCATATGTTGCCTCTTGTTACAGAACATGACTACCTCATATGTTGCCTCTTGTTACAGAGCATGACTACCTCATATGTTGCCTCTTGTTACAGAACATGACTCCTCTTGTTACAGAACATGACTACCTCATATGTTGCCTCTTGTTACAGAACATGACTACCTCATGTTGCCTCTTGTTACAGAACATGACTACCTCATATGTTGCCACTTGTTACAGAACATGACTACCTCATGTTGCCTCTTGTTACAGAACATGACTAACTCATGTTGCCTCTTGTTGTTACAGAACACGGCGGATGGTCTCTGTGGTCCACGTACTCGCAGTGCTCAGCCACGTGCGGGAAGGGCGTGCGCACGCGCACCCGGGAATGCAACAGCCCCCGCCCTCTGCACGGCGGGGAGGAGTGTGAGGGAGAGAAGGAGCAGACCACCCCCTGCTCCAGTCCCAGGCCTTGCCCCAGTCAGTGTCTGGAAAGACTGATAAGTGACCCCTTCTTAAGAGCTTAGGTTTCGTTTTGTACCCCTCCCCCTCACTTTTTCAATTTGGGTCAACGTTTTTTCTTCCCATATCGTAGTAATAAGATTTGAATTTCCTTTGACTCCCTTCAGAATTCTCTAATTCGATTCAAAATTGTTATTTTTATTTCACTAGTTAACCCCCTTTTTTGTATTCAGCTAATTCAGTGAGTTAGTGAGTAAATCTTTTGTTTTCTTTCTGGACTTGTGTTCATATTATTTTGATGATGATCGTGCGAGTTACATTGCATTGAATAACAGTTGGGGGTGGGTGGGTGTCACATTATAGATGCGGGTTGAGAGATTGTCGTCCTTTATATTAGGAGTAGAGGTAGGTTTGAATAGAAAACCTAACCCTACTTGACGATAAGTTAATCTACCCACCGCTACGCATTTCTTTTTTATGCAATTGCTTCGTGGCTTCGCTCCATAGCATAGATAAGCCTACTCCCATATTATGCTTACGTTACTGCAGGCATCAGAACTGTCAGAGGATTTCAGAGGATTCATAATTTCTGACAGAGGATTGGCTTCTCTTGTCAGAAGTTTTGGCTTTTCATTCTGTGAATTTTTATGTTTTACGTCCTCTCGGTTGCGAAGAACTTTAGTACTTTAAATAAAGTTAACAATTTTATTCTGTGTTATATTTCCCGTTAACCCTTTCACCGCCAGCCATTTTTCAGCCAAAAATTTCCATTAAACATGAAAAATATTTGTCTGCAATAGTGGGGATTCTTCTATGGCATTGTATAAAGTAAGGCCTATCCTTACCTCCCAAAGTTATGAAAATAGGCTCTTTGGATAACAGACATTGGTTTGAGGCCTTTTCGTGACATGGGTGTTAACCCTTTCGCCGCCAGCCATTTTTCTGCCAAAAATTACCATTAAACTTAACTTGGTAAAAAAAATTTGTATCTGCAATATTGGGAATTCTTCTGTGATGTCTATAACATTAAGCCTATTGTTACCTCCTAAAAATTTTTTTAAATGGGTCTTTGGATAAGAGGCCCTGATTTGACGCCTTTTATTGACTTGGGTGTTAAACCATTGTGGTGCATAAATGCGACATTGGCGGTGAAAGGGTTAAATCATTGTGGTGCTAAAATGCGACATTGGCGGTGAAAGGGTTAAGTAGCATTTTAAAGCGATTTCTCACTGTATTCATCCTTTTGGGTGATGTTGGGAACTCTTCAGTGCTGTCCCTCTACAGTCTGGGGCCTTGATGGCCCTTTTACGGTCCGCAGTTTCCAGAGGATTGGACTCCAGACTGTTCTGATGCCTGGCTAGTTACACTAAGGCCACAGAAGGACAAGAACAGGGTAGTCGGTGGTGGCCCATTTTTAGCTGCTGGCAGGGGGGGGGGTGGGGGTGGGGTCGGGGCTGTTTATGGAAAAGACCAAATCGTGTGTACAATCAATGCATTGTTGCTGTGGTTACATGTAGGTCATTAAGACCTCTTAGTAGGGGATGTTGGATCTCTTCTCTCTCTGTCTCTCTCTCTGTCTCTCTCTCTCTCTCTCTCTCTCTCTCTCTCTCTCTCTCTCTCTCTCTCTCTCTCTCTCTCTCTCTCTCTCTCTCTCTCTCTCTCTCTCTCTCTCTCTCTCTCTCTCTCTCTCTCTCTCTCTCTCTCTCTCTCTCTCTCTCTCTCTCTCTCTCTCTCTCTCTCTCTCTCTCTCTCTCTCTCTCTCTCTCTCTCTCTCTCTCTCTCTCTCTCTCTCTCTCTCTCTCTCTCTCTCTCTCTCTCTCTGTCTGTCTCTCTCTCTCTCTCTCTCTCTCTCTCTCTCTCTCTCTCTCTCTCTCTCTCTCTCTCTGTCTGTCTCTCTGTCTCTCTCTCTCTCTCTCTCTGTCTCTCTCTCTCTCTCTCTCTCTCTCTGTCTGTCTCTCTCTCCTCTCTCTCTCTCTCTCTCTCTCTCTCTCTCTCTCTGTCTGTCTCTCTCTCTCTCTCTCTCTCTCTCTCTCTCTCTCTCTCTCTCTCTCTCTCTCTCTCTCTCTCTCTCTCTCTCTCTGTCTGTCCCTTCTCTCACAGACTTGTCATACATAAGGCATCAGTAGAAGTTCCAATGGTGAGAATTCAAAGACTGAGTTTCTGTACACTTTACCTACACAATAATTGCATGGGTGCAACTCCCCCCAAATGAAAAAAAACCTGAAAGGCAGGGGTCCAGGGACCCATGGCCCCGGCAGGATATAGGGACATAACCCTGTCAGATGATTCGGGGGGGGGGGGGGGGGGGGGTCAACTTAAGAGACGGAGAGATAGCGAGACAAACAGACAGTTAAAATGATAGACAGAGACCGTTTGAGTCTGATAAGCCTTGTAAAATTATTACATTGCCTTTGTAAACTTCCAAGATAGAACAAAACGCCCCAAATCGCTTGTGGTCAAATTTTGTTTTTCGCTTTATTTTTTGATGAATTAAAAAAAAAAAAGGTCATGAATAAAAATCCGTTTAACGTCCTCCGGTCTGAAACAGACACATATGGGACATTAGTAGATATAAAGATGGTGGGAACAATCCTGGAGGCAATGCCCGGAGGCAGTGCAACTCCAGGAAAGTCCCGAATTTTAACGATACAGATGTACAATCAAGCTGTAGCAGCTAAATATAAACATCATTGAAACTGAAGTTCAGTTTCTGGTAAAATAAAAAATACTGAAATCAGTGTGAAACTGAAAGAGTAGCACCCATATAATTGGTACTGTAGGCCTATTGCTTTTTTTATCATACAGACGGGCAGTACAGTATACCTACATTTGATATGAACGCGATGTATTGTCCTTCATTGTCAAGTTGTTGTTATAGTTAATGGCGGGTGGAGCGAGTGGAACGACTACGGGTTTTGCCGGGCACCGCGCTGCGACTGGGGGTTCCGCATCCGCACACGACTCTGCAGCAACCCCCGACCCAAGCATGGCGGCGCCCATTGCCACGGAAACCAGTACGAACGAGTGGAGTGCTTCAACGACCAGGACTGCCCGCGTGAGTGTCTTCAATAGTGTCTCTTCGCAATACAAGCCTTTTTTTTCCAAAGGAAACAGCTCCAGTTGTTTGTTTTTTACTGCACTACAAAAAACAACAACGCTTCAACCACAATGAGTGACCTTCACCCACCCCATCCAAAATGGCTACTCTCTCCAGCATCTCCGCCAAGGAGGAATCGCCGTTTTGACGGTTTAATTTCTAGGAAACCACAGCGAAGTGAGTGTTCCGATCCTTGAAAAGGCTGTCTTTCTGGTGATCTCGACGTGTTTCTTGCAAAAACTCATCCGTCAGGGTCCACCTTTAAGAGCTTAGGTTTCGTTTTGGAAGTTCTGTGCTACCAACTTCCTTTTACCGTATTTTTCAGACTCTAAGGCGCGCCTTTGTATAAGGCGCACCCCCCAAATTTTACCCAAATTTCAGATGTCATTATACTTTCTTACTATTTTATCAGCCACATTATAAGGCGCAGGGGTCTGATCGAGTCTGGGGAGGGGGAAATATCGCCTTATAGTCAGAAAAATACATTAATTTGTGAGTCTCCCTCATAGTCCCCCCCACCTTCTGGAAGTTCTGTGCTACCAACTTCCTTTAATTTGTGAGTCTGCCTTATAGTCCCCCCACCTTCTGGAAGTTCTGTGCTGCCACCTTCCTTTTAATATGTGAGTCTGCCCAATAGTTCTCCCGCCTTCTGGAAGTTCTGTGCTACCAACTTCCTTTTAATTTGTGAGTCTGCCGAATAGTCCCCCCACCTTCTTGAAGTTCTGTGCTGCCACCTTCCTTTTAATATGTGAGTCTGCCCAATAGTTCTCCCGCCTTCTGGAAGTTCTGTGCTACCAACTTCCTTTAAATATGTGAGTCTGCCCAATAGTTCTCCCACCTTCTGGAAGTTCTGTGCTACCAACTTCCTTTTAATTTGTGAGTCTGCCCAATAGTCCCCCAGCCTTCTGGAAGTTCTGTGCTACCAACTTCCTTTTAATTTGTGAGTCTGCCCAATAGTTCTCCCGCCTTCTGGAAGTTCTGTGCTGCCAACTTCCTTTTAATTTGTGAGTCTCCCCAATAGTTCTCCCACCTTCTGGAAGTTCTTTTCTACTTCCTTTAATTTGTGAGTCTGCCTAATAGTTCCCCCACCTTCTGGAAGTCATAATCTACCAACTTCCTTTATTTTATGAGTCTGTCCGATAGTTCCCCCACCTTTTCCACGTTTGTGCGTGTGTGCGGACACATATATTCACACATTTGTCAAAGAGGACAAAATAAAACCTCCTTTAAGCCTACCTAAAAAAAAAGCCTACCTGAAAAGAAATTTTTTTTTAAAGGGAGGGGGGGGGGGTAGGAAAAAAGGAACAAAGAAAATAGGAGGAAAGGAAGGAAAAAAGAAAAGAAAGGGTTAAAAATGAAGGCGGAAGTGGTGGTGGGTTGCATGATGAGTGAGCAAAATAGCGGAGAGCGGATGAATGATTGGGTGTGGTGTCAGAGTTACATATTTGTTCATGTAAATTTATGTTTCATACTTTTATTTAATATTTTTTATTTTACACGGTGGAAGACAAGTTTCCATGTGCGTTGTACAATGCCAATGGACAATAAAGAAACTTATGACTTATGACTTATGACTTATGACTTACCATCTCTTACCGGAAGACATAAGAAAGTACATTAGGGGAAGATGGGGTAAAAAGCGCATGTGCGGGTAAGAAGCCCACCCCAATTATCTCATGAAATGAAGCAAATTTCAGTCTCATTTTGCCCATCAGACGAGCGTTAATGTCTAGCATTCATCTCATGGGCAAATTTGACTGAAATTTTCTTTATTTCATGAGATAATTGGGGTGGGCTTCTTACCCGCCCATGCGCTTTTTACCCCGTCTTCCCCTAATTAAGTCGAAATCTGAATATAGCAGCAACATAGCAACACTGATGTGTATTCTGTGTTTTGGAAACGCCTATCTGTTTGTCATTCTGGCTATAACCAATTTAGAGCTATTGCCCGTACACTCCAACTATCACGATAAACATTCTTGATCAGCATCACCCTAGGAAGCAATGTGGTGCAATGAAACAGTGCAAGCTTTCACCAAACAACCCAACCATGGATAATACTGACAGGGGAAGCAACTGCTCTGCACATCAATCGATTCCTCGACACACTTGTCTCCCTTGAACTGACAGTCTCTTTTGAGGTTTGCGATACATGCTGTTTTGAACAAGCTTGAGGTTTGCGATGCATGCTGTTTTCAGCAAGCTATTACAGCTTGCTGAAAACAGCATGTATCGCAAACCTCAAAAGAGACTGTCAGTTCAAGGGAGACAAGTGTGTCGAGGAATCGATTGATGCGCAGAGCAGTTGCTTCCCCTGTCAGTATTGTCCTTGGTTGGGTTTTTAGGTGAAAGCTTGCACTTTTTCATTGCACCACATTAATTAATGTGGCTTCCTAGGGTGATGTTGATCAATAATGTTTATCGTGATAGTTGGAGTGTACGGGCTGTAGCTCTTTGGTTATAGCCAGAATGACAGACAGACAAACAGATAGGCGTTTCCAAAACATAGAATACACTTCAGTGCTGCTATTATTGTGGAAAAGTGGGTGGGAGTAATAGGATTGAGGTGTGTGTAATGGGTGTTTGGAGGGGGGGAAGCGGTGTTGGGTAGGATAATAGGAGATGAATTGAGATAATAAGTGGGCCTACATTTTCTAGTCAGAATTTGAAAATTGGGTTGCTCCAACCTGGAGAGCGTGTCGCAGCCAGTGCAGTGCAACCTTTTTTTGGATGGGGGTGAACTCGGGAGACAACTGATCAATGTGGTTTATACCAGGTAACAGGACTCTCCCTGCTCTTATCGACTTTGTTACTGTTGCAGATTTGTTTTACTTGCATAAAGCGCACAGGTCAGACTTGCTTGAAGTCCCCCCCACCTGAAGGACTCGACGTTCAGTTTGATTTTTCTGTCGAATTGGAAAGAAAGGGGCGAGGCTGGGATTTGAAACCCAGTCGCTCATGCATTGAATTGGCAGACGAACGTCTTAACCATCCTGCCACCTCCTTTCCTGTTGCAAAGCAAGAGGCTAAGACAATGTGACATAGCGTTGCTAAAAATGTACATTTTTCTTCTCTAACAAGATTGTTCAACATTGGAATAACTTAGCAACTAACATCACAAAAGGCATTATATTTAATATGGCTTGTACCCACATGTCGTCATATCCGGCCACAAGGAGCGCCATACTATGGGAGACCGCCATCTTAGTCAGTAACTTTGTTTGAAAAATGCCTGTTTACACACAAATCTGACTAAGATGGCGACACTTCCGTTGGAAGGGTCGAGATGCGCACACAGGTCGGGGGGGGGGGGGGGGGGGGGGGGCATTAACACTTTGAAAAATCTTCAGGACAAAGATCCTGATATGATATGTGCGTTAAATTCTATCGATGATTAAAAATTAAAGTCCATTCCTTCTTTTTATAAATAAATTAAGATTAGCTTAGTTTAGGTTTGTGCAATCATCGTGAAACATATCGTCTGTGAAATTCAGAAGCCTCCTATCTCAATTTTTGTAGTTTTGAGAAAAATGAAAACTTTAAAAATTAGCCGCGTTTACCACAATTGATAAACTATGATGAATATGTTGTTCAAGACATTGCGAGTTTAGTCCTGCATTTTGTTAACTTTTTATATTTTTTGCTATACTTGAAAAGAACGAAGATACGAGGTTTTTGAATTTGGGACTTACGAGTTTTTCTTCAATTTACACAACCTCATTTACCCCAGACAGAAAGTTGTTAGAGATACGAGCTTTTGATGGAAGGTGGCGGGAAAAATTAGAGAGCTGACTATGTATCTAACTCACCCCCCCCCCAATAAAAATACAAGGTTTTTGAATTTCACTGACGATCTCTTAAAATGGCACAAACGAGAAAGGGCATAAAAGTGCCACGAGGCCCACTTCTAGCTCTAGTCTACTACTATGCTACTACTATATTGACAGGCAACGGGTCGTGGTGTCCGTGGAGCGAGTGGTCAGCCTGCTCCTCGTCCTGTGCGGACGACACCTCTCTCCAGGTGCGTCAGCGAACCTGCACCTGTCCTGAGCCGCGCTTTGGTGGAAACGACTGCGAGGGTGAGGGGCACAGGATTTCTGTGTGTGTGTGTGTTACGTGTGTGTGTGTGTGTGTGTTACGCGTGTGTGTGTGTGATAATTATGTGTGTGTGTGTTACGTGTGTGTGCGTGTGTGTGTGTGTGTGTGTGTGTGTGTGTGTGTGTGTGTGTGTGTACGTGTGTGTGTGTGTTACGTGTGCGTGTGTGTGTGTGTGTGTTACGTGTGTGTGAGTTTGTGTGTGTGTTATGTGTGTGTGTTACGTGTGCATGTGTTTGTGCGTTACGTTTGTGTGTGTGTGTGTGTGTGTGTGTGTGAGAGAGAGAGAGAGAGAGAGAGAGAGAGAGAGAGAGAGAGAGAGAGAGAGACAGAGAGAGAGAGAGAAACAGAGAGAGAGGCAGAGAGAATATACTTGTCTATGTACCTCTATGTGTATGTCCTAGGCAACATGACTATGCAATCTTGCTCATGCGTGCACGCGCGCGTGTGTGTGAGTGTAGGCCTATGTTTTCTTACTGCTGTATTTTGCAGAATGTTATCAGTTTTAAACTTTTTCTCTCATTTTAATCTTTTGAAATGGGGACTTCTACGACGCAAATCTGCCTACATATTTCAAGAAAAGGCTTAGGATCAAAGTACAGTAATGGAAACACACTACTAAAAATATATCAAAGTTACAATCTATATTCAGGTGTTTTTAAAAGTCCAGTCTATAGAAAATTATCTAGTTCTTCACAAAATTTAATTTCAATCTTTTCATGCTCTGCTGACATAGGCCTAGAGAAAGACCGACATAAACTAACCTATATAAGGGTGGAATCCTAGTAAGCCTTTAGGCTGATATAATTAATTTATTGTCTGTCGTCACTGCAAACCAGGGGCGGATTGGAAGGGGGGGGGGGGGGGGGGGTCCTGGTTACAGTCCCTCCTCCATCTCAGTCTTTTTTTTCTCTCTCTCTCTCTTCCAGATTGTATTACTCTAGTTTAACACGTTTCTTCAATAATCGGATGTATATCCACCCCTGCTTTTTGCAGTATTTGTCAGAATAATGGAAGTCTACTGAACATTTGACTGTCTGTTTTAAAGACCCACCAGGCCACGTGTCAAAATCACGGGTTTCACGTGTTTTCCCTCTTATAGCTGGTAAGACATCTTGTTTTGACCAGGTTTGACTCCCATACAAATGTCCTCAAATTGAAAACGTAACATCATTTTAAAGAGCAGCCTCAATTTAAAGTTGGGAATATTTGTATGTGGGTCACAGCTACCCAGAAAAAAACCTAAGGCACTTAATCGTGGTGTGTCAGTGGGTCTTTAAGAAGTTGGAGCAGCCATACCACTCGTCATGCTAGCAACTAAGTGTCATTAATAATTATATTCACACATATTGACAAATAACTGCATGTCGTTAAAAAAATGTTTTATTCCCACAGGTGACAGCCTGGACGTGAGAGACTGCACCGACCTTCCTTTCTGCAGTAGCGATAACGAGGAAGGTGAGAACATGCCACTAAGGGAGAAACGTGCGGGCAGAAGTGTAGTCTAGTCTGTAGTAGTACAACACAAATGCCTCATTGTGCTTACTTGTAGATTCAGATCCATCGTTCAATAATTATTACTTTTTTTCTGGGGGTTTTTACGTTCGAAGAAGCAAGCGAAGAGATATTTTCTTAACTGAAGATTGTTCTTGAATGTTGATGGTGTGAAAAAATATCACTGTTCCTCTGTGTGTGTGTGTGTGTGTGTGTGTGTGTGTGTGTGTGTGTGTGTGTGTGTGTGTGTGTGTGTGTGTGTGACTGTGTGCACACGCTTGTGTTCATGTGTGTGTGACTGTGTGCTCACGCTTGTGTTCATGTGTGTGTGACTGTGTGCTCACGCTTGTGTTCATGTGTGTGTGTGTTCATGTGTGTGTGTGTGTGTGTGTTCATGTGTGTGTGTTCATGTGTGTGTGTGTGTGTGTGTGTAAGCGTGTGGAGTATGCGTGTCTTCCTCTTTCTCACTTTTATTAAATCAATCCCTCGCTACTCACACTATAAAATCGCTGCAGCAATATTATAATTCCAATTCCATATTCATATTGAATTCCTTCCCCAACTGCAGAAAGGATGAACAAACACACATACAAGTACTGAAGTAGGCATATAATGTGAACACCAACACACACTGACTATGACTCAAGTCTGCAAGGAAAATAGAGCTTTCGACAAACATGTTCTTTCTTTACCCCTTCTTTTTATTTTTATTGTTATTTGGTATATTATAGTCACAGATACTTATCTCTGTGAAATTCGGACTGCTCTCCCCCGGCGAGCGCGTCGCCGCAAAGTGGAGCGCCTACCCAATTTAAAAAAAAATTAAAATTGGGTAGCGGGCAGTGTGAGGAGGGTGTGTGGACACACTTGGAAAACCTAGCTATCAATTTGGCCATACCAGGCAGCGGGATTTCTCCCAGCTCTTACCGACTTTCAACTGTCGTGGGATTTTTTATGTGCGTAAAGTGGACAGGTCAGACTAGCTTTAAGTCCCGATCCGAAGGACTCAACTTTCAGTTCGATTTTCCTGTCAACCTAGAAAGAAAGGGCGAGGCCGGGATTCAAACCAGGGTCACTCACGCTGCAGTCACGCATTACATTTGGCAGGCGAACGTCTTAACCACTCTGCCACCTTTCTCCCTCAATCTCAAAATCTGTCACTTTTATGAAAATTATCCAAGGCTGATCCTAACCCTAACCCTTCCCCAGAATGTTGCTTCTCAGTGAAAATTGTCACTTTGGAAATTTGAGTGGGATATAAAGTACACCAAGTACAGTACAACATGTCACCAAGTACAACCTGTCACCAAGTAAAGTACAACCTGTCACCAAGTAAAGTACAACCTGTCACCAAGTACACCCTGTCACCAAGTACACCCTGTCACCAAGTACACCCTGTCACCAAGTACACCCTGTCACCAAGTACAACCTGTCACCAAGTACAACCTGTCACCAAGTACTAAACACTTGGAAACAGATGTTTTCGTTTCCAAGCACCACACATCTGGAACAATCTCCCTTTCTCTCTCCATCTCTGTCTTCTTTCAAAACTGGCCTCAAGACGCATCTTTTCAGAAAATATCTCTGTTCATTT
The DNA here is from genome assembly GCA_017654935.2 of Phymorhynchus buccinoides. Lineage (NCBI taxonomy): Eukaryota > Metazoa > Mollusca > Gastropoda > Neogastropoda > Raphitomidae > Phymorhynchus > Phymorhynchus buccinoides. The sequence goes on from CM065687.1 coordinate 54,212,227, forward strand.
CTGTCTGTCCATCCACTGTCAGTCAACCTTATAAATAATTTGTGTTGTATGTAGGTATTTTAAATGTGAGTTGTGTGAGTGCGATAGTGATTTTTTTTTCTTCTAAATAATTTTAAGTACATGTATTTTGAATATCTTTTGTGTGCGTGGGGTAAACTTACTTCTTTTTTTTTTCATGTAAAGCGCGGTGAGTCCTGCTCTGTCAGGAGAATAGCGCTATAGAAGATTTATTATTATTATTATTATTACAAGATGGCTGAACTGTTTTGTTATTACATCTTCATATTATTCTCTGGTTCAGGTGCAGGGGATGAAGGCAAGTCTCACAAGTGTGGAGATGAGGGACTGGAGGGATCTGGAAAGGAAGAGGGCTGCGACCAGGCAAGAGATGATTTTCAGTATTTTGTTTAAATTTTTATATAAATGATTTGTTATATGTGACCCAGCACCACGAAAGGGACATTAAGTCGCTGGGCTAGTTTCTCACTGTTATATGTGACCCAGCACCACGAAAGGGACATTAAGTCGCTGGGCTAGTTTCTCACAACAGGCTTTTAAAGTCAAAAATCTTTTTTTTTTAATCAATTTTGAGTTATGGGCATTTTCGTGCTCTCTAACATTTCATCTTTCATATTTATAAAGGACAATCCTTGTTATGGTCTATAAATACTCCAAAAAGTGCTTTTAAATGAGTAGGGGTTGATGTATTTTCTTCAGCTAGGCTAAACTTTAGACTGTGATTTCTCAAAAATCAACAGCCAAGTCACTCTACTTTTAAATGCTCATAACTCTGGAACGAACAAAGATGCAATGATGGTTCTTGTATCATTAGAAAGACAATTGTCTGAAGTTTTCAAATGTATAATTTTCTCAGAATGGTCAGTTTGACACTTAATGTCCCTTTCGTGGTGTCAGGTTACATATATAAAATGGTTACATTAGTGTGTTTGCTTTTTGATGAGACTTTACTAGATTAACCCTTTCACCGCTAATGTCGCATTTTAGCACCACAATGGTTTAACACCCATGTCACTTAAAGGCATCAAATCAGGGCCTGTTATCCAAAGACCCTTTCTACCTTAATTTTGGGAGGTAAGGATATGCCTAATGTTATATATGTCACAGAGGAATTCGCAATATTGCAGAAATATTTTTTTCTCTATCCTGTTAAGCTTAATGGTATTTTTTTGGCTGAAAAATGACTGGCGGCGAAAGGGTTAACAAAAATAATAATGCAATGATTTTAAAATTCTTTCAAATGTTTTGTGCTTCTTGACAACAAATTAAAGAACAAACATTTATTTTATTTTATAGATCTATAGGATTAGAAATTGAAGGTTTTCAACTGTTATTACTAACACTAAATAACAAAAAAAGATTCAAGAAGTTGTGGAAGCATGCACATATGCACATCTTTCTATGATAAGGGAAGGGTGTATGTCATATTGTGTATGTGTGCATGCGTTTGCGTGCAAGTCCAAACGTGTGTATGTGCAAGCATGTATGCATGCATGTGCATGTGTCTGTGTGTACATGTGTGTCAATCATTGTGTTTATTCCAAACAGGGAGACTAACTGTATTTTATTTATCAAGGAAATTATTATTTTTAATAATAATAATAATAATAATAATTGTACATTTATATAGTGCTTTACCTCAGATGAGCCCAAAGCGCTTTACAATCAATGATTCATCAACAGACAACAAAAACAGCATTAACCAGCAACAGCGCATATACAGAGCAACTCTCTCTCTCTCTCTAACACACACAGACGCACACACATATTTATCGACGCCAACTCATTCATACCCCATTCGGTAAGCCACAGCAACCAAGCCGCATGGACTGACCACATACACCAACACACATACACAAACACCCTCACACAAAAACGTACGCACGCAGACAGACACACAGACACGCACACAAACATAGATACACACACACACATGCGTGCACACACAACACACAAAACCAAAACACACACAAGCACACATGTATGCACACATGCATGCTCACATACACACAACACACACACACATACACACACACATATACTCACACACACGCACCACAAAACACAGCACAAACCTCTTATTCATTCTTCCCTCACGTGCACACAACGATAGACAACTGATCAAATATTTAGGGCGCAGCAGGGAAAAAGATGGGTTTTAAGAGAGGTTTTGAATGAGGAGACTGAGTTGGAGTGTCGGAGAGGAGAAGGCAGAGAATTCCACAGAGATGGTGCTTGACAAGAAAAAGAACGTTGGCCAGCAGATTTGAGACGGATGGAGGGAATGGAAAGGAGACGAGAATCAGAAGACGAACGTAGTTGGCGAGCTGGGACATAGAGATGAAGAAGATCAGAGAGATACATGGGAGCTTGATCATTCAGTGACTTGAAGGCAAGGAGGAGAAGTTTGTAGTCAATATGTGATTGAACTGGGAGCCAATGTAGGGAACGAAGAACCGGAGTGATGTGATCGTACCTAGGGGAGCGAGAAATGAGACGAGCAGCATTATTCTGGACCCGTTGGAGCTTAGAGATGAGAATTGATGGACAGCCAGCAAGAAGTGAGTTACAGTAGTCAAGGCGAGACAGGACAAAAGCACATACTAGAGTCTTCAGGGCATCCTGAGAGAGGAAACGGCGGATGGAACTAATTCTTCGAAGTTCTAGATAGCAAGCCTTGCAAACATTGGAAACATGCTGTTTGAAAGAAAGGGTTTGGTCCAAAGTAACACCTAGATTGCGGACGGATGCCGATAGCTTGATCTCAGTGCCATCAATGTCGACAGAACCTGGGAGAACCTGAGTTTTAATTGTGTGGTTAGAGGCTACAAGAATCATCTCTGTCTTTTCAGCATTTAGTTGCAGTTTGTTGTAAAACATCCATGTTTTAACAGCAGAGATGCACAACAGCAGAGATAACACAGCATTAACATTTTGTCCGTAATTCACGGACTATAAGCCGCTACTTTTTTTTTTACCCCCCCTGCGGCTAGTACAGTGTCGCAGTCTAAACGTTACCGAAAGTGAAAGTAAATTCAACTCAGTGGCATCCTTGATTCAGACCTTTGATCTGTGGCCTTGTTCACGGTTGATGACAAAAAAATCACCTTGATTTTGGTATATTTTTCACAAAATGACGATGTTTCGCGGTCCGACACTTTCGCCTTGGCAGTCAACACACCCGCGATCAACTCTAGAATCAACCGGAAGCGGACATCTTGCATCGCCACGCTTCTGCGTTACTTTTTTCAGATTTTTTTGTAAAAAGTAGGGCTTATATTACGAAGCGGCTTGTAGTCCGTGAATTACGGTACATGTGCACTCCATGTTACGAAGCGGCTTGTAGTCCGTGAATTACGGTACATGTGCACTCCATGTTACGAAGCGGCTTGTAGTCCGTGAATTACGGTAATGGAACTGTGTGTGTTGTTTTCTCATTGCAGGAAGAAGACCGAGGAGGACATTGAAGAAATGCCCAGGACATTTGGTTTTCACCCCTGTCTATATATAACCAGCAGCAGTCTAACAATTCTAAACTTTGTCATCCTTTATATATATATATACATGTGACCCAGCACAATGAAAGGGACATTAAGTCGATGGGCTAGTTTCTCACAACAGGCTTGCAAAGTCAAAAATATCATTTTTGATCAATTTTGAGTTATGTGCATTTTCGTGCTCTCTAACATCTCATCTTTCATATTTATAAAGGACAATCTTTGTAATGGTCTCTAAATACTCCAAAAAGT
>CM065687.1:54231493-54238993 GCA_017654935.2 Phymorhynchus buccinoides
TCTATCATCATCAAATTTGGTATACTAGTTTGCCAAGATGCAAGCTATCCACTGATGTATTTAGTTTTACATTAAGGTCAAGGTCGCGCCAGTTACGGGGTTCAAACCCCAAAAGACATAATCGCTAATATCTCGCGAAGTTTTGCATGTATTTCAATGCAGGTTTTGTTCACAACATTTCTTGTTGTTTGTTTGTTTGTTGCTGTTGTTGTTGCCTTACCCTGGCTAAAAAAACCACTCCAGGGATTATCCCAACAGCGGAAGTACTTGAACACTATGGTACAAACGCATCAGCTACGGACGAGAACATTACGTGTGTCGCCGTTTTGGATTACCCTCCGCCACGTTGGGGCAGCCACACTCCGATTTCGGGGGAGGGTTATCGCCACGAAATGGAAAAGACACAAACCTTTTGAGAAAGAGAGTCGTAAGCTTGAAGGAGATGTCTAAAACACAACTTTGCCAGAACAGGGATTGACAAGGAGGGTGGTGTTGTGTTGAGGAGGGTGAGGGTGGGGCAGTGGTGGGGGTGGGGGTAATTTGGTAGCGGAGGTTAATGGAGGTGGAAGCAGGAGCCAAGGCAGCTTGGCATTAATCTGAAGGGATCCCCCCCCCCCTGGAAATGTTTGATGGGATGCTCCCAGACACCCTAAAGACTTGCAGGCCGCTAGATAATGCCTCGGTCAATACTGTTGGCGTGATGGGCCTTCGGAGGATCTGGGTTTTTTTTAATTTTTAGACACAGATTATAAAGAAGAATTGGCTGACTTTCTTTACCTATAAAAAACACACACACACACAACAATACTTGAACAGACTGCAACGTCAGTGGAACAATGCAACAAATAAAGAAGCACACGACAAGTGTAAAGTGACGTTATTTTATTCACAAGAGACAAAACAAAACATCTGGATATTTCGGCGAATGCGCCTTTATCAACATAAACACACACAAAACAGCAAACAGGAAAGACAGCAATGATTAGTAACTGATCGCTTCTCGGCCTTTTGGCTGGGACAGTGATTCAGGAACATACATTTTTGTTTATACCGTGGTTGGTTTGTTCAGCCCGTCGTACATGGCGAAAGCCGATACGCGACGTTAAACTGAACTTCCATCCAAAGACAGCAAAAAGAGCAAAAAACAATACTTCCCCTCTACAACCAAATCTGTGAATTATTCTTTTTTTTTTTACCTTCACACATCATACTTTACTATAACAAACTAACACCAGCATTACCTTCACACATCATACTTTACTATAACAAACGAACACCAACATTCCCTTCACACATCATACTTTACTATAACAAGCTAACACCAGCATTACCTTCACACATCATACTTTACTATAACAAACTAACACCAGCATTACCTTCACACATCATACTTTACTATAAAAAAAATAACACCAACATTACCTTCACACATCATACTTTACTATAAAAAAATAACACCAACATTACCTTCACACATCATACTTTACTATAGCAAACTAACACCAACATTACCTTCACACATCATACTTTACTATAACAAACTAACACCAACATTACCTTCACACATCATACTTTACTATAACAAACTAACACCAACATTACCTTCACACATCATACTTTACTATAGCAAACTAACACCAACATTACCTTCACACATCATACTTTACTATAACAAACTAACACCAACATTACCTTCACACATCATACTTTACTATAACAAACTAACACCAACATTACCTTCACACATCATACTTTACTATAACAAACTAACACCAACATTACCTTCACACATCATACTTTACTATAACAAACTAACACCAACATTACCTTCACACATCATACTTTACTATAACAAACTAACACCAACATTACCTTCACACATCATACTTTACTATAACAAACTAACACCAACATTACCTTCACACATCATACTTTACTATAACAAACTAACACCAACATTACCTTCACACATCATACTTTACTATAACAAACTAACACCAACATTACCTTCACACATCATACTTTACTATAACAAACTAACACCAACATTACCTTCACACATCATACTTTACTATAGCAAACTAACACCAACATTCCCTTCACACATCATACTTTACTATAACAAACTAACACCAACATTACCTTCACACATCATACTTTACTATAACAAACTAACACCAACATTACCTTCACACATCATACTTTACTATAACAAACTAACACCAACATTACCTTCACACATCATACTTTACTATAACAAACTAACACCAACATTACCTTCACACATCATACTTTACTATAACAAACTAACACCAACATTACCTTCACACATCATACTTTACTATAACAAACTAACACCAACATTACCTTCACACATCATACTTTACTATAACAAACTAACACCAACATTACCTTCACACATCATACTTTACTATAACAAACTAACACCAACATTACCTTCACACATCATACTTTTACTATAACAAACTAACACCAACATTACCTTCACACATCATACTTTACTATAACAAACTAACACCAACATTACCTTCACACATCATACTTTACTATAACAAACTAACACCAACATTACCTTCACACATCATACTTTACTATAACAAACTAACACCAACATTACCTTTCACACATCATACTTTACTATAACAAACTAACACCAACATTACCTTCACACATCATACTTTACTATAACAAACTAACACCAACATTACCTTCACACATCATACTTTACTATAACAAACTAACACCAACATTAACCTTCACACATCATACTTTACTATAAACAAACTAACACCAACATTACCTTCACACATCATACTTTACTATAACAAACTAACACCAACATTACCTTCACACATCATACTTTACAATAACAAACTAACACCAACCATTACCTTCACACATCATACTTTACTAAGTAAGCAAACCTAACACTTTACATTACCTTCACACATCATACTTTACTATAACAAACTAACACCAACATTACCTTCACACATCATACTTTACTAGTAACAAACTAACACCAACATTACCTTCACACATCATAGCATTTACTATAACAAACTAACACCAACATTACCTTCACACATCATACTTTACTATAACAAACTAACACCAACATTACCTTCACACATCATACTTTACTATAACAAACTAACACCAACATTACCTTCACACATCATACTTTACTATAACAAACTAACACCAACATTACCTTCACACATCATACTTTACTATAACAAACTAACACCAACATTACCTTCACACATCATACTTTACTTTAACAAACTAACACCAACATTACCTTCACACATCATACTTTACTGTAACAAACTAACACCAACATTACCTTCACACATCATACTTTACTATAACAAACTAACACCAACATTACCTTCACACATCATACTTTACTATAAAAAACTAACACCAACATTACCTTCACACATCATACTTTACTATAACAAACTAACACCAACATTACCTTCACACATCATACTTTACTATAACAAACTAACACCAACATTACCTTCACACATCATACTTTACAATAACAAACTAACACCAACATTACCTTCACACATCATACTTTACTATAACAAACTAACACCAACATTACCTTCACACATCATACTTTACTATAACAAACTAACACCAACATTACCTTCACACATCATACTTTACAATAACAAACTAACACCAACATTACCTTCACACATCATACTTTACCATAACAAACTAACACCAACATTACCTTCACACATCATACTTTACTATAACAAACTAACACCAACATTACCTTCACACATCATACTTTACTATAACAAACTAACACCAACATTACCTTCACACATCATACTTTACTATAACAAACTAACACCAACATTACCTTCACACATCATACTTTACACAAACTAACACCAACATTACCTTCACACATCATACTTTACTATAACAAACTAACACCAACATTACCTTCACACATCATACTTTACTATAACAAACTAACACCAACATTACCTTCACACATCATACTTTACTATAACAAACTAACACCAACATTACCTTCACACATCATACTTTACTATAACAAACTAACACCAACATTACCTTCACACATCATACTTTACTATAACAAACTAACACCAACATTACCTTCACACATCATACTTTACTATAACAAACTAACACCAACATTACCTTCACACATCATACTTTACTATAACAAACTAACACCAACATTACCTTCACACATCATACTTTACTATAACAAACTAACACCAACATTACCTTCACACATCATACTTTACTATAACAAACTAACACCAACATTACCTTCACACATCATACTTTACTATAACAAACTAACACCAGCATTACCTTCACACATCATACTTTACTATAAAAAAAAACTAACACCAACATTACCTTCACACATCATACTTTACTATAACAAACTAACACCAACATTACCTTCACACATCATACTTTACTATAACAAACTAACACCAACATTACCTTCACACATCATACTTTACTATAACAAACTAACACCAACATTACCTTCACACATCATACTTTACTATAACAAACTAACACCAACATTACCTTCACACATCATACTTTACTATAACAAACTAACACCAACATTACCTTCACACATCATACTTTACTATAACAAACTAACACCAACATTACCTTCACACATCATACTTTACTATAACAAACTAACACCAACATTACCTTCACACATCATACTTTACTATAACAAACTAACACCAACATTACCTTCACACATCATACTTTACTATAACAAACTAACACCAGCATTACCTTCACACATCATACTTTACTATAACAAACTAACACCAACATTACCTTCACACATCATACTTTACTATAACAAACTAACACCAACATTACCTTCACACATCATACTTTACTATAACAAACTAACACCAACATTACCTTCACACATCATACTTTACTATAACAAACTAACACCAACATTACCTTCACACATCATACTTTACTATAACAAACTAACACCAACATTACCTTCACACATCATACTTTACTATAACAAACTAACACACCAACATTACCTTCACACATCATACTTTACTATAACAAACTAACACCAACATTACCTTCACACATCATACTTTACTATAACAAACTAACACCAACATTACCTTCACACATCATACTTTACTATAACAAACTAACACCAACATTACCTTCACACATCATACTTTACTATAACAAACTAACACCAACATTACCTTCACACATCATACTTTACAATAACAAACTAACACCAACATTACCTTCACACATCATACTTTACTATAACAAACTAACACCAACATTACCTTCACACATCATACTTTACTATAACAAACTAACACCAACATTACCTTCACACATCATACTTTACTATAAAAAAAATAACACCAACATTACCCTTCACACATCATACTTTACTATAACAAACTAACACCAACATTACCTTCACACATCATACTTTACTATAACAAACTAACACCAACATTACCTTCACACATCATACTTTACTATAACAAACTAACACCAACATTACCTTCACACATCATACTTTACTATAACAAACTAACACCAACATTACCTTCACACATCATACTTTACTATAACAAACTAACACCAACATTACCTTCACACATCATACTTTACTATAACAAAAAAAATAACACCAACATTAACCTTCACACATCATACTTTACTATAACAAACTAACACCAACATTACCTTCACACATCATACTTTAATATAACAAACTAACACCAACATTACCTTCACACATCATACTTTACTATAACAAACTAACACCAACATTACCTTCACACATCATACTTTACTATAACAAACTAACACCAACATTACCTTCACACATCATACTTTACTATAACAAACTAACACCAACATTACCTTCACACATCATACTTTACTATAACAAACTAACACCAACATTACCTTCACACATCATACTTTACTATAACAAACTAACACCAACATTACCTTCACACATCATACTTTACTATAACAAAATAACACCAACATTACCTTCACACATCATACTTTACTATAACAAACTAACACCAACATTACCTTCACACATCATACTTTACTATAACAAACTAACACCAACATTACCTTCACACATCATACTTTACTATAACAAACTAACACCAACATTACCTTCACACATCATACTTTACTATAACAAACTAACACCAACATTACCTTCACACATCATACTTTACTAATAACAAACTAACACCAACATTACCTTTACACACATCATACTTTACTATAACAAACTAACACCAACATTACCTTCACACATCATACTTTACTATAACAAACTAACACCAACATTACCTTCACACATCATACTTTACTATAACAAACTAACACCAACATTACCTTCACACATCATACTTTACTATAACAAAACTAACACCAACATTACCTTCACACATCATACTTTACTATAACAAACTAACACCAACATTACCTTCACACATCATACTTTACTATAACAAACTAACACCAACATTACCTTCACACATCATACTTTACTATAACAAACTAACACCAACATTACCTTCACACATCATACTTTACTATAACAAACTAACACCAACATTACCTTCACACATCATACTTTACTATAACAAACTAACACCAACATTACCTTCACACATCATACTTTACTATAACAAACTAACACCAACATTACCTTCACACATCATACTTTAATATAGCAAACTAACACCAACATTACCTTCACACATCATACTTTACTATAACAAACTAACACCAACATTACCTTCACACATCATACTTTACTATAACAAACTAACACCAACATTACCTTCACACATCATACTTTACTATAAAAAACTAACACCAACATTACCTTCACACATCATCATACTTTACTATTTACTATAACAAACTAACACCAACATTACCTTCACACATCATACTTTACTATAACAAACTAACACCAACATTACCTTCACACATCATACTTTACTATAACAAACTAACACCAACATTACCTTCACACATCATACTTTACTATAACAAACTAACACCAACATTACCTTCACACATCATACTTTACTATAACAAACTAACACCAACATTACCTTCACACATCATACTTTACTATAACAAACTAACACCAACATTACCTTCACACATCATACTTTACTATAACAAACTAACACCAACATTACCTTCACACATCATACTTTACTATAACAAACTAACACCATCATTACCTTCACACATCATACTTTACTATAACAAACTAACACCAACATTACCTTCACACATCATACTTTACTATAGCAAACTAACACCAACATTACCTTCACACATCATACTTTACTATAACAAACTAACACCAACATTACCTTCACACATCAT
>CM065687.1:54241493-54256493 GCA_017654935.2 Phymorhynchus buccinoides
TGCACTGCCTCCGGGCATTGCCTCCAGGATCGTTCCCACCATCTTTATATCTACTAATGTCCCATATGTGTCTGTTTCAGACCTGAGGACGTTAAACGGATTTTCATTCAGGCTTCGGCCGAGAGGACGTAAAACTTTAACTTTGTGTGTGTGAGCGCGGGCCGCATTTGAATCACAGCTGACGAGAGAGACGAACCGTCTTTGTTCTCTGCCGTGCGAGCCACCGCGAGGCAGAGCTTTTTGGCGAAAAAGACCCGATCCCTGGGATCGGTTGTTTTCCCTTTAAAGGGCCACCCTGACAGATGAGTTTTTGTACGAAACACGTCCAGATCACCAGGAAAACACCCTTTACAGAGATTGCAACACTCACTTTGCTCTGGTTTCCTAGAAATCAAACCGTCAAATCGGCGATTCCTCCTTGATGGAGGTGCTGGAAGTCAAATTATTTCACCCAAAGAGAAGGCGTGTGCGATCTCTTTTGTAATGGCCGCCTGCGTTTAGACCAAATCGTTTGCATGAAATTTTCGCAATACAAGCCTTTTTTTCTCTTTTTAATTTTTTTAATACAGATTATCTAAAGGAGTTTCGCTCACAACAAAGGAAACAGCTACAATTGTTTTTGTTACTGCACTTCCAAAAAAACAACAACGCTTCAACCACAACGAACGACCTTCACCTACTCCATCCCAAATGGCTACTCTCTCCAGCATCGCCGCCAAGGAGGAATCGCCGTTTTGACGGTTTAATTTCTAGGGAACCAGAGCAAAGTGAGTGTTCCGATCCTTGAAAAGGCTGTATTTCAGGTGATCTGGACGTGTTTCTAGAAAAAAAAACACTCATCCGTCAGGGTCCACCTTTAAAGGAGAGCATGTAAATTAAAGCATCAGAGAGAAGCTAAGTTGAAAGCCCCACACTGACGTCAAGTGACGTACGCTAAGCTGTCCTTGAGTTGACGCGGAGCGCTCTGCACGTGACAAAGGAGCCAGCAGGAAACAGGGATGGACAAACGAGTGGGCAACGCTGTAACTTAGACCCCCCCCCCCCCCCCGTGGGGATACCGGGGGTCTTTCAAACAAATAGTTCCCACACCTTCTGGAAGCTATGTGCTTGTAGCTTCCTCTCATCTGTCACTCTCTTTGACTCTGCCTTTTCCCTTTGCTTACTGTCATCTGCTATCAGTCTGTCTCACTGGTCCATTCTCCTCCTGCCTTTTTTTCTACAAATTCTTAAAAAGATTTCTTCAGCCGAAGTCGGACATGCTGGGCCTAACTATTTCTTAGTTAGGCGCATAACGGCAGCATGACGCATCTGCGCTCATGTGACAGGAAACTGTCTGAGCGAACAAAGAAGAAGAAGAAGACCCCCCCCCCCCCCCCCCATCACATTTTCGCTTTGAAAATGGTCACCGAGAAGGAACATTGTGGCATTTCTCGGGAAAAGGGATAGGGTTAGGATCAGCCTAGGGGTTATTATTTTCATGAAACTGAAAGAAGCAGACTTTAAGATTGAGAGTCGTAAACATGAGAAGGGGGGGTCTAAGCTACAACTTAGCCCAAAAGTAGTTTGTTTTGTTTCATATGTTGGGTTTTCCCACGGAAAAAAAAAATAACACAATTGTTTACCCTTTATAATTTGTTGGATACTTAATATGTTGCCTTTGTTAAAGACCCACCGGGTCACGTGTCAAAATCACGGGTTTCACGTGTTTTCCCTCTTACAGCTGGTAGGAAATCTTGCTTTGACCAGGTTTGACTCCCATACAAATGTGCCCCGAAATTCGAAACGAAACATCATTTTAAAGAGCAGCCTCAATTTGAAGTTGGGGACATTTGAATGTGGGTCACAGCTACCCAGAAAAAAAGAAGGGACTTAATCGTGGTGGGTCAGTGGGTCTTTAAAAAAAAAAGAGGGTTGTGCTTAAGTAGGCATTTACAGGAATCATACACATGTATTCCAAGGCAAGGCAAGAAATTTATTTCATACCCCATTTGGGCACAGAAATATAAAAACATACACACATAAATAAAATTCCAAGAATCAACCCAAGAGTGATGTCCAAAATCATTTCAAATAAAACCCATATCATAATATTACAAATAATGTAATGTATTACTAAATTAAAAACAAAATGGGAAAAAGACATGATTGATAACATTTATCTGAAAGAACCGTTAGCAAAGGTAATTAAGTGCTTTAGTTTGAGTAATAGTTTCTTATTTTTTTTGTAGAGAACAAAGCTTTGAATTTATAAGCATTAGGGCGAGTAAAAAAATACTTAGGGAGGTACCTTCTCCTGTCAGTGTCAAAAAAAGGACAAACAAATAAGTAGTGAAACTCATCTGCCACATCATGTACATTACATTTTTCACAAATTCTTTCATGTCTGGGTGTACCAGTATAACGCAATGTGTTCACAGGCAAGTTATTATTAGTAGTTCTGAATTTTAACACAGTAATCATATATTAGCTATGGCAAGACTAAGTAATATGGGTCAACACAAAAAGAGGTTTTAAACATTCTGTAGTTTAAATATAATTCGTCATTATCTACATGCATATACCAAGACTGTAAAAACAAGTGTCTTTTAAGCATCTTTTCACCTTCTCCTTGAACCACAATGGATTTGCATCAAGAAAGGTTTGACTCAACCAAAAACTACTCAAGCCGGTTTCATTTAGTAATGTATGGATATATTTGATGTATCTGTTTTCATAAACATTTGACTCGTACATTTTCAATAGGCATTTATAAACAAGAACTGATAATTTTTCTGTCTGGTGGTTTGTTACAAGGTTAAACCAAAATGATAACATTCTATATTTAACAGTTACACCAACAGGGAATTTACCCGTTTCCCAAAAAATCATGAGAGAAGGAGTCGACTGTCTTACTTTCAGAACCAACTTGTAAAATCTTAACTGCAGTCTCTGGTGAGGGTTGGATATCCCTGTGTTTTTATGGAACAGTTAGTAAAATGTCATGATCATATTGTTGTTCAAACTTTTATAAGCTCTTTTTCATATAATTATTATCAGCTTAGAGATCAAAATGGGATATATATAGCATGTGGTCCCCCCCCCCTCCTCACTACCCCTTGGCGGAGGTTTCCGAAAAGTAAGGACGGCATGACCTTCGGAGGGTGCCAAGGATGCTTGATGCCCAATGTGGTGTCGATCGGTTGAGAACTGTGGCCGTGCATAAGGGACACACAGACAGACAGACAGACACACAGACAGATTTCGAAAATATATATAAGATATATTTTCTAATAAAGGTTGCAACGGAAGTACTAGTGTATTTTACAGTCACGTTCACCAACATAAAACAAAACTTAAAGACGCACTGACGCACCACGATTAAATCCCTTGTTTTTTTCTAGGTAGCTGTGACCCACATACAAATGTCCCAAACTTCAAATTGAGGCTGCTCTTTAAAATGATGTTTCGTTTTCAATTTGGGGACATTTCGTATGGGAGTCAAACCTGGTCAAAACATGATTTTTGTTACCAGCTATAAGAGGGAAAACACGTGAAACCCGTGATTTTGACACGTGACCTGGTGGGTCTTTAAAGAAAATGCTTGTATTTTATCTCGCTTGCTACGGTTGCAATACAGTCTAATTGCTATTTTTCGCTTTCCCTCCATGGCAACACAGTCAAGTCATGTTATCACAAGTCTATTTCTGTGTTACCATGGGGAAAGAGCGAAAAATAGTTACGTGTATTTTGACCGTAGCAAAACCCTGACACGATCGCGAGAGGGAAAATGAATGGGTGGTGAAAAAAAAAAAAAAAAAATATTAATGCATAATGTAATCCAGAACAATATTGCCTTAAAAAGTTGAAAATCCTCGAATCGAAATGGACGGTTTCACATTGCTCGTGAAAGGAGGAAAGAAAAACAATTCACGCTAAGAAAAAAAGTGAATGAGTGGAGGTGGGGATGTGGTGGGAAAATATCAACAAAGAGAAAATAGGGGTATGTATAGCGGAGGAGGGAAGAGCCATCAATTCTGCAAAAAGCAAGGGAGAGAATGAGGGCCAATCTGTAGGAAGAGATTAAAGTGAACTCCCCTGGGCACTCGTGTCCCGCATTTCCTGACATGAGAGTTTTACATGCAAATCACATTAGTATTTTATTCTTTTTTTGCTGGTCCCCTACTCCCTTCTTATTTGCTTCGTTTCTGTGAACTCGTGAATGTAGTTTTGTTTCATCTCAATTAATCAAATATAAAAAAACAACCCAACTACAACAAAAACAAACAAACAAACGAAACACACAAAATTTAAAATGACAAACTATTTGTTTATTCATTGCGGCTGTGTGTACTTTTTTCAAAAGTTAAAAGACATGTGTGCATAATGCTTGAAGTCAGTTCTCGTATGCATGCACACACGCGCGCGCAACCGTGCGCCCGCGCACGCACACACACACACAGACACACGCACACGCACACACACACACACACACACGCACGCACGCACGCACACGCACACACACACACACACACACACACACACACACACACACACACACACACACACACACAATTTGTGTTGTGTATTGTTTTGAAATTATAAAATGCAAAAAACATGAATACAAATAAAGACAAGAATCGTTGATGTGTGTTTTGTTATACGTGGTCGAACTTTACGCGGTGACAGTCCTCAGATGACCATAGCTGTTGACGGGACTATAACAGACTAACTATCCTACTTGAGAGGCTCTCTATCTTTAACCCTTTCACCGCCAATGTTGGTTTATGCACCACAATGGTTGAACACCAAATCACTAAAAAAGAAATCGGGGCCTGGTATCTGAAGAACCATACGCTTCATTTTGTAGAGGGGATATAACTTAATGACTAGGAATTCCCAATATTGCAGATAACTTTTTTTCTCTACCCAGTTAAGTTTAATGGTATTTTGTAACAACAAAAATGGCTGGCGGTGAAAGGGTTAAAAAAACCGCGAAAGGCTTTTAAACCGTTTTCCGGCGCAATGCACAATTTGTTTTAGTTCTCAATCATTCTTCTCACTATGCAGCAGCAACTGGAACGATCTATCAGACTTGCGCTAGCAGGCCTACGGTGGGAGAGGGTTTCGATTGAAGACAGAAGTATCTTAGTAGCATTATTAAGCAACATTGATAGTACGCGCGGCCGCCCTTGGATAGTCTAGATGCTGGATGGCCAAATTAGGCCATTTCTTTCTCCTTGCACTCTAGTGACGAAGTCAAGTGGAAAGAGCCTGAGGCGACAGGCTTTCTATGGGAATTTAAACAAGTCTCGTTTTCCTTCTCTCTCTCTCTCAATGCACAATTCTTCTCTCTCCTCTTCTCTCATTCTTCTCACTATCAGCAGCAACTGGAACGATCTATCAGACTTGCGCTAGCAGGCCTACGGTGGGAGAGGGTTTCGATTGAAGACAGAAGTATCTTAGTAGCATTATTAAGCAACATTGATAGTACGCGCGGCCGCCCTTGGATAGTCTAGATGCTGGATGGCCAAATTAGGCCATTTCTTTCTCCTTGTTTTTGTGTGGTAGTGACGAAGTCAAGTGGTAAGAGCCTGAGGCGACAGGTCTTTGTGTGTCTATGGGAATTTGTCACGTGTTCTGCTTCCTGTCTTCTTCTTCTTCTGTCTCTCTCTCTCTCTCTCGGTGTGTCTCTCTCTCTCTCTCTCTCAGCAAAGCTTGCTCTCTTCTCTCTCTCTCTCTCTCTCTCTCCTCTCTCCTCCAGTCTCTCTATCTTGTCTCTCTCTTCTCACAGCTCTCTCTCCTCTCTCTCTCTTCAACCATCTCTCTCTTCTCTCTCTCGCTCTCTCTCTCTGTCGTGACTGTGTGTGTCCAGCGATTGTGCCCAAACCCATCTGGCCGTACTTTTTGTTCACTATAGCCATATATATTTTTGATCATCATCACGCATCCTATTCAGATACTGAATTTTTCACTCTCGGTGCAAACCTCCGCCAAGGGAAACTCATAAAACCGAAGTTTCCTTCTTTGTGCTATATATTTCCTGTCCAAGCTGTACTTCATGAACCATGAACAGAATAGCTTCAAATTTTGTTATCCTTGTGTGGTATATCAGGGTTTGGGATGGTCCCGTAAAAAAATGCATAAACATGCTGACCTTGACCTTGAACTTTGACCTTGAAAACCGAATGTTTTTCTTGAGGCCATATTGTTCACATCGTTTGACTTACGATTGTGCCCAAACTTGGCCGTGAGACCCCATTAACCATACATATTCTTGATCATCATGAATATTGGGTATTCAGATACTGAATTTTTCACTCTCGGTGCAAACCTCCGCCAAGGGAAACTCATAAAACCGAATTTTCCTTCTTTGTGCTATATATTTCCTGTCCAAGCTGTACATCATGAACCATGAACAGAATAGCTTCAAATTTTGTGGGGTGGTATATCAGGGTGTAGGGATGGTCCCGTAAAAAAAAGCATAAACATGCTGACCTTGACCTTGAACTTTGACCTTGAAAACCGAATGTTTTTCTTGAGGCCATATTGTTCACATCGTTTGACTTACAATGCTCAAACTTGGCATGATGCATTGGCTATATGGTGATTCATATTGGCTTAAACAAATGTTTTATTAACTGAATATTGGGTACCACATTTTTGTCAAGGCTCAAGGTCAAGAGTCAAGGACGTAGGCCTTGGATTGTTCAGACACCATTGGGTTTACACCCACATAACCTATATACTATATAGTATATTGTGTTTTGGAGCATATTGGGGATGCAGTGGGAGACATTTGAAGCCAATTGACCTTGACCTTGACATTTGACCTTGAGACTTATATAAAAACAGGCTACAACCCGAAAACAGTTGGCTGTAGACCACCTAAACCATATATATTCACGATCGGCATCACTTGGGGGATACAGTGGGAGACATTTCGAAGTGCTATTCTGGTGATTGCTATTCTCAAGACGCCACTTGACCTTGACATTTGACCTTGAAACTCAGGGCTCCAAGGGCTCAGGGCTTGGGGGTCTATGAAGTACTAGAATTCTAAAGGACCCTTTAAAAGAATGTGCAGGGGGTCCCAGGGATGTACTAGAAAAATTATTTTTTTAGCATTGGCAATGTCACTGGGACCCTCTATCCCACCTCTAGGACTCTCTATGCTGTAAGTGAAGGAGTCCATGGGACCCCTTGTTTTGCGGGATGATTGGGAGCCCTGAAACGTTTACATGATGATGGTCTTGTCCGGATAAAAGTGTCCATAATTTCAAAACCGTCGGCGTTAGACCCATATAACCATAATTATATTATTCATGATCAGCATCACAGCGGAAACCCAGTGGAAGACATTTTGAAGGGGCCAATAGCACAGTGAGAGTGAGACCCAAGGGGGTCCCGAAAACAATTAAGTGCTCATAGTTTCAAAACCGTTAGCGTTAGACTACTACAACCATATATATTTGTGATCAGCATTAACAGAGGGATGCAGGGGAAGACATTTCGAAGGGGCACAGTGAGAATGAGAATGAGCTGAGAGCGGTGCATCACGTTTTGCCCAATCACCTTTCGCCAAATCACCTTTCGCCCAATCACGTTTTGCCCAATCACCTTTCGCCCAATTGGAAATTATGCCGGTTTACATCCATCACGTTCCGCCCAAAAATCATGCAAGGAAATCAGGGAATTGAATCAATAATTTAATGGTTGAATCAAACAGATATTTAAAAAAGAAAGAAATAGGGTTAGGGTTAGGGTTAGGGTTTGATTACTGTTCTCACTGTTCGCGCTTAGGAAACCATTTTGGGCGAACAGTGCTAGAGCAATTTGGGCGAACCGTGGCACATTCCGTTTGCTGAGCTTCGACTCGGAGGTACTCACTGATAGGCAACGAGAACAAAGATTGGGCAAAAGGTGATTGGGCGAAAAGTGATGAGAGGGTTATGAAAACAAATGCTCATAATTTCAAAACCGTTGATGATCAGCATTAACAGGAGAATGCCGTGGAAGACATTTTGAAGGGCCAATAGCACAGTGAGAGTGAGAGCCCAGGGGGCTCCGTAAACATGGACCATAGCGGGAGACATTCTGAAGGGCTATTCTAGCAACTGCTATTCTAAAGACCTGTGCCGGGGGAAAGCTGCCACGAAGCGAAGCCAGCACATGGCGTAGCTGCTAGCATATTATAATAAAGGAGGCTGATAGCACCCTTTGGGAAATACTCCTTGAAGTTTCGTCCTCTTCTATTACCGTCTCTTTCTTGTCCTGTTCCAAAATCCACTCGATCCTCTGTCGTTTGCTCTTAAAGGTGCACCCAGACGGATGTATATTTTGGCAAGAAACACATCGAGATAACCAGGAAAACACCCTTTACAGAGATCGCAACACTCACTTTCCTCTGGTTTTCTAGAAATCAAACCATCAAATCGGCGATTCCTCCTTGGCGGAGGTGTTGGAAGTCAAATTATTTCATTGAAAGACGAGGCATTCTCTTTTCTTAATGGCCGCCTCAGTCGCTTAGACCAAATCACAACATTTCCACAAAACAAGCTTTTTTTATTTACAGTTTACCAAAAGGAGTTTCGCTCACAACGGAAGAAATAGCTCCAACTATTTGTTTTACTGTACTACAAACTTCGTTACAAAGCTGTCTCTTTCAGCCTTAAAGGTGCACCCTGACGGATGAGTTTTTGCAAGAAACACGTCGAGATCACCAGAAAGACAGCCTTTTCAAGGATCGGAACACTCACTTTGCTCTGGTTTCCTAGAAATTAGACCGTCAAAATGGCGATTCCTCCTTGGCGGAGATGCCGGAGAGAGTAGCCATTTTGGATGGGGTGGGTGGTTGAAGCGTTTTCTATTTTTGTAGTGCAGTAAAAACAATTGTAGCTGTTTCCTTTGTTGTGAGCGAAACTCCTTTACATAATCTATATAATTTTTTTTTAAAGAACATAAAAAGGCTTGTATTGCGAACATTTCGTGCAAACGATTTGGTCTAAACGCAGGCGGTCATTAGAAAAGAGACGGCACACACCTTCTCTTTGGGTGAAAGAATTGAACTTCCAGCACCTCCGCCAAGGAGGAATCACCGATTTGACGGTTTGATTTCTAGGAAACCAGAGCAAAGTGAGTGTTGCAATCTCTGTAAGGGGTGTTTTTCTGGTGATCTAGACGTGTTTCTTTTTTTTTTAAAAACTCATCCGTCAGAGTGGCCCTTTAAATTTAGTAGGATGTGGCGATGACATTGTCTCCATGGTTACGCTCAGCCGCCATCCTGTTGGCTTTCTTCCAACTAAAATTCAATGCTGGAAGAGAGACACCATAGTAACCAGGGCCTGTATTCACAGTGAGACAAGTATGAGACTTATCATCATGGTATCTTAGAAGTCCTTCAAAACTAGTAGGATTTAAAAGGACTCTACAATGACTTCTAAGATACCATGATGATCAGTCTCATACGATCTCGATGTGAATACAGGCCCAGGTTTTGATATTCACGGTCCCCAGCCTTAGGCGCAACTCTCACTGAATGAGCACCAGAATATGGACTTAGCATTATCAGTCTGATACTACAGACTCTACAGAAAGTTTGAATAGGGGGAGGGAGTGGTGTGATGACTCGGATGGAGAGGATGTTTTTTTTCTTATTTTTTTTCTTCTCTCTTCCCGACCCATATGACCACCTTGGAATAAATGAATCTGTGTCCAGTGTTCTTCTTGGCCTCCTTGCTGCCTTCAGCTGACACTTACCCATTTCGGAGGTGCTCAAAAAGAGAAAAACAAACCGTTTTAGCCAATCTTTTTGGCTCACTCGTGTTAACCCCCTTTCAACGCCAGCCATTTTTCAGCTAAAACTTTCCATTACACTTGCCTGGGTAGAGAAAAGATTCTGTCTGCAATATTAGGGATTCCTCTGTGGCATGCATAAAATAGGACATATCCTTACTTCCCAAAATGAAGAACATAAGGTCACTGGATACCAGACCCTCATTTGATGCCTTTCAGTGACATGGGTGTTAAATCATTGTGGTGCCAAGAGGCGACAGTGGCGATGAAAGGGTTAATTAAGTCAGAATGACGACTTGGGTTGGTCACTCGGGTGACTACGTGTCCCTGGGGATTCCGTGGAAACAACAGAAACACAAGGGCATCGCCGAGCGGCAGCAACGCGTTGTGACAATGCAAACCCGGCCAGAGTTATGTCCTCTCCCCCCCCCCCCCCCACCCCCCAATAAACACACCACTTTCCACCCTTACAGAACGCATAAAATACATAGCCCAAAATTTTGAAGCGATTCTGTTCAGTAGTTCACGAGATACAGCTGAACTTTTATACAAACTTCCTTGCACCGAGTTATGTCCTCTCCCCCCCCCCCCCACCCCCAATAAACACACCACTTTCCACCCTTACAGAACGCATAAAATACATAGCCCAAAATTTGAAGCGATTCTGTTCAGTAGTTCACGAGATACAGCTGAACTTTTATACAGACTTCCTTGCACCATGGTACACCACCACACAAAATTTGAAGCGATTCTGTTCATTAGTTCACGAAATAAAGCTGGGGGGAAATTACATAGCCCAAAGAAGGAAATTTCGGTTTTCAAGGTCAAACTTCAAGGTCAAGGTCAGCACGGTGTTGATTAACGAAAGGAAGCTTCCTTTTCAAGCTGTCTACCCCTCTGCCAATTTTAATCAAAGTCCAAACAGTAAGATAATCGATACACGGACACACACACGCACGCACGCACGCACGCACGCACGCACGCACGCACACACCAATCGCAAAACCCTGGCCTCTGGCCGGGTAAAAATAGGCAGAATCAGAGGCAGAGAGTGATGATATATTAGAAGACATTGTTGACACAGAACTTCTAGAAGGCGGCGGAACTATTTTGCGCAACAACAAAAAAAGATACATCCCCCAAATCCCCCAAATTTGCATATTATGTCTGCCAACTTTGTCCGTTGTAATATTTCTTCGAACGGAGCACACCACCCTTTCACCGCCAATGTCGCATTTATGCACCACAATGGTTTAACACCCATGTCACTAAAAGGCATCAAATCAGGGCCTGTTATCCGAAGACCCTATTTTCTTAATTTTGGTAGGTAAGGATAGGTCTAATGTTATACATGTCACAGAGGAATTTGCAATATTGCAGATTTTTTTTTCTTCTCTACCCAGTTAGGTTTAATGGTATTTTGGGGCTGAAAAATGGCTGGCGGCGAAAGGGTTAAGCTCTGCTTGTTGCAGTTATTTTGTATTGTGTGATCTTTTGTTATTGGACAATGCAAATGTTTAAACCAAAGATTGGGGAGTAGAGGGGGGGGGGGGGTGTGGTGGTCGTGGTAGGGGGGGGGGGGAGGGGGGGGGGCTTAACGGTTATGGCGAGAGGAGGAGCAGCATTAGAGTGACTAATGGTCAACTTAGGACGATGATTTGACCGCCAGGGGGCAATCAAACCAGTAGGGGGCTGAGCGCGTGATATTCGTAGTTGGGCGTAGTGAGAGAGAGAGAGAGAGAGAGAGAGAGAGAGAGAGAGAGAGAGAGAGAGAGAGAGAGAGAGAGAGAGAGAGAGAGAGAGAGAGAGAGAGAGAGAGAGAGAGAGAGAGAGAGAGAGAGAGAGAGAGAGAGAGAGAGAGAGAGAGAGGGACATCTCTCTCTCTCTCTCTCTCTCTCTCTCTCTCTCTCTCTCTCTCTCTCTCTCTCTCTCTCTCTCTCTCTCAAGACCCCAGGGTAATGACAATAAACCAGTGTTAGTGTCAGTGTCAGTGTCAGTCTCTCTCTCTCTCTGCGAAGGTATCGCAAAGAATATTTCAACTATCAAAAATAAAACATTTCCTCAATCTCAATCTCAGGAAGCAGTTCTATTATGCACATATAAATTCACTTATCAGCTATTCCTCTACTTTGTGGGACTCAGCAAGTGCAAATGTTCTAAAACCTCTCGTTAGACTGCATAAACGAGCTGTTAAATTGGTGCTGCTCAAATCAACTTCTCTTACGAACAATGATTACAAAACATTAGGTATATTACCTTTTAAATTACAGTTGGAGCATAACAAAGCAAGGATGATGCACAAAATCATGACAGGAAATGCTCCTCAATCTTTAATCGACCGTTTCTTGATAAACAGTTACAGGCAGTCAAACAAACTACTAATTCCACCCCCAAGATTAGACTTATTTAAAACCAGTTTAATATACAGTGGTGGATCTTACTGGAATAATCTGCCAGCCAACTTAAAAGCGACCAAACGCCCAGCATCCTTCAACAAACTAATGAAGAACTACCTAATGAACAAACTCCACTGACAATGAACAATGAAAACTCTCTCTCTCTCTCTCTCTCTCTCTCTCTCTCTCTCTCTCTCTCTCTCTCTCTCTATATCTCTATATTATCTCTCTCTATATATCTCTATCTCTATATATATATATCTATATATATATATCTATCTATATCTATATCTCTCTCATATATATTTCATCAGGTACGTAACATTCGCAAAAAACGACTTATTTTATATTTTTTACCCAACAGTATCCTCTTTAACAAATAGCATTAAACCACTGCTGCTGACTCCAATGGACTAACGTAAATAAATACTGAACGTATGCACTGTTATTTATCATGATGCCTACATGTGTTTACTTTTTCACTCATGAATATTTTGCGCATCTAACATTACCTTGATTTGATCTGTCATGTATAAAGGTATGTTAAAATTGGCTATGTTAAATATAATTAAGTTTGATTTAATAATGTGTATGTGTTTTATTCTAATTTCTTCATTTTACAGACAAGTGTGTAATGTTGGCTTAGGCTTGATTTTCTCATGTTATATATAAAAATATTAGTGTCGTTTTTTATATTTGTTAAAAATGATGATGAAACGTATGATTTATTTTGCTTGTCTGTTAGTTGAATGTAGATTTGAAACTTGAGTGTATAAGGTAGGATTAGGTTTGATTTTGTCGAGTGTATATGCTAATTTACAAATTAGTGCATGTTAAAAATAAATACTTATATAAAGTAAGATTAAGTTCGATGATGTCATGGATATGTATTTACTATGATTTTATAACGTGTGTGTGTTTACTATTAGGTTTATTTTTTAGTTGAATATGCGAAGTAGGCCTACAAGTAACTAGGCTCGACTTTGTCATGTATCGGTGTTTACTGTGTTTATAATGTTATGATTGTTAAAGCTATGCTTCCCTCTCTCACTCAGTCTATCTATTTTTGTCTGTCTCTGTCTCTGTCTCTCTCTCTCTCTCTCTCTCTCTCTCTCTCTCTCTCTCTCTCTCTCTCTCTCTCTCTCTCTCTCTCTCTCTCAGTGTGTGTGTGTGTGTGTGTGTGTGTGTGTGTGTGTGTGTGTGTGTGCGTGTGCGTGTGTGTGTGCGTGTGTGTGCGTGTGCGCGTGCGCGCGCGCGCGCGTGTGTGTGTTTAGTGTCATAAAATAATTATTTAGTATACAAATTTAGTTTTTTCATTTTTAGGCTTATATTGTTATATTTTGTCTATTGTGACTTAGCCAGAATGTTTATATTTATGTAACGAAAAGTGTTTCTTTGATATTATTGTATTGGGGATCCTGTATGATGAGAGAGAGAGGGAAAGAGAGAGAGAGAGAGGGGGGAGAGGGAGAGAGGGGGAGAGAGGGAGAGGGGAGAGGGAGAGAGGGGGAGAGAGAGGGGGAGAGGGGAGAGGGGAGAGAGGGGAGAGAGGGAGAGAGGGGAGAGGAGAGAGGGAGAGAGGGAGGGGGAGGGAGGGGGGAGAGAGAGAGTATGGGCCGTGTGTACGCACGTATTAATTGGTGCATTCCTTCCTGTTACTTGTTTACATTTTTATTAGTTTTTGTGAGTGTGATGTGTTATCAGAGAGTGACAGTGTTGGCGAACGAGGGTGGATGTCTTTGTGAGTGAAAATCATGTTATCGTTACTTTATTTCTTTGCATTCGAATGTTGGTGGTATGACTTTCTTGTTGATTTTAATTAATGTTTTCCATCTTTCATTGTTGCTTTTGTAACGCGCAACGGGCATACTACTATGTTTAGCGCTATATGAATTATTATATATTATTATTATTATTATTATTATTATTATTATTATTATTATTATTATTATTGCTACTATTATTATTATAGGATTGGGTTTTATTTTGCTATGTATAAGTGTTTATTCCAAAATGTGTGTATGTTAAAGATGAGTATGTAGAATAGGATTTGTTTTATTCTGTCATGTGTATGTGCTTACATTTACGTTTGATGTATTTTTAAGATCAGTATGTAAAATGGGCTTAGGCTTGATTTTATTATGTGTATCGGCTTTAAATTTAAAATGTGTAGGTTACATGTTATGAGTATGTAAAATAGGATTAGTCTTAATTTTGTGATGAGTTAAATTTTACTTATGTGCATGTTAAAGACGAGGACTAGAAAGTAGGTTTAGGCTTGATTTCGTTATGAGTAGTATTTATTTTTTAATATGTGTATTCGCTTGCAAACAATATGACTTGGTCTGCTTTTGTTACGAGTGTGTGTTTACTTTTTAATTTGTTTATGCTACAAATGAATAATGTAATGTAGGAATAGGTCTCATGTTGCCATGGGTACGTACATGTATTTACATTTTAAATTGTGCATGTTAAGATGAGTAGGTAAAGTAATATTATGTTTGACTTATTATGTGCATGGGTTTCTTTTCAAATAAGTACATTTTAATATGATGAAGTATGATTGAGGTATTTTTTTTATATGTTTGTGCACTTCTTTGAGTGTGAAAAGTAGGATTGGGTTTTATTTTCCCGTGTGTATGCGCTTACTTCACACATTTTGAATGTTAATAATGAGTATAGTTAATAATAATAGGTTTGATTTTGTTATTGATGTGTTACAATATAGGGATGTTTTTTGCATGCTTTACATTACTTTGTATGTGTTTATTTTCGTTTTCCATTTTCTACTTTTATAAATGTATTCTGTCCAGAGGGCTGGATGTAAAAAAGC
>CM065687.1:54266493-54268993 GCA_017654935.2 Phymorhynchus buccinoides
GTCTATTATCGTCAAATTTGGTATACTTGTTGCACAAGATGCAAGCTATCAACTGATGTACTTAGTTTTACATTAAGGTCAAATTTACGCCATTCCGATTTCGGAGTACCTCGGCGATGCTGCGAGGGGACTTTGCAGCCGCTCGGCGTTGCACTTGTGTTTCTTTCATTTAGAGGTGTAATTTTGCAGAGCATGTTTAGACACTTCAATTCGGTGCGCCAAAACGTAATCAGCTTACGCATTGTTGTATGGCTGCGTGTCCATAAAAGTTAAAAGGCACAAAACAAAAACCTGGCAACGTCAGCAACTTTTTGCAAAGTTCCACAAAGCATTTTGTAGTTAAGGTCATCTCTGAATGAAACTTAACTTCCCCACAGTATAGAGATGTACACCGTTTTAAACTGCTGAAGCACATGGAAATGTACTGCATGGGAGACTTACGTCTTTGACTAACAAAAAGAATGGTTCAGTTACATTGTGACCTTGAGGTTCAGTTACATTGTGACCTTGACCTTTTGATTCCTCTTCTTCTTCTTCGATCGCTCAGACAGTTTCCTGTCAATAATGAGCGCAGATGCGTCATGCTGCCGTTATGCGCCTAACCAAGAAATAGTTAGGCCCAGCAAGTCCGACTTCGGCTGGAGGAAATCTTTTTGAAAGTGTTTCTTGAAAAAAGGGCAGGAGAATGGACCGGTAAGGCAGAAAGATAGTAGATGACAGCAAGCAAAGGGAAAAGGCAGAGTCAAAGAGAGTGACAGATTAGAGGAAGTTGCAAGCACAGAACTTCCAGAAGGTGGGGGAACTATTTATGCAAAAGACCCCCCGGTATCACCACGGGGGGACCTTTTGATTCAAATGCCTTTAATTTGTCCACTGGCTAGCATTAGTCTAAAGTTGGGGCCAGTTGTACACAATGTCGGTGAAAACTTTATGATCCGTTATATTTAACCAAAAAAAGAGAGAAATCGTCTTTAGCTTTAGTCTTTTTTGAAGAAAAAATAAACAGTAGTCTCTGCATGGCTTTGTGCTGAAACCTTGGGAGCTACTTCTGTGTACAGTGGCACAGAGGTAACGCGTTCGCCTTGTGTTAAGTACATCCAAGTTCAAACCTGGATACAGGGGGATTTCCTCTCACTTTGCACTAGGCCTTACGGTCTGAACGTGGAGTCTTTCGGATGAGACAATAAACCGAGGTCCCATGTGCCCATGCACTCAGCACACGTTAAACCTAGTGGCGACAAAAAAGTTGTCATTTGGTTCAAATTTACCCCACCCCACCCTTCCTCATCAGTCACACAAAACGTGCATGGGTGGCGCGCCTCTGGCTGCGACGCGCTCTCCATAGGTGGGAGCAACCCGAATTTCACAGAGACGCCTCTGTGGCTATAAAGTACCTAATACCTAATACCTAGTTAGCCTGCGGGGAAGGTCCATGCCTCCACTGCAATTGTTCTCAAGTCATCTTGGCCGACAGAGTGGGGATGCATCTTGGACAAGGCATCTCTGCTTAAAATAAATTTCAATTAGGGCTTCTGAAAAAGGAATGGCACAGAAACAAATAAAGAGACAAAAAATTTGGAGTATTTTATAAAAAATAAAATATAGGTCTAATAGATAAAAGGCATTGAAAGAAATGTTCTGATTTTCAGATATTTGTCTTGGTCTGACAAAAACATCGCTGTTTGTTATCTCCTTGAGAAAAAACGTTGGTGCATAATGCATATAAGACTGTAATAACTACGTTTTCTATTTACACCAAAGCAAAATCTGGAATGCAAAAATCGACATTAAGTAGACCTATGAGGGAATTGGTAATCGAAAACAGGTCTGCAAGAAAATAACGTGAATGGATATATTTCGGAACAAACACTTGCCTACATAAAATTGATAATGTCGCAAGAAGATGTTAAAGGTTTATAACAAGAAGATGGTTTATCACCCGCAGAACAAGCAAGCGTAATATAAAGAATACTACTGGGTTTACTATAGCAGATGGCACCTCATTTCAGGCTTGGTGAATTCTACCTTCTACATTCTATCAAATAATATTCCGCTTTTATGGCTGCTACGTTTTCTATTTACTGAAGAAAAAAAATCTGGAATGCATGGTAACCGAAAACAGGTCTGCAAGAAAATAAGGTGAATGAATATAATTCGGAACAAACACTTGCCTACATAAAATTGATAATGTCGCAAGAAGATTTCAAAGGTTTATAACAAGAAGATGTTTTATCACCCGTAGAACAAGCACACGTAATACAAAGAATACTACTGGGTTTACTATAGCGGCTGGCACCTCATTTCAGGCTTGGTGAATTCTGCCTTCTACATTCTATCAAATAATGTTCCGCTTTTATGGCTGCTATGCTGTTCGTTTGGAAAATGCGTAGGGGAAGACGGGGTAAAGAGCGCATGGGCGGGTAAGAAGCCCACTCCAATTATCTCATGAAATGAAGCAAATTTCAGTCTCATTTTGCCCATGAGACGAGCGTT
Source organism: Phymorhynchus buccinoides (assembly GCA_017654935.2). Taxonomy (NCBI): domain Eukaryota; kingdom Metazoa; phylum Mollusca; class Gastropoda; order Neogastropoda; family Raphitomidae; genus Phymorhynchus; species Phymorhynchus buccinoides. Next base: position 54,268,987 of record CM065687.1, read on the forward strand.
AATGTCT
>CM065687.1:54276493-54278993 GCA_017654935.2 Phymorhynchus buccinoides
AGTTCGGTGCTGTCTGTCTCGTTGTTTGTCTGTGCAAATGGCGTCTATCATTGGTTGACATTAGCCTGGTTATAAGGGCCAACAGTAACATGAGAGTTGTACAATACAGTACTATATATGATGTTCTACAGTAATAGAAAATCGTGGTACAGTTTAGTCTTTCGTGGAAGACCATGACTCTCAAACGAAGGGATAATTGCACTGGCTCTAGTGCTGCAGCCAAAGGGATGGGTTGGCTTTTCGGGGACCTTCCCCAACGCCAGTTCTCACCCTCAAATCCCTTTGGCCGAGAGAGTGGAGATGTGTCCTGGGCAAGGCATCTCCACTATAAACAAATTCGACCCCAACCCGCCCGGAATAGCTATCTGCCCTCTCTGCTATCTGGCAGTCATGGTCGGAAACGACTGACTGGTATATATACGTCCGTAAGTTTGTCTCTCTCTGTGCAGGTCTCCCTCTCTAGTGCTTCTTTCTTGTTCTTTTCCTCTTAATTAACGTTCAGAATAACTAAGTAATGTGGCCAACGTTTCAAAGAAAACCACTCTGCTTTGATCTTGCCCAACCTTTGTAACTAAGCATTTGTGACCTAGCACCACGAAAGGGACATTAAGTGTCAAAATGACCAATCTGAGAAAATGGTACAGCTACAAACTTCATACCATTCTCTTTCAAATGCTATAAGAACCATTCTGGTAACGTTTTCCGTTTTGAAGATATAAGCATTTAAAGTTGGTAGGGTGACTGTCGGCCATTTTGATAAATCACAGTCTAAAGTTTAGCCTAGCTGAAGAAAATGCATCAACCTACTCATTTACAAACACTTTTTGGAGTAATTAGAGACAATAGCAAGGATTGTCTTTGATAAATATGAAAGATGCTATGTTAGAGAGCACGAAATTGAAATCAAAATTGATTTTTTTTTAAATAAGATTTTTGACTTTGCGAGCCTGTTGTGAGAAACTAGCCCAGCGACTTAATGTCCCTTTCGTGGTGCTCGGTCACATATTATATTACACTTCACAAAGCTAAAAGAATAGATATACTCTGGTGTTCAAAAACAAAAGAAAGAAAGAAACAGTCGGGTTGCAATCACTCAATTCTTTACTTACTTTGTTTTAATCACACACACACACACAACTAATTTTCGCAAAACGCAATAGTCGATCACAGAATGCCAAGTTCTCGACTCTAGTACTCTGAAGGTCAGGATTAAGACACCCTAGATGGCACTGGTGCCATGATTAAACCTTGAAACTCCTACTAGAAGGAAGAAAATCAGGAAAATCGATTCAGTCGCTGTTGCGTTTTTTTGCTAGCAACGCTGGCACCGTAAATATACTATTGTTCCTGTACAACGTGAAATGCATTTCAATGGTTTGCTATCGTGCTCTACAATATATTACTATATAGTATATTTCGCCTGTCGAACAGTAAATCATCACTGTCCTTCTGTCTGTTTGTCTGAATGTCTGAGGCCTACGTGTGCGTGGGTCAGTCGTTTGTGTGTGTGTTTACTTTAGTATTTTGTGAAGAAAAAGAGAAAGTAAGTAAGAAAGAAAGAACGTTACTAAGGAAGAAAGAAAGTAAGAAAGAAGGAACATTAGAAAGTAGAAAGAAAGAAAGTAAGAAAGAAAGAAAGAAAGAATGTAAGAAAGAAAGAAAGAAAGAAAGAAAGAAAGAAAGAAAGAACTAAGGTAGAAAGAAAGTAAGAAAGAAAGAAAGAAAGAAAGAAAGAAAGAAAGAAGAAAGAAAGAAAGAAAGAAAGAAAGAAAGAAAGAAAGAAAGAAAGAAAGAAAGAAAGAAAGAAAGAACATTACTAAGGTAGAAAGAAAGTAAGAAAGAAAGAAAGAAAGAAAGAAAGAAAGAAAGAAAGAAAGAAAGAAAGAAAGAAAAAAAGAAAAAGAAAGAAAGAAAGAAAGAAAAGAAAAAAAAAGAAAAAGAAAGAAAGAAAGAAAGAAAGAAAGAACATTACTAAGGTAGAAAGAAAGTAAGAAAGAAAGAAAGAAAGAAAGTAAGAAAGAAAGAAAGAAAGAAAGAAAGAAAGAAAGAAAGAAAGAAAGAAAGAAAGAAAGAAAGAAAGAACATTACTAAGGTAGAAAGAAAGAAAGAAAGAAAGAAAGAAAAGTAAGAAAGAAAGAAACAAAAGAAAGAAAGTAAGAAGAAAGAAAGAAAGAAAGAATGTAAGAAAAAGAAAGAAAGAAAGAACATTACTAAGGTAGAAAGAAAGTAAGAAAGAAAGAAAGAAAGAAAGAAAGAAAGAAAGAAAGAAAGAAAGAAAGAAAGAAAGAAAGAAAGAAAGAAAGAAAGAAAGAAAGAAAGAAAGAAAGAAAAGAAAGAAAGAAAGAAAGAAAGAAAGAAAGAAAGAAAGAAAGAAAGAAAGAAAGAAAGAAAGAAAGAAAGAAAGAAAGAAAAAGAAAGAAAGAAAGAAAGAAAGAAAGAAAATAAGAAAGAAAGAAAGAAAGAAAAAAAGAAAGAAAGAAAGAAAGAAAGAAAGAAAGAA
>CM065687.1:54303993-54313993 GCA_017654935.2 Phymorhynchus buccinoides
GACCACATGAATTTTTTTTTTGAAAATATGTATATAATTATATATAATAAAAAAGATCACAAAACAACAAGCCTTTTTGTTATGAAAATAAAGAAATTTTCGGCTTTATTTTACCAGTTAATAAAACTGAAAGAATAATATAATTATAATATATAATAATATAATATAATATACTTAAATAATAATAATAATAATATATATAATAATATAATAATAATATAATAATAATATAATAATATAATAATAATATAATTATATATTATATATAAGTTTAAGTGCTGAATGTTCACTGTGGACATTCTTTGCAGGCCGACATGCAGACTGAAGAGTCTTTATCAAGACGAAACAGCTGTCTTTGCATAGGCATTGTCTATCTCCCCCCATTGGGAGAAAAAGTAAATCAGCACATTATTTTATTTTCTTCTTTTCAGAACACAAAACAAATCGTAAAGTTAAAGTAATTGAGTTTGTTTCTTAGGTTCACAAAACATACATTGGATACAAAAAAAGTTTTATCAAAGCAAAGAGGAAAGTTTAATGGTGTGTTTGTTTTTTCTTCTTCAACTTTTGATCGTTTATATAAAAGTTTATATATATAAACAGAGAAACATTTTAAACCAAAAAAATGAATTAAAGGTTCTGAGACAAGTTCCCTAATAGTTCGTAACTAGGCACACAGGGCCGTAGCAAACCTTCTAGAAGTGGTCTGGCTCCCGGAAATGTATAGGGTCTGGGAGAGCTTTGAGCCCAGAAACTGACGATAGTTTGAATACTAAAAGAGCAATAGAACCTCTCCTGGGAGAATACGATGTGAATTTGCAGTCCATATTGTTCTCTAGTCAACCCTTGAGGGTGACCATCGATTCCATCACCACTCCAACTGCACCCCCTGTTCATCACCCCACGCACCCACATCAAAGATATTCTAAAAGGGTAAGATGGATTACTTAAGAGCTCGGCGAACCGGGCTGATAGAGTTATCGTTAGTGTCGGCAGTACACCATTCACAGTGACGGCTATCCAAAAACTCAGACTGGAACTTGAACGGGTAATTCAACTGGCCTATCGACGTGCAAAATGTGTCCTGTTTAAAAGGGACATAACCAGTGTTTCTGTCCTCACTACTCATATAGGAAAAAGAGACTGGATGCTTATCTTCCCCTATACAGTCTTTGCCCACATGTATGTATTTATGCCAGTCAGTGACCATTGATTCCATCACCACTCCAACTGCACCCCCTGTTCATCACCCCGCGCACCCACGTGTATGTATGTGCCAGTCAGTCAGTCGCTTCCAACCATTGCGTGGCAGTCAGGCAGGTGCTATTTCAGTGGGCTGGGCTAGAATTAGTTTATAGTGGTGATGCCTTACATAGAAAAATGCAGTTTTTAGTGTGTGTGTGTGTGTGTGTGTGTGTGTGTGTGTGCGTGTGCGTGTGCGTGTGCGTGCGTGCGTGTGCGTGCGCGTGTGCGCGCGTGTGTGTGCGTGCGTGCGTGTTTTATGTTGTTGCTTTTTAGGGGAAAAGTGGTCAGGCTATAGCCTGAGTGCCTGACCCGGACGCTACGCCCCTGGGCACAAGATATACGACAAAGTCAACGTGTAGTGTTGGATTATATGTCCATGTCTTACGCTTGACAGAATCTGATATGTGCACAGAGATCAAGAAATACTGAACCAAACCTAGCAGGAGACGTTCCTATTGATGACAGCACCCGTAAACATTAATAAGAATAAAACGATAACTCAAGTATGTGGTAGAAATCGATTGAAATGCGGCATGATTCGGGCTTTTATTCATTATCTTTTTATTTTTTTATTTTTCGAAAGAGAGAAATATTTCGTAGCGTAGGACAACACACACAAGAAGGATGAAGACACGTAGTCTACACAAAACTTCTCTTTTCTTTCTTTCTTTTCTTTTCTTCTTCTGGCCCATCTTTTTGTTTACAATCCATCTTCCATCCCCAACATCAATATTTACTTTAGCAGGATTGCTTTCCGCGATGAATTACGAAATAGCTCGTACTTGGGCCAATGATTGCATACACAGACGTGTTATTTTCGCACCTCTGTCTGTCTGTCTGTCTGTCTGTCTACCTGTTTCTGTGTCTCTCTCTGTCTCTGTCCGTTTGTCTCTGTCTCTCTGCGTGTCTTTCTCTGTCTCTGTTCGGATTTAGCAGAACATAGCACAAGATATTCGTTGAATGAAGTAAACCTGATTTGTCCACTGTGCAAACCTGACGTTGAAACTGAAATACATTTTGTCTTTTTATTTGTTGTTCCTGGTTAGCTGATTTAAAATATAAATTCATACCAAGTGTAGGCTTATATCATAACAAACAAAGTATGATTTGGTTAGTATCGCTGGTATCATCAAAACATGAAAGGATTGTGAAAAAAAAAGTTTTGTCTGTGTTTATATTTAGCCTTCAAAAGACGGCAATCGGTGAATCACGAAACTTGATTATTTTTCTCTGTGGTTTGGTGAAAATGTTTTTGATTAATCATTGATGCTGTATTTGTATTGAAAATAATGTGCGTCTGCTTATTAACTGTATAAATGTTGTTTTCATTGTGATGCATTGAATCTGTTGTGTGTTACGTTCATTCAGATGGGGCAATCGCCTTTTTGAATAAAAATGTCATTTAATTTAATTTCTCTCTCTGTCTCTCTCTGTCTCTGTCTCTCTCTGTCTCTCTCTCTCTCTCTCTCTCTCTCTCTCTCTCTCTCTCTCTCTCTCTCTCTCTCTCTCTCTCTTACTTGCATGGGTGGCTTTGCATTTGTTGATCCGCTGGATGCGCACATGCTAATGTGCTTACAACTTTTGCGCGTGTATGTGCATTGATTGTATGTTTCAAGTGTGAAAGAAAGGGGGGGGGAAATAGAGAGAGGGTGGCTTTGAATTACACAATGAGAGAGAGAGAGAGAGAGAGAGAGAGAGAGAGAGAGAGAGAGAGAGAGAGAGAGAGAGAGAGAGAGAGAGAGAGAGAGAGAGAGAGAGAGAGAGAGAGAGAGAGATGGAGAGAGAGTGAGAGAGAGAGAGAGAGAGAGAGAGAGAGAGAGAGAGAGTGAGAGAGAGATGAGAGAGAGAGAGAGAGTGAGAGAGAGAGAGAGATGGAGAGAGATGGAGAGAGAGAGAGAGAGAGAGAGAGAGAGAGAGAGAGAGAGAGAGAGAGAGAGAGAGAGAGAGAGAGAGAGAGAGAGAGAGTATGTATGGTAAAAGGGGTTGGGGGCAGGTATGCTGTCAGATATGTGAAGAGTGTAAGCCTACATCTGGTTTGCTTAGCACAACACATTCAAGACATCAAACTTATATTAAAACAAACAGAACCATAATATTATCTGTGATGAATCAGATTGGAGTCAACCTCTTAGGCTTGTTCGTATTTTTCCAACATGATATCAGGGCTCCCAGTTGTCCCGCAAATCAAGGGGTCCCAGGGACTCCTTCACTGACACTATAGAGGGTCCTAGAGGCGGGATAGAGGGTCCCAGTGGCATTGCGAATGCTCAAAAGAATTGTTCTAGTGCATCCCTGGGACCCCCTGCACATTCTTTTAGAGGGTCCTTTAGAATTGTAGTACTTCATAGACCCCCAAATGGGGTCTCTCTCTCCCTAGGCCTACGAATAAAACAAATCTTTAGTTAGATCTGTGTAGGTCTATAAGACTTCTTCTTCTTCTTTTAAATTAATGGTCTTAACCCAGGGTAAGCAGTAGGTCTTTCTCCTTCGATGTTTTCTATCAGGTTCATGCGCCCTCCAAGTCCCGTCGCGATTTATGGTCAGAAGTGGCGTCTGCGACGTATCCAGACAGAAACAGAAACAGAAAACTCGACCCAGGAGAATGTGTTGCGCGCGTTGCAGACGACCCTTACAGACAGGGTGGATTGACAATGGTACCATTCTGTGTAGACTATGTGCCTACAATAGAGTGATAGAGTGGTTTTGTGCGTCTGCACCGAGATGCTGCTGTAATAAAAAGAATTATGAAACTAATGAGCGACTTAGCGGGCTCTTTTGCCCACCAGGTGTTATAACGCTCGAGTGGGGCTAATCCTCTCTATGTTCTTAGTTGGGGATAAAGAAAGAGAGAGAGAGGGGGAGGAGTCCCACCCTCTCTCTCTCTCACTACGCCCAACTAAGAAAATCGCGTGATAAACCCCTAGTGGATTAACTGCCCCCTGGCGGTCAAATAATCGCCATAAGTCGACCATTAGGCCTACTAGGAATTGTTCGGAAACAATTAAGGGGAGTAATTTAATCGTGTGTGGGAGTGATCTTGCCCAATTCAATCGGTCAAACAGGGGAAATTACTCTACCAGCAGGTAGATCCCCAGCTCTCGCCTCCTGTGTTCGAGCAGACATACAGCAGCACTTAGAACACCGTGCGTCATTCCAAAATTGATGTCATTTATAGTTTTACGTCACATTTTGCAAGTTCTATCAGTTTATGGCCACCCCTAATTTTTCTTTTTAAAAAAATGTTTGCGAGTCGCTGACTGAGATGCTGACTCGCACCCTGCGGTTTCAAGCTTCGACGCCATTGTTGCTATGGTATTTCACCGAGTAATGGAGGCAAACAACTCTAATTTTCACGAAGTGCTCTCCCCTAGTTTTGTTTTTTCTCCTCCGAAAATCGTCTATTCTCTAGAGAAGGCTATTTTAAACGCTTAACCTTATTTCGTATTTATTTCTTTACCCCACCCGTTCTGTGTTGTTTGAAAAAGACATTTCTGTTGAAATATTACGTTTGGTTTCGTCTCGTCAATAAAAGAACGTCACTTTGCTCTTGTTGTGTATTTGTGTCTATGGTGTTTTGATCAGTGACGTTGTAAGTGTATAGTCTGTTTCAGCTTTTTTTGGCAAGGCCTGTTTGTCATCGACACTGCTGTTCAAACAACAGTATGCAATCTTACTTCTTCAAGTGTATCTGTGTTTCATTTTATTTTATTTACATGGGTTTTTTTTTAGTGACTGCTGTCTCTCTCTCTCTCTGTCTCTCTCTCTCTCTCTCTCTCTCTCTCTCTCTCTCTCTCTCTCTCTCTCTCTCTCTCTCTCTCTCTCTCTCTCTCTCTCTCTCTCTCGTTTTCATTTATTACGTTATATGTGTGCATAATTATGCGCACCCTCAACAGAGAGCTTTTATAGGAACGATCTGTGCCATCAATGTTATAGGCCAGAGGTCTGACATTAAAACATTTTGAGTTTGAGTTTGAGTCTCCCTCTCTCTCTCTCTCTCTCTCTCTCTCTCTCTCTCTCTCTCTCTCTCTCTCTCTCTCTCTCTCTCTCTCTCTCTCTCTCTCTCTCTCTCTCTCTCTTAGAGAGTGTGTGTGTGTGTGTGTGTGTGTGTGTATGTGTGTGTGTGTGTGTGTGTTGTTTGCGTGTGTGTGTGTGTGTGTGCATGTGTGCGTTTATGTGTGCGCGTGCGTGCCTGGGTGTGGGAATGTGCGTGTGCGCGTTTGAATGCGTGCGTGTGCGCTCGTGCGTAAGCATGTGTTTGTGGGGGGGATGGGGGGGGGGTGGGGGTATGAAAACATTGATGTATGTCTTTGTGCTATTGTCATGATAGGGGCTGTTGGCCTAGATCATTAAACATTCCTAGTCCGAGTCCGAGTCCGAGTCTCTCTCTCTGTCTCTGTCTCTCTCTCTCTCTCTCTCTCTCTCTCTCTCTCTCTCTCTCTCTCTCTCTCTCTCTCTCTCTCTCTCTCAAATCTCTCTCCCTCTCTCTCTCTCTCTCTCTCTCTCTCTCTCTCTCTCTCTCTCTCTCTCTCTCTCTCTCTCTCTCTCTCTCTCTCTCTCTCTCTCTCTCTCTCTCCTTTCTTTCGAATCCCCTTGCCTCTTCCTGATCTGTCCGGACTTTCTCTACACGGCTGTTTGGCTCCAGGGATAAAAAAAAACACCCCACAAACACGGCTTCATGTTTTAAAGATTACCGGTAAATCGATCACAACATTTCTAGCTCTTGTAAATTGTGCTTCATTCTTACGTCAGTAGGCTTATGCCAGTTTCTGTTGAGAAGTTTCTGAGCTTATCTTTATCTTGCCGTGGATGTTAACTAACATGTGTTTTTTAAGGAGCTTGTTTATTTTAGGCTCTTTTCTTTCCCCGGATAGATATGAATATGCTTTGGTTAAGATTGGACGCATAAGCTGTTTTCGAGAGGTTTACTCTCTCTCTCTCTCCACCCCCCCCCCCCCCTCTCTCTCTCTGTCTGTCTCTCTCTCCCTCCCTCTCTCTTTCTTTCTCTATCTCTGTGTGTGTGTGTGTGTGTGTGTGTGTGTGTGTGTGTGTGTGTGTGTGTGTGTGTGTGTGTGTGTGTGTGTGTGTGTGTTGTGTGTGTGTGTGTGTGTGCGCGCGCGCGTGCGTGTGTGTGTTCGCGTGCGTGCGTGCATATGTGTGTGTGTTTTTTGTCAAGTCAAGTCAAAATGATCTTTATTGAGGATAAAGATATAAGTTTTCACAGGTGTGTGTGTGTGTGTGTGTGTGTGTGTGTGTGTGTGCGTGCGCGCGCGTGTGTGTGTGTGTGCGCGTGCGCGTGCGTGCGCGTGCGTGTCACGCGCGCGCTCCCATGTAATTGCCTCAAGTTGTTTGTCAAAACTGTATGAATAACTTATTAGATAGCCTACGTTAATGGTGTTTTTAGTTTAGAAACGCACTTTTCTGTGACAGCTTAAAGCAACGCATAAACAGAAGCATTTTTCTTTCTAAGCCAAACTTCGCTAAAAAGCTAAAAAAAACCAAAAAACATAAATTTAAAAAAGGCGAAAGAATTTAACACAGTCCTCTTTTTAAAAAAATCTTAGTCAGGACAAAAACATGTTTTTCATATTTAAAAACAACAACAAGCCAAAAACCAAACGACTAAAATTAATCATAGACCGACGACGACGAAAATAGTGTTTTACGTCCTCTTGGTCTGAATCAGACACATATGGGACATTTGTAAATACAAATATGTTGGGAACAATACTGGAGGCAATGCCCGGAGGCAGTACGAAACCAGTAAAGTCCCGATTTTTATTATTAATACAGATAGCTGTAGCGGTGACCACGCCTCGGTTAAACCTCATCGGCTATGGCACCGCTACAAGTATTTAATATTGATTTTTTGATAAAATTAATCATAGACCGTATCGTAAGTTTGTGTTTTACGTCCTCTCGACCTGGGAAGGCATATAGGGGAAGACGGGGTAAAAAGCGCATGGGCGGGTAAGAAGCCCACCCCAATTATCTCATGAAATGAAGCAAATTTCAGTCTCATTTTGCCCATGAGACGAGCGTTAATGTCTAGCATTCGTCTCATGGACAAATTTGACTGAAATTTTCTTTATTTCATGAGATAATTGGGGTGGGCTTCTTACCCGCCCATGCGCTTTTTACCCCGTCTTCCCCTATGGGACATATTAATCATAGACCGACGACGAAAATGGTGTTTTACGTCCTCTTGGTCTGAATCAGACACATATGGGACATTTGTAAATACAAATATGGTGGGAACAATACTGGAGGCAATGCCCGGAGGCAGTACGAAACCAGTAAAGTCCCGATTTTTAAAATATTAATACAGATAGGTGTAGCGGTAACCACGCCTCGGTTAAACTTCGTCATTAATCATAGACCAAAACCAAAGGAACCATATGAACAAACACAACGACCCCCAAAGAAAACGAAACAACTAAAGGATTAGAAGACTATAACTCTTAATAGGCTTACTGATAGAACGAAACTCAGCACAACAAACAATAACCATAATGGCTATGTTCACATTTATGCCCGTCAACCCGGTCAAGAACGATAATCTGTTGACTGAAAAAGCAATCGCTATGTTCTTGTCTGTTACAATCAGTCATTGTGGCGGTACCATAGCCGATGAGGTTTAACCGAGGCGTGGTTACTGCTACACATATCTGTATGATTAAATAACAATCGGGACTTTTACTGGTTTAGCACTGCTTCCGGGTATTGCCTCCAGTGTTGTTCCCACCATCTTCGTATTTACAAATGCCCCACGTGGCCGAAAGGCCGAAGAGGGCGTAACATTTCTCTCTTTTCTGTTACAAAGTATCGTTCTTGACGCCAGCAGACGGGCATAAATGTGAATATAGCCACAATGAATTCGTAAAGCAGAAAACTAAGAATAAGAAGCACGACTACTTGTAGAAAAATAAGGTCACAGTTACAACCTAGGGGAAGACGGGGTAAAAAGCGCATGGGCGGGTAAGAAGCCCACCCCAATTATCTCATGAAATAAAGAAAATTTCAGTCAAATTTGCCCATGAGACGAATGCTAGACATTAATGCTCGTCTCATGGGCAAAATGAGACTGAAATTTGCTTCATTTCATGAGATAATTGGGGTGGGCTTCTTACCCGCCCATGCGCTTTTTACCCCGTCTTCCCCTACACAATAACTCCTCAAACAGTGACTTCGACAACCACAAGGAAACTAACCTTTAAAACAGTCACAAAATCCCAAAATAACAACAACAAAATATCTACAAGGAACCCAAACACATCTTACCTTACAGAATGACGAATACAGTGACTGGCACAACACAAATAGAAACGCCTAGGCCTATAACAAGCAACACAGTGACATCTAGGAACCCCCAAATCTAACTAAAATACCCTACTAACCATTTCAGCAAACGCGGACAATGGCTGCTAGACTTTAAAGACCCACCAGATCACGTGTCAAAAATCACGGGTTTCACGGGTTTTCCCTCTTAAAGCTGGTAAGAAATCTTGTTTTGACCAGGTTTGACTCTCATACAAATGTCCCCAAATTGAAAACGAAACATCAATTTTTAAAGAGCAACCTCAATTTGAAGTTGGGGACATTTGTATGTGGGTCACAGCTACCTATAAAAAAAACTTGGGACTTAATCGTGGTGCATCAGTGTGTCTTTAAACAGTCACAAATTCCTAAAACAAGACCAGGGACGGTATTCATGTCGAGATAGCATGAGACTTAGCATGATGCTAACTTAGAAGCTCTTCCAATGTCCTATAAGATTTAATAGGACTTTTGGAAGAGCTTCTAAGTTAGCATCATGCTAAGTCTCATGCTATCTCGACATGAATACCGTCCCTGGATAAAAATGGATTGAACACGATCTCATACAAATTCTGATTTTGTTGGTTAGCTTCCCTAACCACAGAAATTTATTTTAAAGAGATCGTGCAAAACACGCTCTCCCCACCCCCCTTTTAAAACAAATACAGAATGTGTTTGCCTTTGTGAGTTTTGATCATCATTTTTATTGTGTACACTGTATTTTAAAGACTGTCTTGGTTGCCTTGGGGCTTTGCCCGTCGAAGATTTTAACAGAATAAACCGAAATATTGCGATTTTATCAAAGTGTTTTGGGGGTTTTTATGTTGAAATTCTTAAAACAACAACAACAACAACAACAAAATATCTACAAGAACTCAAGCTGAATTTAAAATTGTAATGGGACACAGCAATACTAACGTAAGAAAAAACTCACTTTCTAACCGAATTGCACAAGTTTGGAATGCTCTTCCAGTCCAAGTGAAAGAAGCACAAAATACTAACATATTTAAAAATCTTCTAGACAGTTGTCCAAATTTTAATAAATTGTTTTATGATTATGATGAATAAATTTGAAATCAAATTATGAGTGCGCAAACGCAACCCATATTGATGAAAAGTACGAAGGGGACGCTTGATAGGCCGCGAGGCCCAGGCTGATGAAGCCAGTCCCTCTACTATACTATACTATACTATACTATACTATACTATACTATACTATACTATACTATACTATACTATACTATACTATACTATACTATACTATACTATACTATACTATACTATACTATACTATACTATACTATACTACACATCTTACCTCAAAGAATAACGAACACAGTGACGTGCATAACAAAAACTTATCAACAAACACAATGACATCTATGAACCCCCAACGTTCTATAAATACCCTAATAACCATTTTAACCAACACAGACAATGG
>CM065687.1:54318993-54333993 GCA_017654935.2 Phymorhynchus buccinoides
GTTAGACTGTTAAAGAACGAAGATACGAGGTTTTTGTCCTTAACTAGATCTGAATTTGGGACTCACGAGTTTTTCTTCTATTTTCACAACCTCATTTACCCCAGACAGAAAGTCGTTAGAGATACGAGCTTTTGGTGGAAGGTGGCGGGGAAAATTAGAGAGCTGCTATACTCGAAAAAATAAAGAAATGACCACTGAAGGACAAGGTACACAAAAGACAAACCGCTGAACTAAACAGGTTGTTTTGTTCTTTTAATAAGAGAACAACTGACTATGTATCTAACTCAAACCCCCCCAAAATCAAGATGCGAGGTTTTTGAATTTCACCGACGTCTAACTCAAACCCCCCAAAAAATCAAGATACGAGGTTTTTAAATTCACCGACGTCTAACTCAACCCCCCCCCCCCCCCCCACCCCCCCAAAATCAAGATACGAGGTTTTTGAATTTCACCGACGTCTAACTCAAACCCCCCCAAAATATCAAGATACGAGGTTTTTTTAAATTCACCGACGTCTAACTCAACCCCCCCCCCCCCCCCTCTAAAATCAAGATACGAGGTTTTTGAATTTCACCGACGTCTAACTCAAACCCCCCAAAAAATCAAGATACGAGGTTTTTTAAATTCACCGACGTCTAACTCAACCCCCCCCCCCCCCAAAATCAAGATACGAGGTTTTTGAATTTCACCGACGTCTAACTCAAACCCCCCCAAAATCAAGATGCGAGGTTTTTGAATTTCACCGACGTCATGTTCTTGTGCTGCTGAAATGAGGAATCTGATGGTTGTAGACTGGTCCTTGGTTTACACAAATCTTCTGGCCCTTCTAGTCAGAGTGAAAGTCAATGCCTCTGGCGTTCGCACTTGGAAAATTGCACAGCATCTTCCATTAGGTTGTGTTGTGAGAGATTAGAGAGATAAGCTTAGCGTGCAAACTTGCAGCTCGTGCAAATTTGCAGCTCGCTACTATGAGAGTGTGTATCAAAACACTATCTGAACAATCTTAGACGGAAAAAGTGCTGTCTCTATAGGGGATTTGAAGAATGAATATATCACTTTTTCCGTAACAAAATTAACTAATATTTTCTGTCCCGGATAGTACACTTAACACTTGGAGAGCAAGTGAAGATATAGTGCGCGTGCACTACAACTGCACTTGTAGAGCTGCAAATTTGCACGCGACAAAGCTTACTCTGGAGGTAATCAACTGGCGAGGTGTGTGTGTGTGTGTGTGTGCGTGCGTGTGCGTGCGCGCGTGCGTGCGTGCGTGTGTGTGTGTGTGTGTGTTTGTTGTGTGTGTGTGTGTGTGTGCGCGCGCGCGTGTGTGTATGTGAGCACCTCGCAACGATATGATCAAAATAACAGTTGCTATTTTTCACTATTTCTCCATGGCAACACTGTGATAAAGGTCTCAATACACGTGAACTTCTTCTTCTACGTTCCCAGGCCATACGGCCATAATGGGTAAGGTACGTATGTGTCCGGTTTTCGGTATTTCCGGTCTCCCCGCTGCATACTGCCGACACATTCCAATTTCGGAGGAGCTCAAAGGAGAAAAATTATTTGGAAGATTTTTTTTTAAGAGCAGGAGAATGGGCCAATAAGTCAGAAAGATAGTAGATGATAGAAAGCAAAGGGGAAAGGCAGAGTACAGATTAGGGGAAGTTACAAAGGAACAGAACTTCCAGAAGGTGGGAACTATTTTGACGAAAGACCCCCCGGTATCCCCACGGGGATAGACTCGTGGAGGGGGGCGGGGTCGTCCAGCTCCCCGTATGGAGGCACGAGGCATCCACCCACTGCCCCGGCACGTGAACATTTTTCACTTTTTCGCCATTTTTCACTCTCTCCCCATGACAACACAGTGACATGCCAGTCATAAGATTAGGGGAAGACGGGGTAAAAAGCGCATGGGCGGGTAAGAAGCCCACCCCAATTATCTCATGAAATAAAGAAATTTTCAGTCAAATTTGCCCATGAGACGAATGCTAGACATTAACGCTCGTCTCATGGGCAAAATGAGACTGAAATTTGCTTCATTTCATGAGATAATTGGGGTGGGCTTCTTACCCGCCCATGCGCTTTTTACCCCGTCTTCCCCTACTGTGTCGCCATGGGGAAAGAGCGAAAAACGGTCACGTGTACAGAGACCTTAAAGGGGCACCCTGATGGATGAGTTTTTGTAAGAAACACGTCGAGATCACCAGGAAAACACCCTTTACAGATATATTAACACTCACTTTGTTCTGGTTTCCAAGAAATCAAACCGTCAAATTGGCGATTCCTCCTTGGCGGAGTTGCTGGAAGTCAAATTATTTCACCCAAAGAGAAGGCTGTCTCTTTTCTAATGGCTGCCTGAGTTTAGACCAGATCGCTTGTACAAACTTTTCGCAATACAAGCCTTTTATTTTTATCTAAATTTTTTTTTTTTTATAGAGTTTATCTTGGACAGGAAATAGCTCCAATTTTTGTTGTTGCTCCACTACAAAAATAATAAAAAGCTTCAACCACAAGGGGATTGGTTACCACCCACCCCATCCAAAATGACTACTCTCTCCAGCATCTCCGCCAAGGAGGAATCGCCCTTTTGACGGTTTAATTTCTAGGAAACCAGAGCAAAGTGAGTGTTCCTATCCTTGAAAACACTGTCTTTCTAGTGATCTCGACGTGTTTCTTGCAAAAAACTAATCCATCAAGGTCTACCTTTAAGCTAGTAATATCATTACTAGTGCAACACTGTGACTGTGCTTCCATAGGGAAAGAGTGACAAATAACAACGTGTACATTGACCATTGAACACAAACAAGGTCCCATATGTCCAAGAGTGGATGTGGGTAAAATTGCGTACCGTATTTTAAAGACCCACCAGATCACATAAAATCACGTGTTTCCCCTCTTATAGCTGGTAATAAATCTTGTTTTGACCAGGTTTGACTTCCATACAAATGCCCCCAAATTGAAAACGAAACATCGTTTTAAAGAGCAGCCTCAATTTCAAGTTGGGGCAGTTGTATGTGGGTCACAGCTACCCAAAAAAAGGGACTTAATCGTGGTGGGTCAGTGTATCTTTAAAGCTAGCTTGCCTGCGGACAATGTTGATATAATAGCCCGTTGTCAGCAAATAAGCCTAACACCCTCCAATCTCAACTTCACACCCCTCCAAAAGCCGAAATCCAACACACACCTCAGTTCTCTGTCTCTCATACATGCGTACACACACACACAAACACACACACACACACACACACACACACACACACACACACACACACACACACACACACACACACACACACTAAGACGCACGTGCAAGTACACACACACTGAGACGCTCACACATACGCACACACACATACTGTAACACTAATTTTCTGACACGCACGCGCACTCATGCACACTGAGACACACGCGCGCACACTCACGCAGACACTGAGACGCACGCGCACGCACACAGACTGAGACGCTCGCGCATACACACACACACATGTACACACTGAGACGCACGCGCGCACGCACACACACACGCACACGCACACGCGCACACGCACACGCACACGCACACGCACACGCACACACACACACACACACACACACACACACACACACACAACATGTTTACTCTGGGATTTGGCACGCGTTTGCTGTCCTCAGTAGCTTGCCAAACTAATTTTCTATTCGAGGCACTCCAAAACTTCGCCTAAGAGATACAAATAACAACGCTCTAAGATACCACTTAAAACTTTCTGTTGAAAATGTTTGTTTTACATGCTAACATTCAGGCTTTTTGATGCTTCTCCAAAGTTTATTTTCAAAGAACGAATAGCAACCCTGTTCGGTAAAGGAGGCGAGAAGCGTTTTCGTGGGGGGGAGGGGGGGGGGAGGATCCTCATATTGACAATGTTTTTAGAGTCAAAGCGGACTGTCCCCAGATAGTCCATTGACTTAGTATTAAACTTTTTGCGAAAACTAACTTTTATAAAAATAAAATAAAAAATAAACTAAAAATAATATAAAATGTGTATTATGTTGTTCATATTTCTTCAGTGTTGTTTGTTTGTTGGCTTTGTTTGTTTTTAGATGCAAGTTAGTGTATAGACCGCTGTGACTCTAAAGCATCGCAATAGAACCAAAGCCAATAGACTATCAATTTTCTGCTGAAACATATCTTCAAAGTAACCCCCCCCCCCCCCCCTGTGGGGATACCGGGTGGGTATTTTGTACACATAGTTCCCCAACCTTCTGGAAGTTCTGTGCTTGCAGCTTCCTTTAATCTGTCACTCTCTTTGACTCTGCCTTTTTTCCCTTTGCTTACTGTCATATACTATCTTTCTGCCTTACTGGTCCATTCTTGAGCAAAGATACTTTCCGACTCCGGATTGTTCATGTTAGTTTTGGTTCCTACTTGGAGCCATAAGGCAAATCAAAATGGGTTGAGGAAGACAAGCAGTGAGCATGTTCAAAATTCACCGTCATTTTCTTTTCCTTATTCTTTTTTGTTTCCTTTGTATTTGCATTATGACTCCGAGTAGGAACCAAAACTAACATATGGTCCATTATTCTGCCTTTGTTCCAGAAACTCTTTCCAAGATTTTCTCCAGCCGAAGACGGACATGCTGGGCCTAATTATTTCTTAATTAGGCGCATTACGGCAGCATGGCGCATCTGTGCTCAAATGACAGCCACATATTTTCCCCATAAAATCCACATAATTATGACATTATCTTGTTCACAAATTTATGAAACAAGTTGATGAAATCGCGAAGAGTTTTAGGACGTTATTACGAAAAGTAAGCCTACTTCTTCTGCGTTCTCATGCCATATGGCCATAATGGGTAAGGTACGGATGTGTCCGGTTTTCAGTTTACACTCGTCCCCCCGCTGCGCACAGCCGACACATTCCGATTTCAGAGGAGCTCAAAGGAGAAAAATTATTTGGAAGATTTTTAATTAAAGAAAGGCTAATGGGCCAATAAGTCAGAAAGATAGTAGATGATAGAAAGCAAAGGAAAAGGCAGAGTCAAAGAGAGTGGCAGATTAGAGGAAGTTACAAGCCCAGAACTTCCAGAAGGTGGGGGAACTATTTTTACGAAAGACCCCCGTGGAGGGGGCGTCCAGCTCCCCGTACGGAGGCACGAGGCATCCACACACTGCCCCAACGAAAAGTACAATTTATGAAATGATAACTGTGGTGTTCATAATTATTCCAAGCATCACACAATAGTTTTCTGTAAAGGGGAAGGGAAACAACTACTTCCTCTACGCGTCACTAGATGATCGATTATCTCCTCTGCACAGAAACTGAAAAATATAAATGCTTCCAGGGGTCCGTTTCACAAGGGCTAACGCTACGTTGTGCTCGCTCAAATCGGCAAAAACGGTCTAAGAAACACCCTTCGTTTGCCGATAGTTCGCGTGGCGTTTTGTTCTTGCCAAACACCGAGCAAGCGGCGAACTAGTAGGGAGTGAATACATTTCTTGTTGTTGATTGGTCCATTAAAGTTTGTTTAAAATAATTTTAAAAAACTTTGACCAATCAGACAAGAGCTTGTAATATTCTTCCGCAAACGTTTTCTACAGTGTTTCTTAGGCCCCTTTTCGCGTAACAGTTATGCGCGCGGCAACCGTTGTCTAGAGAAAGTACACCCTGTACAGGGTTGGTGTAGGGCTCCTCTTGTGTTGGTAGGGCAGGTGGGGCCAATGGGTCTCCGGGTCCCCTCGGCCCCTTGGGGTGTTTCTTGTTCATTTTCATTGTCGATTATCATATCATTTAGACAGGAATTCAATCCTTTCACCGCCAGCCATATTTGAACCAAACATTTCCATTAAATTTACTGGGCTACAGAAAAGATTTTGTCTGAAATATTGTGGGATTTCTCTGTGACACATTTAGAATAGGGTCAATCCTTACTGCCCAAATTTAGGAACACGATATCATTAAAAAAACCCACCAGACCCTGATTTCAAGAGTTGTAGTGACATGGGTGTTAAATCATCGTGGTGTAAAAATGCGACATTGGCGGTGAAAGGGTTAAAGCTTAATTTTTACCTTATGTAAGCCAGGCCTCTGTTTTCACCAAGGAAAACAACCCCCCTACATGGATGGCTACTCTGGAAATAAGAGGATAAAAAAAGCACTGGCTCGATGCAGGCTTTTGCCAACACAGGCAGCTACATTTTCATGTGCTTTAAAACTATACCGAAACAATTTTGGTGGCATGAAATGAAGTTCAATTTTGGGCACTTTTGCTAAGTAAGCTTTGCACCAAAATGGTGACAAGATTGAAAGTGATCCCAGTTAATGTTTTTTCCGCTTGTTCAAAATTTATTTTGAAAATATTATTTCTGACATTCTTCAACTGATGTAGGCCCTAGTCTAGGAGATTACCACGTGCTCTTTTGGGATAAGAATGGACTCTCTTACGAAATCTTCTCATTGACGTTACAATGGTGTTTTTTCTGTGGTTTAACCAGTGTCCAACAAAAACTAGGCCAGAGAGCTTACAATTTTGGACAGTCTTTGATTAGGCCTACTTTTGCAATTGAGACGCAGGCCAGTCCTCTATTTGTAGCATAGCGGACTTGTGGCATAGCCGACCTTTGGCACAGCGGTATATGAACCCATACTGATACGTCACATTTTGTCCATCAATGACGTCAGAGTCAATGAAACGTGAAGCTTGGGGGGGGGGGGGGGTGGGGGGGGGGGGGGAGGGGGGAATTGGAAACTTAAATGACGCGAAAATCAATTTACGTATAAGCAAATTACGAAAAGTGACATTTTTTCTGAGCTCATCAGCCTGAATGACGTCATAGTAAACTTCAAAACAAAGTTTCATGCTTCAACGCGAAAGAGTGACAGCACAGACACTTTGTGATTTCACTGCTCATTCAATGTTTCTGGCACTGAAAAGCAGGGTAAATATCATTTTGACCATAGTTACAGTATGGTCAGCAACCTGAACGAGAAAAGACAACACTGACTGACCTAAACTAGAACTTGCGACGATGGATGTTTTGCTGACCGACGTAGAGTCAGATTCAGACTTCATCTACGGAAGGGACATTCAACGGACTGTGATGACGATGCAGAGCCAGCAACAACAGGAGCGAGAAGGCCAAAGCCAGCTCTCCAGTTCCATCCAAGGCTACACCAGCTTCGACACGACGTTCATGGACGAGGACGACATACCCACGCGAGACGCTGGCCTGGATCTAAGCTTCTCCAACGGCCCGTGTCCACTCGCAGATCCGGACACTACTCACGACGCCAGCATGAGTTATAGATCGAACATCGTGGACGATGCTGAGCCGTCTTCTTCCACGCGCATTCAACACCGAGATCCGAGTAATAATAATAACAGCGCCTCCAAAAAGAAAAAGGCCAAAGGTAGATCCAGTAGTAGTGGTGGTGGTAAACGTAGAAAGGAGTCAGAGAAATCTAGGAACAACAACTCGCTCGACTTCCGGGAGAAACTGCAGCGGCTTGAGAGGAGTGATTTCTACGAAGAAGAGGTAAAGATAGCCTATCAGCTTTAATTTCCCCGTCACCATGTGCATAAGAAAAGGGGTTGGCCTTCATTTCAACAGGAAAGAGCGGATGTGTGTTAATTCTGCTCAGTCTGTATGTATTGTGGGTGTCCACTTTCTGTTGGCAGGTCCCCGAAGTCCAACTAATCCCCTTGGCCGCAGCACAAAGAACAAAACTGTACAAGTGCCTGACTCATAGTCATTCTGAAAAGACTAACTAACCTGTACCTTGATTTTCCATTACTGTAGAAAACAAGTTAGGCCTGTCGCATGAAAATAGGTAGCTCGTAAAAATAAAAAGCTCGCTACCTATGACAGTGTATATTTGCGACATTGAGCATGAACCACAAATTTCACTTTTTTCTAGGGTTAGGGATAGGGTTAGGGTTAGGGTTAGAGTTAGTTAAATGGTTAAAGTACAGAAAAAGTGAAATTTGTGGTTGTCGCAAATACAGACTCTCATAGTAGCGAGCTTTTTATTTTTACGAGCTACCTTTTTTCATGCGACAAGGCCTACTTGACGGCTCTCACTTAAGGTCAACTATTACGGTATTAGCCCTAGCTTAAAGACCCGCCAGGTCATGTGTCAGAATCACGGGTTTTCCCTCGTATAGCTGGTAAGAAATCTTGTTTTGACCAGGTTTGACTCCCGTACAAATGTCCCACAATTGAAAACGAAACATCATTTTAAAGAGCAGTCTCAATTTGAAGTTGGGGACATTTGTATGTGGGTCACAGCTACGCAGAAAAACCGAGGGACTTAATCGTGGTGAGTCAGTGTGTCTTTAAGGCCATTTGAGCAAAGGGCCTGCATAAATACCTACCCACCTATTTACCAAACTACACACACAATATATGCATACTTACATACATACATACATACATACATACATACATACATACATACATACATACATACATACATACATACATACATACATACATACATACATACATACATACATACATACATACATACACACATACATACATACATACATAATTATACTACTCCACATTTGCTTTGCGTCACTTGAAAGACATTCCGTATTTTGCAATCCATTAAAAAGTTAGGTCATAATTATTTACTATTGGCTGGGTATCAGACAATACTACGGACATAGGCCTAGGCCTACTTGTAAACAGCAAAGGTTTTGCCCAGGAGAAATAAGGCTGGGAGAACACAATACATAACCACACATTTGCATTAGGCCTACATTAACTACCATTAATATATAATTTTTAAAAACTGAAACAGACCTGCAACGTCCTGGAACATACAACAAACAAACAACTACACGACAAGTGTAAAGTGACGTTATTTTATTCACAAGAGACAAAACTAAACTACTATGGATATTTCGGCGAATGCGCCTTTATCAACACAGACAAAAAAAGAAAACAGCAAACAGCAAATAATGATAGCAAAAGGAGCAAAAAGCAGGCAACAAAAGGAGCAAAAAATCAACAAGATTACCATTAATATACCATTAATATAACAATGCCATTAAAGGGGCACCCTGATGGATGAGGTTTTGCAAGAAGCACGTCGAGGTCACCAGGAAAACACCCTCTACAGAGATCGCAACACTCACTTTGCTCTGGTTTCCTAGAAATCAAACCGTCAGATCGACGATTCCTCCTTGGCGGAGGTGCTGGAAGTCAAATTGTTTCACCCAAAGAGAAGGCGTGTGCCTTCTCTTTTCTAATGGCCGCCTGAGTATTTTCTTCTTCATTTTTTTAATGTTATACAGTTTACCTAAAAGAGTTTCGCAAGGAAATATGTCCCAAAAAAATTCTACTGCACTACAAACAAACAAAAAAGCTTCAACCACCCTCCACCCACCCCATTCAAAATGGCTACTCTCTCCGGCATCTCCGCCAAGGAGGAATCGCCGTTTTGACGGTTTGGTTTCTAGGAAACCAGAGCAAAGTGAGTGTTCCGATCCTTGAAAAGGCTGTCTTTCTGGTGATCTCGACGTGTTTCTTGCAACAATTTTATCCGTCAGGGTGCCCCTTTAATATTATACCAAAACAGATCAAGGCGGACGACTGCGCCGACTTGCCCATTGACCGGCGGCCGTCCGGCTGGGAAATGGAGCGGCCCCGCGAGCTGGTGGTCACTGCCCACAACGTGGACATGCTGCTGGTCAGCGCCCGCTTCTACCAGCAGAGCCAGGTGGTCAGTCTCTGCAAGGACATGCTGCTGCGCTGCGACGTTCAGAACGCGCTCTACTGCAGGTGCGTATCTGGGGGGATTGTATCGATGTTCCCCCCCGTGGGGATACCGGGGGGGGGGGGGGGGGAGTTGCATAAATAGTCCTCCCCCCCCCCCCACCTTCTAATCGTCCCGCAAAACAAGGGGTCACAAGGACTCCTTCAATTACATAATAGAGGGTCCTAGAGGCGGGATAGAGGGTCCCAGTAGCATAGCGATTGCTAAATAGAATTTTTTTTTAGTGCATCCCTGGCACCCCCTGCTCATTTTGTTTAGAGGGTCCTGTAGGATTTTAGTGCTTCATAGACCCCCAAATGGGGGTCCCTGGGAGCCCTGCTATCACTCTCTTTGACTCTGCCTTTTCCCTTTGCTTTACCGTCATCTACTATATTTCTGCCTTTAATACCGGTCCATTCTCCTGCCCTTTTTTTCAAGAAACGCTTTCAAAAAGATTTCCTCCTCCAGCCGAAGTCGGACTTGCTGGGCCTAACAGCTATTTCTTAGTTAGGCACATAACGGCAGCATGCCGTATCTGCGCTCATAATTGACGGGAAACTGTCTGAGCGACCGAAGAAGAAGAAGAAGAAGTATCGATGTTGGCCTCGTCTCTTGTGTGTCACCCTCATTGTGCGTCCTATCTCTATCAACTCAACTCAGCTCAACTCAACTTTGATTTTGTCCTCATTCTTCTTCTTCTTCTTCTTCTGCGTTCCCAGGCCATATGGCCATAATGCGTAAGGTACGTATGTGTCCGGTTTTCAGTTTTCATTGGTCTCCCCGCTGCGCACAGCCGACCTATTCCGATTTCGGAGGAGCTCAAAGGAGAAAACTATTGGGAAGAATGGTGTTTTTTAAACGGCAGGAGAATGGGGCCAATAAGTCAGAAAGATAGTAGATGATAGAAAGGAAAGGGAAAAGGCAGAGTCAAAGAGAGTGGCAGATTAGAGGAAGTTACAAGCACAGAACTTCCAGAAGGTGGGGGAACTATTTTTTATAAAAGACCACCCCCCCCCACCCCACCCCGGTATCCCGACGGGGAGAGACTCGTGGAGGGGGGCGGGGTTGTCCAGCTCCCCGTATGGAGGCATGAGGCATCCACCCACTGCCCCATAAAAACAAGGATAATTTTCTTGCGGACTCGTCAAATATACACACAAGAAACCAAACTATAAAATAACAAATTGTAATTAACATGATTTAAAATTATTCTTTCACACTTCACACGCCCCGCTCACTTTAAAGTCTCTACGTGCTCTCATCTCTATGTGTCCTCGTCTCTAGGGGAAGACGGGGTAAAAAGCGCATGGGCGGGTAAGAAGCCCACCCCAATTATCTCATGAAATGAAGCAAATTTCAGTCTCATTTTGCCCATGTCTAGCATTCGTCTCATGGGCAAATTTGACTGAAATTTTCTTTATTTCATGAGATAATTGGGGTGGGCTTCTTACCCGCCCATGCGCTTTTTACCCCGTCTTCCCCTATGTGTCTCTGTATGTATTGCCCTCATCGTGCCCCCGACTGCATTGTGTCCCTGTCTCTAGGTGTCCCCGTCTCTAGGTGTCCCCGTCTCTAGGTGTCCCCGTCTCTAGGTGTCACCCTCGGTGCGTGCCCATCTCTATGTGCTCCTTGTCTCTAGGTGTCAACCTCATTGTGCGCCTGACTCTATACTTATGTGTCCCCGTCTCTATGTGTCCCCGTCTCTATGTGTCCCCCTCTCTATGTGTCAACCTCATTGTGCGCCTGACTCTATAATTATGTGTCCCCGTCTCTATGTGTCCCCGTTTCTATGTGTCCCCGTCTCTATGTGTCCCCCTCTCTATGTGTCCCCCTCTCTATGTGTCAACCTCATTGTGCGCCTGACTCTATGATTATGTGTCCCCGTCTCTATGTGTCCCCGTCTCTATGTGTCCCCCTCTCTATGTGTCCCCCTCTCTATGTGTCAACCTCATTGTGCGCCTGACTCTATAATCATGTGTCCCCGTCTCAATGTGTCCCCGTCTCTATGTGTCCCCCTCTCTATGTGTCAACCTCATTGTGCGCCTGACTCTATAATTATGTGTCCCCGTCTTTATGTGTCCCCGTCTTTATGTGTCCCCGTCTCTATGTGTCCCCGTCTCAATGTGTCCCCCTCTCTATGTGTCAACCTCATTGTGCGCCTGACTCTATGATTATGTGTCCCCGTCTCTATGTGTCCCCCTCTCTATGTGTCAACCTCATTGTGCGCCTGACTCTATAATTATGTGTCCCCGTTTCTATGTGTCCCCGTCTCTATGTGTCCCCATCTCTATGTGCCCCCGTCTCCGTGTGTCACCCTCATTGTGCGCCCGACTCATGTCCTTGTCTCTATGTGTCCTTGTCTCTATGTGCCCCCTCGGGTTAGGGATAGGGTTAGGATAAGGAATTGGGTTTCTGGTTAGGGTTAGGAGTAAGGGTTAGGGCTTCAGATTAGGTTCAGGGTTTGGGTTAGGGTTAGGGTTTGGGTTTGTGTCGCATGCAGACGGATAGATATATGACAGGGACATACAGAAACGGGGACACAGTCATAGAGACAACATTGATGACACATAGAGACGGGAGCATGTCGCTATGTCACTGCATCCGGTCCTTGTTCTGGTTTTTATTGCGTTGAACAAGGAGTCTAGCATCAATTAATGGCTTATCATTTCAATGGAGAGCCCACTGGTTGTTCGTCAAAGGAAAACATTTTATTTCCGAAATATTACAGCAGGCAAAATAGAATGGCCCATGGGGCGTTGGGGTGTTCATCATTCTATTTTTAGGAAGTTTCTGGGTTTGTTACTCTGCGCCTTGTATCTGTGCAGAGCTAGGCGGTTGGTGCCATAGATGCAAGGAGAGTTATCTAGAGATTTTAGAGACGGTTTCCTTCCGAACTACCACTAGGCCTAAATTTGTTTGATCAATCCTAAGTCTACTCTTCTATTCTGACTTTGTTTTAGGCCGTGTACACACATAAACGGATATTCCATGCGGAAACCCCCGTGAGCAATCCATAAATAAGTGAAACAAAAAAGGGAAAAGATTTGCGCACGTGTCCGAATTCCTCCATACCCCTATGCGTGAACTGTTATCCTTCTTTCTTCCACTTATTTAGGGTTTTCCGTACGGAACTTACGCGTCTAATGTGAACCCGGCCTTAATCGTAAATTCTTCAAGACCAAGACGTTCCTTGTATCGCTGGATATCAGCTGTCGACGTAGCCGCCATCTTTGGATAAATCTAAGCAGTGAACTAGTAGAATGCAATGCCGTGTTTATCCCAAGATGGGAATAAGGAAAATGGCAACAAATGGTCCCCAGCCATAGGCCTATTTCCTTTTTCTGCCCCTGGTAATAGTCCATTGCCAGCTCGCTTCTATTTTTACTGAAACTTAATCAAACTTTACTGGTGTTATCATTTTCCGTTTAAAAATGTCCAGTGTCCAATTTCTCTAGATAACGGTCGCCGCGCGAATAACGCTTACGCCAAAAGAGAGCCTAAGAAGCACCCTAAACGTTTGCTAAGGTCAGATAACTCTTTCAGCTTACTCTTCATTTTTGGGAGAGAGAAAAGGGTTGCTATCATAAGGGAGATAAATCATACCTCTCTGTCAGTTTGTGCAAAGTTTTTGATTTCACCCACATCTATTTGTGTGCCGAAAATTAAATTTACACTGCCATGCCAATTATCTCATGAAATAAAGCAAATTTCAGTCACATTTTGCCCATGAGACGAGTGTTAATGTTTAGCGTTCGTCTCATGGGCAAATTTGACTGAAATTTTCTTCATTTCATGAGATAATTGGCATGGGCTTCTTACTCGCCCGTGGGCTTTTTACCCCGTCTTCCCCTATATTATGCCATCTAACCTGAAATAGTAAGAAAGAGCACTCCAAAACACTTGCTTTCGTTTAATTTTCTAAAATCATCCATTAGTTTTTCACGATAGACTAAAGAATATTTTGCTGTGGCAAGCTTGTTGATTCTGGTCTTCCATTTTTAAAGTTCAAGTCTCGTCACACGAGATATAAAAAAAAAATGGAAGTATTGATATTTCCCATGATCCTTCAAATAGTTTGCCGCTTGCTACCTCGATGGCAGTCTCAAAACGTTTTCGACAAACGTCGGCAAAAGAGGTGTTTCTTAGTACCGTTTTTGCCGATTTGCGCTCACGCTACGTAACGTTAGCCCTTGTGAAACGGCCCCCAGGTTTGTGGCCGAAAAGCACGAGCTGACGGACATTGTTCCTCACCTGGTGGACTTCGTGAGGGCCCGGTTCACCTCCATCGTCAACACGCACAGTTTTCTGGGGCTGGGGCTTGACCAGCTGAAAACCCTGCTGTCTGACGATGGCCTCAAGGTAGGAGACTTGTGTGTGTGTGTGTGTGTGTGTGTGTGTGTGTGTGTGTGTGTGTGTGTGTGTGTATGTGTGTATGTGTGTGTGTGTGTGTGGGTGTGGGTGTGTGTGGGTGTGGGTGTGGGTGTGTGTGTGAAGTCAAGTCAAAATTATCTTTATTGACGATAAAGGAGTAAGCTACACGTGTTTTTCCTCTTATACCCGCTAAGAAATCTTGTTTTGATCAGGTCTCACTTCCATACAAATGCCCCCAAATTCAAACCCAAACATCATTTTAAAGAGCAGCCTCAACTTGAAGTTGGGGACATGTGTATGTGGGTCACAGCTACCCAGAAAAAAAACAAGGGACTTAATCGTGGTGCGTCAGTGTATCTTTAAATGTTGCACAGTGAGCTAGACGTGTCCTACGCCGCACGTGCCTGGATCGACCAATGCAAGCATGCACACACGAGCACAAACTATGCATATATTTATGCGCACGCATGCACAATACAAACCCAAAAAATGACTATCTTGTATTTTAACACCCCTCTTCAAATTTTTCCATCAAAAAATTGTCAACGAGAAATGCAACATTCTGCCTTTCTCGGGAAAGCGATAGGGTTAGGACCAGCCTAGGATTTATTTTTATTTTATAAAACTGAAAAGAAGCAAGACTTTCAGGTTGAGAGTCCGTAGGGGTCCGTGAGAGTGGGTTAATTGAGAGTGGTGGGGTGTTTAAAGATACACAGACGCGCCACGATTAAGTCCCTTGGTCTTTTTCTGGGTAGCTGTGACCCACATAGAAATGCCCCCATGTTCAAATCGAGGCTATGCCTTGGCATGAGGCTGTGTCAGACCAGTTGACATAAGCTAGAGCGCCAAGGCTGCATCAAAATGTTGTTATGCTCTGAATGGTTGTG
>CM065687.1:54338993-54351493 GCA_017654935.2 Phymorhynchus buccinoides
ATGTACCAATAATAGTCTCAGACTGCCTTACCAAAACAGTAGGGTAAGACGGGGTACAAAAACCCATGGGCGGGTAAGAAGCCCATGCCAGTTATCTCATGAAATAAAGCAAATTTCAGTCACGTTTTGCCCACGAGACGAGTGTTAATTCATGTGATAATTGGCATGGGCTTCTTACCCGCCCATGGTCTTTTTACCCCGTCTTCCCCTAATACTAAAAAGGCTAACATTGTAACAATATTGTGGCTGGCAAATAAAATAAATGGTTCCTATGCTTTACGTGAACACATTTCAAATCAATCCAGACCTGTTGAACTTGAATTTTATCGAAGAAATTGAAGTACTTTTACAGAATGGTGGGAGATTGACAAATGCATTATCCTACTTGGCAGAACATCTGTAAAAATGAATCGTCGTAAAGGTGTAACAACCATTGACCAAATTTTGATGTTACCTTTTCGTGCCTACAGACTGCGCACATTCCGATCACGCCTGCGCAGTCACAGCGCTCCTCTCAACACAACGTCTCGAGCAGTAGACAGCGCACGCAAAGCCGGATTCAACCAGTCGATGATTTTTCCCAGATCAACGTGGAACGCGGAAACGTTGATGAAACTACTACTGCAACTTTTGCAAGGGAACAGAATATTTCTGGCGGTAGGCATGGCAGTCAAAGACGGATTCAACCAGTGAAGGATTTTTCCCAAATCAACGTGGAACTCGGAGACGTTGATGAAACAAAAACTGCAACTTTTGCAAGGAAACAGAGTATTTCTGGCAGTAGACCGTGTAGTCAAAGCCGGATTCAACCAGTCAATGAACTGTCCCAAATCAACGTGGAATGCGGAAACGTTGATGAAACAACGACTGCAACTTCTGCAAGGGAACCGTTGACAGCATCCATTCAAAACACAGAACCAGATGAGCAAATGTTAAATGCTCCAAACTTGATATTCACAGTTCCATCTTCTTCGAGCCATAAATCGGGGGAGCTAAGACAAGAATATATGCGTGGTCTTTCCCAGACGAAGACTATGCAGAGCAACATGTCTTCCGAGGGTGTGCAGCCCGTCGTCAATTCTGAATCAAAGACGTTTTCGTCACTGCCTGTTCAGGGAGCATCAGCCAGCGCTATGAAGACAGCTGACATGTTCGCTGTTCCAAAGACATCGCCTGTTTATCAAAGCCCTGCTTCAAGCGCTCCAACTTCTCAGCACAGCCCTCCTAGAATTCAGACACCACAGCAAAGCGGGACCAATCTTTCGTCAACACAACAGAGCAGCTCCAAGATTCCATCCCAGCAAAGCAGTTCAAGAATTCCGTTTCAGCAAAGCAGATCCAAAATTCCATCCCAACAAAGCAGTTCAAGCGTTTCACCCCCGGAAAGCAGTTTGGACATCATTAAATCTCACCAAGGCATGTCCCAGGTTCCATCTGACATGCCAGTTCCTCAGCAAAACGTTTCTGGGTCATCTCATCGAAACAATACTCCTCCTGGCCTTCCACTGAGCTCATCAATCCACTCTCTTTCACGAGCGGTTTCCTGTTCTCATGCAAGTGATGAGTCCTCCAAGCAAAGTATGCCCTCTATGAGGCAGCGACAGAGCAAAACCAGCCATACAATGACCCCCGAGACGGGCAAATCAAACGAAACTTCATGGTTAACGCTTCGAGGGACTCCCAGCCAACACGCTTCAGGTACAAAACATGACTCTGTGTCACGTTCAAGAAATTCACACCATCAATCTTTCATGTCTTCGCAGAATATGAATCGCGAAACTGTAGAACAGCAACAGTCCGAGAGGCCAGGACAGTCTGATGCTAAGAGCCATGGCACAAAGCAGCAGCGGGTGAAGAAAACAGCCTTTGGGAAGGCAGACAAAAGGCAAGAGACTCCAACGAAGTTCAAAAGTGTGGTAGAGTATGAAGACTGTCAGCACACTGCTCAGCTGCACATGGCGTGTGTTTACTGCAACCTGAAAACTCATTGCGCCTGCTGCTGCACGTGGTGTTGCCACAGTGAGGCACGTGAACATGGCGGCACCAACTTTGCCCAAGGGCTGTCAGAAAAGGAGCTGGATGAGCTTGAAGAGCGAATTAAATTAAGAAGGAAAGAAATCGAAAGGAAAGGGTTGAGCGAATCACGAAGGAATACGCAGAGTCAGGTTTCACCGACACGAATCCAGTCAGTAACGTCTGTGCGAATTCACCATTGTCGGTCTCCTCCGTGCAGTCCTGTATGCAGACAGTATAACTCTTTTGTGACCACAACCGACACTACCCTGATTGAACCAGATGAAATATTTTTATCTGAAACGTCTGATGAGGACCAGGAGTGTGATGACAAAAACACTAGCTATAGACATCTCTTGGGTGGACAGCCTAACACCGCCAGTCAAAAGACCAACGATGCGTCCAAACCTTACCTAGCAGAAATCCGCAGAACTCTTGATAAAAATGTCGGAGAGATTTCCAAAGCTCAAAACAAGCCTTTGTATCGACCAAAAAAGGACAAGGTTCCATCGCCAAATCATCATCAGGTCCAATCAAAACCTCGACAGACTCAGAGACAGCCGATTGAGCAACAACAGCGGCAAAATCAACGTTCGCTGCCAAGCAACTGTTCCCAGCATTCCCAGGGAGAAGTTCAACGGCGTGTGCAGCCATACATTCATGACTCTGGACAAGATCATACCAACCCATACTCTAGCCAAAGACGGTCCCCAAAGGCTCCCAAGGAATACAACTTCCAGCGCAACAACCAGCAGCTTTACAGCAACGCAGGAGAACAAAGCGATAGCAACCGTCTGTACTCGTCCCTCAAAGAACGAAGTCTCGGTTCATCCATCCGTCAAGACCTTAGACGGTCCAGCAGCCTCAGACCAAGCGGAAGGCCTAGTCCGGCACACCCGGGACAAGACTGCGGGGAGTCGTACTACGCCTCCGGCCAGCAACGAAGAAGGCAGAGCCTGGACCAACCTCCGGAGTTGGTTCCTCAAGGTGACATGAAGGTTCAACCGCAGAGCATGGTCAAAGAGGGCGATGGACAAAGAGGGGAGGAGAAGGCGCTCGCGAGGAAGGCGTCGTCAGGGGAAGGTCAGCAGACACGAAGACCAAGGTCGCAGTCTCCGACGGGTCAAACAGCCCAGGTCAGGGGTCAAACCCTGCCCAGGCCTCGCTCGCAGCCCCCACCCCAAGGGCGACGTGTCAGGTCCAGAAGTGAGAGTCACTTCAACGAAAATGCCCGAACTGTAGGGTGAGTTGCTGTTGGTCACGTAGGAAATCAAAGAAAATGAATAACGACAGAATGTTGATTGATTGGTGAATAGTTTGATTTGATGAAATTTATTCTCTTTTTTTTTAGTGAAGTAAAGTGAAAATTGGTAGGCTAAACACTAAAGCTTTTTTGTAATTATTGGTTGCAGTTTGCTTGGTTTCTGTGTGGAATTTGCTTTTTGTCACGCACACGTATACATAGAGTACAGGCAGACAGACAAACAGTAATATGCACAAACACTCACACACGTACACACATGCACACAAACACGCAGTCATATATATACATGCACATGTTCACACCCACACACGTACACGCATATCGATGCACCACACATGCTCTCCCGCAAGCGAGCACACTAGCACGCGCACACAAACACAAACAAACACAAACAGACAAGCAAGTAAACGCATATATGCAGAGAGAGAGAGAGAGGGGGGGGGGAGAGAGAGAGAGAGAGAGAGAGAGAGAGAGAGAGAGAGAGAGAGAGAGAGAGAGAGAGAAACAGAGAGAGAAACAGAGAGAGAAAGAGAAACAGAGAACGAGAAACAGAGAGAGAGAGAGAGAGAGAGGGAGAGAGAGAGAGAGAGAGAGAGAGAGAGAGAGAGAGAGAGAGAGAGAGAGAGAGAGAGAGAAACAGACAGACAGACAGACAGACAGACAAACAAAGTCACGGGTATTTTAACATTTGTTCCTGAGGGGGAAATATTTACCCCTTTGATTAAAGCAAAAACAAAAACAAACAAGCGCGGATTCGCAATCGTTTGTGGCGTGCGACAATGTATTGCAAACGAAACATCATTTTAAAGAGCAGCCTCGATTTGAAGTGCAGCCTCGATTTGAAGTGCAACAATTTTGTCAGCCTCGATTTGAAGTGCGACAATTTTGTCAGCCTCGATTTGAAGTGCGACAATTTTGGACCGACCGACCGACAGACAGACCGACAAAGTGAGTTATAGGTTTGTGGCTTGTGTCACAAACAAAAACCTTCACTTTATTTCTTTCTCTTCCAAAAGATACGAAGAGCCATCAGAAGACTTCTCACTGTACGACATGCCTGTGGGGTACGGTGCCTCAGGACTTCCGGACTTCCCAGAAGAACCCCCGGACCTCCCGGAAGAACCTCGCCCTGGTACTAAGTAAGTAGAGAATCAGATGGAAAGCTCTTAAACGTTTTCCCGGTTGGTAAAGTCTTTCGGATGAGACGCGACGATAAACCGAGGTCCCGTGTGCCCATGCACTCAGCTACACGTTAATCCCAGTGGCAACGAAAAAGTTGTCATTTGGTCAAAATTTACCCCACCCCACCCCTCCTTCCTCATCAGTCACATAGAAATCGTATTAAAAAAAAAAATGGGTGGCGCGCCTCTGGCTGCGACGCTCTCTCCAGGTGGGAGCAACCCGAATTTCACAGAGACGCCTCCGTGACTATAAATTACCTAATAGTAATACCTAATAATAAAGGAGTTATCAAAGGGGGAAAACATGACAACGTCATACTAATAGGGAACATTCTAGAAAAGGGTAAACAATGTGTGCGTGCGCGTGCGTGCATGTGTGTATGTGTGCGTGCATGCGTGTGTGTGTGTGTGTGTGTGTTTTCGGGGGTGGGGGTGGTGTGGGGAGTTGACCGCAACATGCTCTTTTTGTTTGTTTCTGTGTTCGTTTTGAACGAGAACTACTCCATTTTGTGTGTTATTGGTTTTGATTGTTCTTATTAATTCGATGAGTTGGGATATGTGGTGGTGTTTTTCCTGCGTGATCGCGTGTAGGTTCGTGTGTGTGTGTGTGTGTGTGTGTGTGTGTGTGTGTGTGTGTGTGTGTGTGTGTGTGTGTGTGTGTGTGTGTGTGTACCCCCATGGCAGTCCGCTCATCCAAGACATAAAAGAATGTTAGAAAATCACATCAACGAATGGTTTGGGGTCAGAACGTAATAGTCGATTTTCGGAAGAAAAAAACCCAGGGGAGAGAACTTCGTGAAAATTAGAGTTGCTTACCTCCATTACTCGGTCAAATGCCATAGCAACAAAGCAACAATGGCGTCGAAGCTTGAAACCGCAGGATGCGAGTCAGCGACTTGCAAACATTTCTTAAAGAAAAAATTAGGGGTGGCCAGTAGCCACAAACTGATAAAACTTGCAAAATGTGACGTAAAAATATCAATGACATATTATTTTTAGAATGATGCACGGTGTTCTAAGTGCTGTATGTCTGCTGAAACATACGAGTCGATAGGTTACGAGAGCTGAAGTTAGAGTGACTTCCCCTGTTTGACCGATTGAATTAGGCAAGATCACTCCCACACACCATGAAATTACTCCCCTTAATTATTTCCGAACAATTCCTAATTGTCCAAGCTTTTTGACAGAAGGTGAAAACTCATTCTCCGGTTCTGCGGCAACAACCATCACTGCAAAGATTGCTCCCTCGTGGGGATACCGGGGGATCTTTCAGTACAAATAGATCCCCCGCCTTCCGGAAGTTCTGTACTAGCAACTTCCTCTGATCTATCACTTTCTATGACTTGACTTTTCCTTTTCTTACCATCATCTCTACATTCTGCCTTAGTGGCCCATTCTCCTGCCTTTTATCCACACACATAATAATGTTCTCCTTTGAGCTCTGAAATCGGAATGTGTTTGGCAGAATGCAGCGAGGAGACCAATAAAAACTGAAAACTGGACACATACGTTTTTAACCCATTATGGCATTGGGAAAGCAAAAAAATAAAATTTAAAAAAGTCGCCTGCACCTGAGGCAATTACGCTATTCGCGTGATCTTTTTTTTGTTTTTGTTATTTTGTTGCCCAGCTTGATCTACCGGCATCACCCTTACACCAACCACGGGGCCCACCAAATGGAACTGTGCGAGGAGGAGGCCCTGGTGGTGGCGGTGGGGGGTTTGAACCCCAAGATGATGCACCCGGAGATCCCGTGCCGCCTGGTGGACTCCTACAACCCAGCCACCAACTCGTGGTTCCTGGTGGGAAAGCTGCCCGAGGCGCGCCACCACCACGGCTGCGTCATGCTGGATGGGTACCTCTACGTCATTGGTAAAGGTTGACCTCTTAAAAGACCCCCCACGTCACGTGTCCCATTCCCTCTTATGCTTGGAGGGTTTCTTAAGATTTCGTACCAGCTATTAGAGGGAAAACACGTGCAAGCCATGATTTTGACACGTGACGTGGTGGGTCTTTAATGGTCGGCTACACTGCTTACGATTCGCTGTCAATGCGATGCGATTGTGACAATGTGAGTCACGATTCACTGTGAAATTTATGTATCGGGTCTACTTGAGCATAATATAGAGCAAAAGTAGTAGGATTATTTTTAGACGGAGGTATTTCGCGTGAGTCATGAATCGCATCGTCACAATCGCATCGCATTGACAGCGAATCGTATGTAGTGTAGCAGACCCTTTACAGTTTGGGGTCTTTCGAGACATGGTGATACGTGGTTGGCCTACAGTTTTGTTCAGTTTAGTAAGACGCATGTTTGCGTCTTTAATAGCAACACGTCGGTGACCACACCAGCTCCTACCGTTACGACTTTTGAACCAGAACCTTTTCTTATAACAAAGTGGACTGCACTAAAAATCATATTATTATCAATCTTTCTTTCCAGGCGGTTCCCTAGTTCTAGAGGACGACCTCACCAACATGTCTGTGGCCACCAACTCCTGCTACCGCTACGACTTTTGAACCAGAACCTTTTCTTATAACAAAGTGGACTGCACTAAAAATCATATTATTATCAATCTTTCTTTCCAGGCGGTTCCCTAGTTCTAGAGGACGACCTGACCAACATATCTGTGGCCACCAACTCCTGTTACCGCTACGACTTTTGAACCAGAACCGTTTTCCATGACAAGGTGGACTGCACTAAAAATCATATTGTTATCAATCTTTCTTCCCAGGCGGTTCCCTAGTTCTAGAGGACGACCTCACCAACAGGTCTGTGGCCCAAATCATATTATTATCAATCTTTCTTCCCAGGCGGTTCCCTAGTTCTAGAGGACGACCTCACCAACATGTCTGTGGCCCAAATCATATTATTATCAATCTTTCTTCCCAGGCGGTTCCCTAGTTCTAGAGGACGACCTCACCAACATGTCTGTGGCCCAAATCATATTATTATCAATCTTTCTTCCCAGGGGTTTCCCTAGTTCTAGAGGACGACCTGACCAACATGTCTGTGGCCCAAATCGTATTATTACCAATCTTTCTGCCCAGGCGGTTCCCTAGTTCTAGAGGACGACCTGACCAACATGTCTGTGGCCCAAATCATATTATTATCAATCTTTCTTCCCAGGCGGTTCCCTAGTTCTAGAGGACGACCTGACCAACATGTCTGTGGCCACCAACTCCTGCTACCGCTACGACTTTGGCGGCAACTTCTGGACGGCGCTGGCGCCCATGGCCTGGCCCCGCATGTACCACTCGGTGGCCGTGCTGGAGGGAGTCGTCTACGCCCTGGGCGGAGAGACCACGCCCCACTTCCAGCAAGACGAGGGCGACTGGTGAGCTCAGATAGTGAGATTATCGTCCAATTGGTCATGGACCCTTATGGACGGTCAGACTGGTGAGCCTGCTCCTTGGGCATTTTATTTCCCCGTGGGGATACCCGGGAGTCTTTTATAAATAAAAAATTCCCCCCACCTTCTGTGCTTGTAGCTTGCTCTTATCTTTGACTCTGCCTTTTCCCTTTGCTTTCTGTCATCTACTATCTTTCTGACTTATTGGCCCATTCTCCTGCCTTTTTTTTTAATCTTCCAAATTTCTCCTTTGAGCTCCTCCGAAATCGGAATGTGTTGGGTGAATGCAGCGGGGAGACCAGTGAAAAATGAAAACCGGACACATACGTACCTGACTCTTTACAGCCATATCGCCTGGGAACACAGAAGAAGAAGAAGAATGAATGAAAGTTAGGTTTTACGTCCACTCGGCTGCAAAACAGCACATATGGGACGAACCATCAGCCAACCATCATGCAATGCTCTGAGCAGATCCTGGGGGTACTCCAATACCAGGTCTGATTATATTCTCATGACGACGTAGAAGAAGCTATGGCCTTTTATAGCTCTATCACATAAATATATTGTATTAATTTTTTTAATTATTTCTCACACCTGGACAAGACGACCATAATTGTTTTGCGTCTCAGTCTGAGTACTAGTGTTAATGTTTTCAGTGGACTTTGTCTGTTCCGGCCTTATATCGTTTTTTGCATATTGCTGTCGCTTTTCTGGACAGCTGTAGTTTCGAAAATATTGTTTTAGTTTTCTAAGCACCTGTAAACTTGTAGAATATTGTCGTTGCTGTCCGTTTTCTGGACAGATGTGATTTTACAAAATAGTGTTTTAGCTTTCTATACAGCTGAAATCAGATAAATTGTTGTCGTTTGCTGCTGACAATTTTCTGGACAAAACACCATACAAACAAAAACACAAGTGCAAAGTGACGTTATTTTATTGACGAAACAAAACATACTTAACCTCTTCTGGACAGTTGCGAGTACCAGTATGTCTACTGCAACCTTAAAGGGGCACCCTGACGGATGAGATTTTGTAAGAAACACATCGAGATCACCAGGAAAACACCCTTTATATAGATCGCAACACTCACTTTGCTCTGCTATCCTGGAAATCAAACCGTCAAATCGGCGATTCCACCTTGGCGGAGGTGCTGGAAGTCAAATTCTTTCACCCAAAGAGAAGGCGTGTGCCGTCTCTTTTCTAATGGCCGCCAAATCGTTTGCACGAAATTTTCGCAATATAAGCCTTTTTTTTAATACAGTTTATCTAAAGGAGTTTCGCTCACATTAAAGGAAATAGCTCCAATGTTTGTTTTTTACTGCACTACAAAAAAAGAAAACGCTTCAACCACAATGAGTGACCTTCACCCACCCCATTCAAAATGGCTACTCTCTCCGGCATCTCCGCCAAGGAGGAATCGCCGTTTTGACGGTTTAATGTCTAGGAAATCAGAGCAAAGTGATTGTTCCGATCCTTGAAAAGGCTGTCTTTCTGGTGATCTCGACGTGTTTCTTGCAAAACTCATCCGTCAGGGTCCACCGTAACACTGACCAGTGGTGTAAGTGCACCTAAACGGCAGTGAACCTGTACACTTTTTGTTTGTTGCGGTCAGTTTTCTGGACAGCTGCGAGTACTACAACCCCGACACTGACCAGTGGGGGCCGATGGCCAGTCTGCTGGACGGCACCATCGGGGCGGCGGTCATCGGCTTCAGGGGTCTGCTGTGGGTCATCGGGGGCTACGTGGAGCACGACAAGGTCAGGGTGGTCCTCAGCTCAGTGGAGTGCTACGACCCCAGGACTAACAGGTGTGTGAAGGGTTCACTTTGTTGAATTGTATTGTACTGTATTGTATTGTGTTGTATTGTACTGTATTGTATTGTATTGTGTTGTATTGTACAGTGTTGTACTGTATTGTACTGTATTGTGGGTGATCGGGGGCTACGTGGAGCACGACAAAGTCAGGGTGGTCCTCAGCTCTGTGGAGTGCTACGACCCCAGGACTAACAGGTGTGTGAGGGATTCACTGTGTTGAATTGTATTGTACTGTACTGTATTGTGTTGTATTGTACTGTATTGTATTGAATTGTGTTGTATTGTACTGTATTGTAAAGTATTGTACTGTATTGTGGGTGATCGGGGGCTACGTGGAGCACGACAAAGTCATGGTCCTGTAGCTCTGTGGAGTGCTACGACCCCAGGATTAACAGGTGTGTGAGGGATTCACTGTGTTGAATTGTATTGTACTCTACTGTATTGTGTTGTATTGTACTGTATTGTATTGTATTGTACTGTATTGTATTGTATTGTACTGTATTGTATTGTATTGTATTGTATTGTATTGTATATTTGTACTGTATTGTATTGTATTGTATTGTACTGTATTGTATTGTATTGTATTGTACTGTATTGTATTGTATTGTATTGTACTGTACTGTATTGTATTGTATTGTACTGTATTATTGTACTGTGTTGTATTGTTTGTACTGTATGTGTATGTTGTATCGTATTGTATTGTTCGGTATTATGTTGTATCGTATTGTAGGTATTGTACAGTATTGTATTGTATTGTACTGTATGTACTGTATTGCATTGTACTGTATGTACTGTAATGTATTGTACTGTATGTACTGTATGTATTGTACTGTATGTACTGTATTGTACTGTTGTATTGAATTCTAGGCCTACTGTACTGTACTGTATCATGTTGTACTGTATTGTATAGTATTGTACTGTATGTACTGTATTGGACTGTTGTATTGAATTCTAGGCCTACTGTACTGTACTGTATCATGTTGTACTGTATTGTATAGTATTGTACTGTATGTACTGTATTGGACTGTTGTATTGAATTCTAGGCCTACTGTACTGTACTGTATCATGTTGTACTGTACTGTATAGTATTGTACTGTATGTACTGTATTGGACTGTTGTATTGAATTCTAGGCCTACTGTACTGTACTGTATCATGTTGTACTGTATTGTATAGTATTGTACTGTATGTACTGTATTGGACTGTTGTATTGAATTCTAGGCCTACTGTACTGTACTGTATCATGTTGTACTGTACTGTATAGTATTGTACTGTATGTACTGTATTGGACTGTTGTATTATTGAATTCTAGGCCTACTGTACTGTACTGTATCATGTTGTACTGTAT
Source organism: Phymorhynchus buccinoides (assembly GCA_017654935.2). Classification (NCBI taxonomy): domain Eukaryota; kingdom Metazoa; phylum Mollusca; class Gastropoda; order Neogastropoda; family Raphitomidae; genus Phymorhynchus; species Phymorhynchus buccinoides. Next base: position 54,349,965 of record CM065687.1, read on the forward strand.
TGTATAGTATTGTACTGTATGTACTGTATTGGACTGTTGTATTGAATTCTAGGCCTACTGTACTGTACTGTATCATGTTGTACTGTATTGTATAGTATTGTACTGTATGTACTGTATTGGACTGTTGTATTGAATTCTAGGCCTACTGTACTGTACTGTATCATGTTGTACTGTATTGTATAGTATTGTACTGTATGTACTGTATTGGACTGTTGTATTGAATTCTAGGCCTACTGTACTGTACTGTATCATGTTGTACTGTATTGTATAGTATTGTACTGTATGTACTGTATTGGACTGTTGTATTGAATTCTAGGCCTACTGTACTGTACTGTATCATGTTGTACTGTACTGTATAGTATTGTACTGTATGTACTGTATTGGACTGTTGTATTGAATTCTAGGCCTACTGTACTGTACTGTATCATGTTGTACTGTATTGTATAGTATTGTACTGTATGTACTGTATTGGACTGTTGTATTGAATTCTAGGCCTACTGTACTGTACTGTATCATGTTGTACTGTACTGTATAGTATTGTACTGTATGTACTGTATTGGACTGTTGTATTGAATTCTAGGCCTACTGTACTGTACTGTATCATGTTGTACTGTACTGTATAGTATTGTACTGTATGTACTGTATTGGACTGTTGTATTGAATTCTAGGCCTACTGTACTGTACTGTATCATGTTGTACTGTACTGTATAGTATTGTACTGTATGTACTGTATTGGACTGTTGTATTGAATTCTAGGCCTACTGTACTGTACTGTATCATGTTGTACTGTACTGTATAGTATTGTACTGTATGTACTGTATTGGACTGTTGTATTGAATTCTAGGCCTACTGTACTGTACTGTATCATGTTGTACTGTATTGTATAGTATTGTACTGTATGTACTGTATTGGACTGTTGTATTGAATTCTAGGCCTACTGTACTGTACTGTATCATGTTGTACTGTATTGTATAGTATTGTACTGTATGTACTGTATTGGACTGTTGTATTGAATTCTAGGCCTACTGTACTGTACTGTATCATGTTGTACTGTACTGTATAGTATTGTACTGTATGTACTGTATTGGACTGTTGTATTGAATTCTAGGCCTACTGTACTGTACTGTATCATGTTGTACTGTATTGTATAGTATTGTACTGTATGTACTGTATTGGACTGTTGTATTGAATTCTAGGCCTACTGTACTGTACTGTATCATGTTGTACTGTACTGTATAGTATTGTACTGTATGTACTGTATTGGACTGTTGTATTGAATTCTAGGCCTACTGTACTGTACTGTATCATGTTGTACTGTACTGTATAGTATTGTACTGTATGTACTGTATTGGACTGTTGTATTGAATTCTAGGCCTACTGTACTGTACTGTATCATGTTGTACTGTACTGTATAGTATTGTACTGTATGTACTGTATTGGACTGTTGTATTGAATTCTAGGCCTACTGTACTGTACTGTATCATGTTGTACTGTACTGTATAGTATTGTACTGTATGTACTGTATTGGA
>CM065687.1:54356493-54386493 GCA_017654935.2 Phymorhynchus buccinoides
AACAAGAAGATCAAAATTTGTCAATGTTTCAACCTATCACTGGATGTTTTCCAAGACTGTGCGCGAATCGCGTCATGATTGAGCAAGGGGAGCGAATCTATGTTAGACGCCAGGGGGCAACCAACCGAGGAGACACTGCACTGCTGCAGAGTCACTACGGTGTTCGTTGGAGCCTGTTCTGAGCAGGACACTCACCACCTACTAGCCCCCCTACTCACGACAATAGTGTCTTAGTCGCGGAGCCAGCATGAGTGGGGCCCTCCTCCTCCGAGGGCCCCATCTCCTTGACTTCGTTAAAACCATTCTCCTTTATATTTCTAAAAAAAAAATCTTCCGAATAGTTTTCATCTTTGAGCTCTTCTGAAATCAGAACGTGTTGGCTGAATGCAGCGAGAAGACCAGAAAACTGAAGACTGAAGGCCACTTCTATCTATAGCTATATAATATAATTTACTGTGCCTCTCTCTCTCTCTCTCTCTCTCTCTCTCTCTCTCTCTCTCTCTCTCTCTCTCTCTCTCTGTGTTTGTTCACCCTGCAACTCATGAACCAGTAGACAGAATCATTTCAAATTTTGTATGGTAGTGTGTCGTGGTACACAGATGATCCCTTAGAAATTTCGAACCTCCAGTGCAAATCTCCGGCAAGAGAGGCTCACTTTTTCTGTAAGATCGTATTATGCTGTAGCAGTAAAGGGTAGTAACTCACGGACTGGGTAGTACCTCAAAGGCTGGACTGGCTGGCGCCGCTTACTTCCCTTGGACTATATACCTGACTGAATGAGGGAGAGAGAGATAGATGAGGAGAGAGTATGTGTGTTTGTGTATGCGTGTGTGTAGTACGGTAGTAACTCACGGACTGGGTAGTACCTCAAGGGCTGGACTGGCTGGCGCCGCTTACTTCCCTTGGACTATATATACATGACTGAATGAGGGAGAGAGGAGGAGGAGGAGAGTGTGTGTGTGTGTGTGTGTGTGTCAAGTCAAGTCAAAATGATATTTATTGACGATAAAAGAATAAGCTTGATAAAGCTTTTTTACATCCTGTGTGAGTGTATGTGTGTGCGTATGTCTGTGTGCGTGCGTGTCTGTGTGCGTGCGTGCGTGCGTGTGTGTGTGTGTGTGTGTGTGTGTGTGTGTGTGTGTGTGTGAAAAGTGTAGCGAGCAGGTTTTGCTAGTGATGCATCATGTTACCATGTTTATTTGTGGCAGGCACTCACCTGTTCGTGGTGGGCGGGCTGTGTTCGCAGACCAACGAGGTTCTCCAGGACCTGGAGTGTGTGGACGTGTCCACGGGGGAGTGGCTCGAGACCCTGGAACCCATGTCCTCCCCGGCACTGGGCCTGGCCTGTGTGGCCGTACTGCCCGAACACTTCACCTAGAGTCTGTACTACAGGTGTGTGTGTGTGTGTGTGTGTGTGTGTGTGTGTGTGTGTGTGTGAGAGAGAGAGAGAGAGAGAGAGAGAGAGAGAGAGAGGGGGGGGGGAGGAGAGGAGGGAGATGCTTTAGGCCTAGCCTGTGTGGCCGTATTGCCCGAACACTTCACCTAGGGTGTGTACAGATGTGTGTGTGTGTGTTTTGTGTTTGTGTGTGTGTGTGTGTGTGTGAGAGAGAGAGAGAGAGAGAGAGAGAGAGAGAGAGAGAGAGAAAGAGATTTGTACACATTCTAGCACGTATTGTGGCAATGTGTATGTTGGGGGGGGGGGGGGGGGGGCAGTTTTTTATTTGTTTTGTGTGTGTATACTATTAATGTTTAAAGTAAATGGGGCAAAAAAAGAAAGGGATGGGGGATGGGAGATGCAGAATAATTTGCCTGTACATTTAATTGGTTTATCTCATGTTGTGCCCCATCCTCTATGCACTGTAAACAGTGCTTTTTCAATGTAGAATATTAGCCTACGTTTTAATACAGTGGAACCTCCCTTATAAGACCTCCCATTATAAGACTCCCTCCCACATAAGACATACTTCTCTGAGACATTGCCCTTCTTTGTTAGTATTAAAATTACCTCCCTTATAAGACCTCATTTAGGATGATTTTTGAAGGTCTTATAAGGGAGCTTCCACTGTAGGTACTCATTTAGCACGATTATAATCAAAGATATTCTAAAAGGGTAAGATGGACTACTTAAAAGCTCGGCGAACCGGGCTGATAGAGTTATCGTTAGTGCGGACGTGTACACTATTCGCAGTGGAGGCTATCCAAAAACTCGGACTGGAACTTGAACGGAGAATTCAACTGGCCTATCGATGTGTAAAATGTGTCACGTTTCAAAGGGACATAACCAGTGTTTCTGTCCTCACTACTCATAATTTATAGGGAAAAGAGACCGGATGTTTATCTTCCCCTGTACAGTCTTTGCTATTATATAACATGCACTTTTTTTTTACTCCTAATTATGATAAAAAAATATATTTGATTTTTTTTCTTCTGGTTTTGCTTAGGTTTCGAGCTGACCATACTTCCTGCCTGTCCAGTAAAGCCGTACCAACTTGCCTGCACGTTTCCTTGGAAGTGCTTGGGAGTGTTTTGACTTACTTAACATTACATAACTCGCAGCCGTGTGACAGAGTGTGAAAATAAAGACAGGGTGTAGAAGTGGGGGTGGGGGGTCGCTTTTTTCCCAACTGCATAGAAATGGCCAGGCCTGACCTCGACTGAGATAGAGAACACAGAAAGGAAAGATAAAATTAATGCAAAAGGGCTAGATGGATTGAAAAGATCGAGTCGTGGTGCCGTGAAATAGAGAAGCATGATGACATCACTTTCAGTTTGGCAGTGAAGGGGTTTCGTTTTCGTTTTTTGTTTTTTTCAAAGTTTGTTTAAGGAAGATTTCAAACAGAGGATTATAAACTTTGGACTTCTGGAAATACAGGACAAAGACTGGTTAATGGAAGAATGTAGTTACAGACTGGAGGTTAAGACTGCAGACTGGTATCGAAGTACGATCACTTTAGACTGGAAGACTATATATAGATGGAAGGCAACCGATTTTATTGAGACTTGGACATAGATTGTAGATGTCATTACTCACAGAAGAGTGTAGCTTCTATTGTAGATTGGAAATGAACACTTTTGATAGGACTGCAGAAAGAACATTGCCTACAGATATGCCTGAAGCATGAATGTTGACATTCACATGGGTGTAACTCCCCCAAATGAAAAAAACTGAAAGGCAGGGGTCCAGGGACCCATGACCCCGGCAGAGTACAAGGGCAGAGCCCCGTCGGACGATTCAAGGGGGCAACTTAAGAGAGGGATATAACGAGACAGACAGACAGTTAAAATGAGAGACAGAGACAGTTCGAGTCTGATAAGCCTTGTAAAATTATTACAATGCCTTTGTAAACTTCCAAGATAGAACAACCAAGTTCAAAACGCCTGTGGTCAATTTTGGGGGGGAGGAATTAAAAATAACTGAAGTTCAGTTTTTGGTAAAATTAAAAATACTGAAATCAGTGTAAAACTGAAAGAGTAGCACCCATGATGATACAGACTGTATATCCGACAACAGACGGAAGACAATAGATTCAGATCTAGATAGGAAACAGACTGCAGGATAATAAATGCTGATTCCAGACTGAATACAGGTGACACTGAAAGTGTGAGACTCGCACCAGATTGACTGGGAAACACCGAAAGCCAGAGATTGTTTTAGACTAACTGTTACAGGGTAGATCAGATAAGAGAGACTGATTTCTTTTTGACTGTTGGTTTGACTTTGGGGGGCAGATTTGTCTCTTGAAAGTAATAGGCATGGCCGGACTATAAAAGAGGGGAGGCGCTGAGCGCGCGCCGCATTTGAATCACAGCTGGTGAGAGAGACGGTTCGCCCTTCTTTGGTCCCTGTTGTGCGAGTTACCGCCAGGCAGAGCTTTTCTGGCGAGAAAGACCCGATCCCTGGGATCGGTTGTTTTCCCTTTAAATACAAAGATTGGATGATTACTGGCTTGCACAAAGTGTAGACTGATGACTGTATGAATGAATGTAGATAGAAGAGTGTAGATGACACAAGGTTGATGGAAGTGTAGATGATAGGTTGATGGAAGTGTAGATGACAAAAGGTTGATGAAAAGTGTAGATGAAAAAGTGTAGATAAAAGGTTGATGGAAGAGTGTAGATGATAAAAGGTTGATGGAAGTGTCGATGATAAAAGGTTGATGGAAGTGTAGATGACAAAAGGTTGATGGAAGAGTGTAGATGACAAAAGGTTGATGGAAGAGTGTAGATGACAAAAGGCTGATGGAAGTGTAGATGACAAAAGGTTGATGGAAGTGTGTAGATAACAAAAGGTTGATGGAAGTGTAGATGACAAAAGGTTGATGGAAGTGTAGATGACAAAAGGTTGATGGAAGTGTAGATGACAAAAAGGTTCATGGAAGAGTGTAGATGACAAAAGGTTGATGGAAGAGTGTAGATGATAAAAGGTTGATGGAAGAATATAGATGAGAGAATGTGGATAGAAAGCTACAGATAAAAAAAGAAATGTCTACATAAGACTGTAAATGAGATATATATATATATAGAAGATCGTAGACGAAAGAATACATTTAAGGAAGGCTATAGATAAATGAGTATAGAAAAGGCACTTAGAAGACAACAGAGTGATCCGAGTCTTATCGGACATCAAATAAAGGAAAAAATAAACTATTTTCAACCCAAAATGACGCGCATTTACCAAAGATTTTTGTTAACAGATAGCTTGTGTGATTAATAGTCTGGTTTTTCTTGTTCTTCTCTGCTGGCGATTTATTCTCTTTTTACAAGAGAAAAAAGAAAAGAAAAGAAGAAAGTGATATTTATAGTTCTTGTTGACATTTTCAAATAAAAATGTCAGATAATTGTATAAATGTGTACGTCAAATGAAAGGAAAAGCAGACTAGCATTCATTCATACACACAACTACACTTACACACACACACATATACAAACAAGTGAACATGGATGAGCACATACACAGTTGTTCAACACGTTTATTCACAGAAAACATAATGTTGTTTCAGCCAGACAAATGATTGACCACATTCTGTTCAACACGTTTATTCACAGAAAACATGTTTTAGCAAGACAAATGATTGACCACATTTTGTTCAACACGTTTATTCACAGAAAACTGGTGTTTCAGCCAGACAAATGATTGACCACATTTTGTTCAACATGTTTATTCACAGAAAACATAATGGCGTTTCAGCAAAACATATGATTAGCCACACATCCTGAAAATAATGTAATCAGCATTAGCATTGTCAAAAGTGATCTGGACAGCAATATTAGCTGGAAAGCACTAGCGCAATCCTTTTGATTATACAGTGGAACCTCCCGAATAAGACCTTAAAAATTAGCCCCCAAAAAGGTCTTTATAGGGAGGGGTCTTATAGGGAGGTGGACACTCAGTAGTCCGGATATGAAGGGGAAAACATTGGTGAAATGTTTTTGGTCACACTTAGAGGGAGTCTTAATAGGGAGGTTCCAAGTATGGTACTTTTTTCTTCTTCTGCGTTCCCAGGCCATATGGCCATAATGGGTAAGGTACATGTGTCTGGTTTTCAGTTTTCACTGGTCTCCCCGCTGCGTACAGCCAACACATTCCGATTTTGGAGGAGCTCAAAGGAGAAAAATTATTTGGAAGATTTTTTTGAAAAAAGGCAGGAGAATGGGCCAATAAGTCAGAAAGATAGTAGATGACAGAAAGCAAAGGGAAAAGGCAGAGTCAAAGAGAGTGTCAGATTAGAGGAAGTTACAAGCACAGAACTTCCAGAAGGTGGGGGAACTATTTTTACGAAAGACCCCCCCGGTACCCCACGGGGAGGGTATGGTATGTGTAACTGGATTTGAAAAAAATAAAATGTTATAAAACATCTTGTTTGGTCCGCCTTGGCATAAGGCTGTGTCATGACCAATTGACATAAGCTAGAACACCAAGGCTACATCAAAATGTTGTTATGTTCTGCGTAGTTGTGCGGGGATTGTCTTTAGCCATGACAAGCTCCTAGCATAACATCATCAGTCCAAAATCCTCCGAAGTCGGAGTGTGGCTGCTCACGTGACGGGTTAATCAAAAACGGTCACACGCGTAATGTTCTCATCCCTAGCGGGTACACTTGTACCATAGTGTTCAAGCGCTTCGACTGTTGGGATGATCCCTGGAGTCTTTAAGCCAGGGTATACAAGACAACAACAATAACAACAAAATCTTGTTTGGTTGAACATCATTTTACTCAATTTGACCTTTTTTTTTAACTCTCCTTTCCTCCCTTCACCCCCACCCTTTCCTTTTACCCCTAAATGTTTCTGAAACTTTCGTTCGGTGTGTGTTAAGGATTACACAGCTCTGCGAAGTTCACTCAGGGTTCATACAGAGTTTTCATATCAAAATTCACAAACTTTCAAAGACCTTTATCCTATTTTCAAGGACCTCTCACAACGTGCAGTGATGACGATTGCTTCGATCATGATCATTCATGTTGCACCAGTGTAGCCCAAAGACCTGGATATAGTGAAGGGAAGTAACTCGACAAATCGAGGATGTGAGGACGTCTGCTATATGGAAAATTAGTGAAATTAAATTGCTTCTTTATCAATTCTGGAAGCAAACAGCAACAAAATATGTCAATTACTTTTTTTTTAGGCATCGATGACTTTTTCACAAACCATTTCACGATTTTCACAGACCAAAGCCAATTTTCAAAGACTTGAAAAGGGCACTCCATTTCTCAAAGACTGTGCGAACCCTGTCACTAATCTCACTAACTGGATTTTTGCTGATTGCACGGTGTTGACAAAACCATTTAATGAGGAAAATAGTCCATAAGGAGAGGACTGTGGTTGATGAATCTCAGTCGCTAACAAAGTTGTCGAAGATACCCTTTCCCAATGCACCTACGCGCACGCTTTCTACACAAGCATCACACACGCACAAATATGAGTACACGCCATTGAATGGTTTTAAGAATTCAAAACAAAATAATCAACAAAACAACGACAAAAATCCAAAACAAAACAAAAATATGAGGCACACAGATTATGCATGGATGATTTTTTTGCAATTAATGTTGCGCAAATACATACAAATTACATTGGAAAACACATCGCTTACATCGGCCTGATAGTCAATTTGATTAAAAATAGGGTCATTATTATGTGACGAAGAAAACGCTGTCCAGATATGAAATGAATGAAAGGAATCATCATCACAGATGGTTGACATCAACGTTAATAAAACTATCACCATCTCCCACTCTTCTCCTTTTCTATCTCTCCCTCCATCTCCCTTTCTCTCCCTCCCTCCAGCTCTTCTCCCTTTCTCTCTCTCCCTCCATCTCTTCTCCCTTTCTCTCCCTCCCTCCATCTCTTCTCCCTTTCTCTCTCTCCTTCCATCTCTTCTCCCTCTCCCTCCATCTCTCTTCTCCCTTTCTCTCTCTCCTTCCATCTCTCTCTCTTCTCCCTCCATCTCCAACTCTTCTCCCTCTCCCTCCATCTCTTCTCCCTCCCTTCATCTCCCACTCTTCTCCCTCCCTCCATCTCCTACTCTTCGCCCTTTCTCTCCATCCATCTCCTTTTCTCTCCCTCCATTTCCCACTCTTCTCCCTTTCCCTCCATCTCCCTCTCTCTCTCCATCTCCCACTCTTCTCCCTCCTTCCATCTCCCACTCTTCTCCCTTTCTCTCTCTCTCCCTCCATCTCCCACTCTTCTTCCTTTCTCTCTCTCCCTCCCTCCATCTCCCACTCTTCTCCCTTTCTCTCCCTCCATCTCCCTTTCTCTCTCTCCATCTCCCACTCTTCTCCCTTTCTCTCTCCCTCCATCTCCCACTCTTCTCCCTTTCTCTCCCTCCATCTCCCTTTCTCTCTCTCCATCTCCCACTCTTCTCCCTTTCTCTCTCCCTCCATCTCCCACTCTTCTCCCTTTCTCTCCCTCCATCTCCCTTTCTCTCTCTCCATCTCCCACTCTTCTCCCTTTCTCTCTCCCTCCATCTCCCACTCTTCTCCCTTTCTCCCTCCATCTCCCTTTCTCTCTCTCCATCTCCCACTCTTCTCCCTCCCTCCATCTCCCTCCATCTCCCTCTCTCTCCCTCCATCTCCCACTCTTCTCCCTTTCTCTCTCTCCATCTCCCACTCTTCTCCCTTTCTCTCCCTCCATCTCCCTTTCTCTCTCTCCATCTCCCACTCTTCTCCCTTTCTCTCTCCCTCCATCTCCCACTCTTCTCCCTTTCTCTCTCCCTCCATCTCCCACTCTTCTCCCTTTCTCTCCCTCCATCTCCCTTTCTCTCCCTTTCTCTCCCTCCATCTCCCTCCCTCTCTCTCCATCTCCCACTCTTCTCCCTTTCTCTCTCCCTCCATCTCCCACTCTTCCTTTCCCTCTCTTCCTCCTCCCCCCTCCTCTTGTCCCTGTCCACTTTCTGCCCTCCCTCCTCCCCTGATCTCTCCCTCACCCTCCCTCAAACATGACCCAGCATGATGAAAGTAAGGCTACCCCACATCACACCACAATGAAATCAGCAAAACGAGACTTAGTGCTCGACGCAGCACTTGTTCAGTATACATGTACAAGTTTTTTGTTGTTGCACCATACACACACAGATTTGATTTGACGATATTTTTTTCGGTCCTTTTATCCAAAATACGAGCTACATTTTTTTCTCTACCATGCATTCTATTCTACACACACTACATACAATTAAGATTAAATCGTTAACGGTAGATCATTCTGATAATTCTTTTCAAATGTGTGTCATCGCCTCCAGTTAAAACCCGTTTTCAGACACACATTTTGCCATGTCTAGTCACATCCAAACACATGTGATAAAATAATGTTTGAAGGAGACATTCACAACCACTTATACAGCCTGGGTTACATCATTTTATCATGTAACCACCACATTCACCCCCCACCAAAAACATTGCATTTGATTCCAAAACAGTTATCATATTCCCAGTGACATATTTCAAGACTGTGAGACATGATTTGAGTGGGTTTAAAAAAAAAAAAAATGTCATGACAAAACATATAACTTAATACAGCCAATATAAAGCAGGCTTCCTTGTTAAAAAAAACACCCAGCTACTTTCTTACAATACCCCACCCCCACTCTCCCCAAAAGTCCCTCTTTTTAATAAATTGTTACAAAGTTAAAATTCTGTTTTTACCATACCACCCTCATTTCTAAAAAATACAGAGATTTTTATGACATGCATTCAAAGAGAAGTGAACGAGCATCAGCAGTAAGTCGGCTGTACCATCATCTCTTGCAACACTAGTATCAGCCCCACCCTTCCAAAACCTGTCTGGCTTGGCTTTTTCCCCCACATCTACAAGTTCTTCCATCATTTTCCTACACAGTCTACCCCACCCTTAGATAACCTGTGTGGCTTGGCTTTTTCCACTCACATCTACAAGTTCTTCCACCCTTTTCCTACACAGTCTACCCCACCCTTTGAAAACCTGTCTGGCTTGGCTTTTTCCACTCACATCTACAAGTTCTTCCACCCTTTTCCTACACAGTCTACCCCACCCTTTGAAAACCTGTCTGGCTTGGCTTTTTCCACTCACATCTACAAGTTCTTCCACCCTTTTCCTACACAGTCTACCCCACCCTTTGAAAACCTGTCTGGCTTGACTTTTTCCACTCACATCTACAAGTTCTTCCACCCTTTTCCTACACAGTCTACTCCACCCTTTGATGATAACCTGTCTGGCTTGGCTTTTTCCACTCACATCTACAAGTTCTTCCACCCTTTTCCTACACAGTCTACCCCACCCTTTGATAACCCGTTTGACTTGGCTCCCCCCCCCCCACCCCCCATCTACTTGTTCTTCCATTCTTTCTCTACACAATCTACCCCACATCTTTGAAACCTCTAGGACTTGCCTTTCCCTTCCAACACACATAAACACCACCTTCCATTCTGTTCTTACAATGCTTCGAAAGCTCTTGGACTTGCTTTTTATCGCCTTTCATTTTACATTCCCATCAATTCTTTGTCAGCACGACACAACCCACCCTCGAAACCTCTTTACCTTGACGTTTTGCCAACAAATAACATTTCTATTTCCTTCCATCGTTTCTCTATATAATCTACGCCACCCTTGAAACCTCTCATTTGCTTTCCCTACCCACCCACACACCAAAAAAACTCCACTGCGGGGGTAGATGGCGAAGCAGGATATCTGCCTTCAGTTCTTTTCTACTACATACTGTACCCCACCCATCAACACCTCTTAAAGCTGGACCCTGTCGGATGAGATTTTGCAAGAAACACATCGAGATCACCAGAAAAAACAGCCTTTTCAAGAGTCGAAACGCTCACTTTGCTCCGGTTTGCTAGAAATCAAACTGTCAAAACGGCGATTCCTCCTTGGCGGAGATGCCGGAGAGAGAAGCCATTTTGGATCGAGTGGGTGGAAGCCAATCCCATTGTGGTTGAAGTTTTTATTCTTTTTCGTAGTGCAGAACAAAAAAAATATAAGCTATTTCCTTTGTTGTGAGCGAAACTCCTTTAGATAAACAGAATAAAAAAAATAAAAAAATAGAAATAATAAAAAGGCTTGCATTGCGAACATTTTGTGCAAACAATTTTGTCTAAAATCATGCGGCCATTACAAAAGAGACGGCACACACCTTTTCTTTCAGAGAAAGAATTTTACTTCCAGAACCTCTGCCAAGGAGGAATCGCCGATTTGACGGCTTGATTTATAGGAAACCAGAGTAAAGCGAGTGCTGCGATCTCTGTAAAGGGTGTTTTCATGGTGATCTCGACGCGTTTCTTGCAAAAACTCATCCGTCATGGTGCCCCATTAAAGCTGGCGTGTCCCATCCCCCTAGATGTTGGTCCTGAGGAAGTGGCATTGGGGGTAGAGGGCGAAGCAGAGCTCTGGGATGAGGTCCAGGACGCTGCGGGCGGTGTGGTCGGTGCGGTGCACGAAGCCCACCAGACCGTCCACAGCGTCCCGCAGGCCCGCGTACTGCCGGTTGGCCCGCAGCGACCCCAGCGCCGAGCGGCACTGCCGTGCCATGGCCAGGTCGCTCAGCGGGGAGGTGGGCTGGAATCGCAGCGTCGATTCGCCTAGCACCTGGCTGGACAGGAAGGCCGCCAGGCTGCGCACCGCCAGACGAAACCTGAACAAACGAGCAGGAGGGAAAAAGATTGACGGTGTGCCAAAATGTGAACAACAGAAAAACAAACAACAAAGTGATGCACATGGGTGGGTGCCACAATTTACTGCTCTTTTTTCACCCCTCTAGACTAGTACAAGTGCTACATTCCTTTCAATATAGAAAATGCTTATGTAGGCCCTTTTTATTGTACAGTGGAACCTCCCATTACAAGACTCCCTCCCGTATAAGACCTATGTAAGTATTAAAATTACCTCCCTTATAAGACCTCATTTTAGATTATTTTTGAAGGTCTTATAAGGGAGGTTTCACTGTATTTTGGATGATTTCTCAATGTCTTGAAAAGGAGGTTCCACTGTACAAGTGTGTGTGTGTGTGTGTGTGTGTGTGTGTGTGTGTGTGTGTGTGTGTGTGTGTGTGTGTGTATGTGTGTGTGTGTGTGTGTGTGTATGTGTGTGTGTGTGTGTATGTGTGTGTGTGTGTGTGTGTGTGTAAGAAAATCGTTGCTTCTCAAATTCTCATAATCCATCGACGCCGGCTCTAGGCAATTTAAAAATCCTGCAAGGAGCATCCATGGATGTATATTTTTCTGACTGTAAGGCAATACTTTTCCCCATAGTGAGACCCCAGCGCCGTATAATGTGACTAACACAGCACCCCGGACCAGCTACTGTTAGCGTGTGATAGCATGACAAGCTCAGATTCCCAACTGTTTTGAATATCCTCTATCACGAAGCAAGTTACAGGCGTGAGCATCTCTCACACATCGGTTAACACTTTCACGCATGCACACAACCAAGACACAGAGCTACAACTGACAACTATTCACTGCTGCTTCACAATGGAGCAAACTATTGCGCAGCACCGAAGAAGGTGAACCCTCGCTCTATCACTACTCACTGCAGGGAGAGAAGCGATCGTTTAAAAATAAAAAAAATAAAAAAACCCAAAAAACTTTTATGTGAACCCTCGCCCTATCACTACTCACTGCGGGGAGAGAGGCGATCGTATTAGGTGAACCCTCGCCCTATCACTACTCACTGCGTGGAGAGAGGCGATCGCTTAAAACCCCCCCCCAAAAAACAACCTTTTATGTGAACCCTCGCTCTATCACTACTCACTGCAGGGAGAGAGGCGATCGTTTTATGTGAACCCTCGCCCTATCACTACTCACTGCGGGGAGAGAGGCGATCGTTTTATGTGAACCCTCGCTCTATCACTACTCACTGCAGGGAGAGAGGCGATCGTTTTATGTGAACCCTCGCTCTATCACTACTCACTGCGGGGAGAGAGGCGATCGTTTTATGTGAACCCTCGCTCTATCACTACTCACTGCGGGGAGAGAGGCGATCGTTTTAGGTGAACCCTCGCTCTATCACTACTCACTGCGGGGAGAGAGGCGATCGTTGTAGGTGAACCCTCGCTCTATCACTACTCACTGCGGGGAGAGAGGCGATCGTTTTATGTGAACCCTCGCTCTATCACTACTCACTGCAGGGAGAGAGGCGATCGTTTTATGTGAACCCTCGCTCTATCACTACTCACTGCGGGGAGAGAGGCGATCGTTTTATGTGAACCCTCGCTCTATCACTACTCACTGCGGGGAGAGAGGTGATCGTTTTATGTGAACCCTCGCCCTATCACTACTCACTGCGGGGAGAGAGGCGATCGTTTTATGTGAACCCTCGCCCTATCACTACTCACTGCGGGGAGAGAGGCGATCGTTTTAGGTGAACCCTCGCTCTATCACTACTCACTGCGGGGAGAGAGGCGATCGTTTTAGGTGAACCCTCGCCCTATCACTACTCACTGCGGGGAGAGAGGCGATCGTTTTAGGTGAACCCTCGCTCTATCACTACTCACTGCAGGGAGAGAGGCGATCGTTTTATGTGAACCCTCGCCCTATCACTACTCACTGCGGGGAGAGAGGCGATCGTTTTAGGTGAACCCTCGCCCTATCACTACTCACTGCGGGGAGAGAGGCGATCGTTTTAGGTGAACCCTCGCGCTATCACTACTCACTGCGGGGAGAGAGGCGATCGTTTTATGTGAACCCTCGCTCTATCACTACTCACTGCGGGGAGAGAGGCGATCGTTTTAGGTGAACCCTCGCCCTATCACTACTCACTGCGGGAAGAGAGGCAATCGTTTTATGTGAACCCTCGCTCTATCACTACTCACTGCGGGGAGAGAGGTGATCGTTTTTTTATGTGAACCCTCGCCCTATCACTACTCACTGCGGGGAGAGAGGCGATCGTTTTAGGTGAACCCTCGCTCTATCACTACTCACTGCGGGGAGAGAGGCGATCGTTTTAGGTGAACCCTCGCTCTATCACTACTCACTGCGGGGAGAGAGGCGATCGTTTTAGGTGAACCCTCGCGCTATCACTACTCACTGCGGGGAGAGAGGCGATCGTCTTAGGTGAACCCTCGCTCTATCACTACTCACTGCGGGGAGAGAGGCGATCGTTTTAGGTGAACCCTCGCTCTATCACTACTCACTGCGGGGAGAGAGGCGATCGTTTTATGTGAACCCTCGCTCTATCACTACTCACTGCGGGGAGAGAGGCGATCGTTTTAGGTGAACCCTCGCCCTATCACTACTCACTGCGGGAAGAGAGGCAATCGTTTTATGTGAACCCTCGCTCTATCACTACGGGGAGAGAGGCGATCGTTTTAGGTAAACCCTGGCTCTATCACTACTCACTGCGGGGAGAGAGGCGATCGTTTTAGGTGAACCCTCGCCCTATCACTACTCACTGCGGGGAGAGAGGCGATCGTTTTAGGTGAACCCTCGCTCTATCACTACTCACTGCGGGGAGAGAGGCGATCGTTTTAGGTGAACCCTCGCCCTATCACTACTCACTGCGGGGAGAGAGGCGATCGTTTTAGGTGAACCCTCGCTCTATCACTACTCACTGCGGGGAGAGAGGCGATCGTTTTAGGTGAACCCTCGCTCTATCACTACTCACTGCGGGGAGAGAGGCGATCGTTTTAGGTGAACCCTCGCTCTATCACTACTCACTGCGGGGAGAGAGGCGATCGTTTTAGGTGAACCCTCGCTCTATCACTACTCACTGCGAGGAGAGAGGCGATCGCTTTAGGTGAACCCTCGCTCTATCACTACTCACTGCTGGGAGAGAGGCGATCGCTTTAGGTGAACCCTCGCTCTATCATTACTCACTGCGGGGAGAGAGGCGATCGGTTTAGGTGAACCCTGGCTCTATCACTACTCACTGCGGGGAGAGAGGCGATCATTTTATGTGAACCCTCGTTCTATCACTACTCACAGCAGGTAGAGTGGCGATCGTTTTATGTGAACCCTCGCTCTATCACTACTCACTGCGGGGAGAGAGGCGATCGTTTTAGGTAAACCCTGGCTCTATCACTACTCACTGCGGGGAGAGAGGCGATCGTTTTCCCAAACTGATGAAGGTGAACCTATCACTACTCACTGCGGGGAGAGAGGCGATCGTTTTCCCAAACTGATGAAGGTGAACCTATCACTACTCACTGCAGGGAGAGAGGCGATCGTTTTCCCAGGCCGATGAAGGTGAACCCTCGCTCTATCACTACTGTAAAATGCGGACTATAAGCCGCTACTTTTTCCCTCAACTTTGGCCCATGCGGCTTATAGACTGATGTGGCTTATCTGAGGATTTTGTTCCCATTCTACATTTATCAGTATGATTAAATCTGTTTCTGGCCACATTCTTTAGCCTATTTCGAGCTTCTTTGGAGATTGAAACTGGTTTTGGTAATCAATAGATTCAAATCTCACGTTTAAAGTATCTGAGAGCATTACACACTCATGTTCTGATAGACGAATTTATATATTTGTTGCTTTGTGCAAATTTCATTTTCTCTGCGGCTTATAAACTGGTGCGGCTTATATGTGAATAAATACCTAATATTTTGTCAATTTAAGGGATGCGGCTTATATACAGGTGTGTCTTATAGTCCAGTTTTTATGGTACTCACTGCGGGGAGAGAGGCGATCGTTTCCCCATGCCGATGATCCCGAGGAAGCCGGTGGTGGCGCGGTCCTCCCCCATCTGGTGCAGCAGCACAACCAGGCGCTGGGCCCACACCACGCACTGAGCCACCGGGGACCCCGCGTCCACCTGCTGCAGCCACAGCACGCACCACTCCAGCCACCACAGCAGCAGCTTGGATTCATTCTCCGCACTGTTGTCAGGAAGAACACACAAAAAATAGCAGCCATTACTGTTATCCACACCTTGGCTTAAGGCTGTGTCAGACCAATTGACATAGGCTAGAACACCAAGGCTACATCAAAATGTGGTTAGGCTCTGCATAGTTATGCGGGGATTGTCTTATAGACATGACAAGCTCCTAGCATAACAATTATCAGTTTCCAAAATCATCCGATGTCGGAGTGGAGTGTGGCTGCCTACGTGGCAGGGTTCTCAAAAATGGTCACACACGTAATGTTCTCATCCCTTGTTGGTGCATTTGTACCATAGTGTTCAAGTGCTTCGACTGTTGGGATGATCCCTGGACTCTTTTAGCCAGGGTACGATAACAATAACTATCCTCAAGTAGCGCAATTTTTTTAAAACACTGCTCTGTTTTTTTCTTCCATATTTTATTCAACAGGGGGAATTGATGATTATAGAACTGTGATTAGCAGATAAAGAAGTGGTGTTTTCGCAGGAGATATTGAAGCTTTGATTAATCATAAGGCAAAAGAGTTGAGTTAAAATAAGTATTAATTTCCCAGCTACAGTGGAGTCCAACTATAAGGAACTCGCTTTTAAAGAAATTTCGCGATTAACGAACTGACTTCAATTTCCCGGCAAATGCCCTTCTATTTGTCACTTGCAAAGCCATGGGTATAACGAACAAAAAATTCTTTTGAATTAACGAACATCCGCTTTTTACGAACACATGTTCTACGCCCCAGGATAATTTTATTTACTTGGAAAAATAGCCTATAACGAACTCAGCCTGTGTGATGCGCTGCAAAAACCTAGGCCTTCAAACTCCAAGCTAGAACGTGTTGTCAAGAGGAAGGAAGTTGGAAAATATGAACTGCGCATGCGTGAACTCATTTAGATTCACACTGGGTCGTCTGCTAGGCCTAGGCTTCCTACAGATCATTCGGTTTCTCAAGGTCGCTTTACAATTCGCGCTCAAAATAAAGATAGAAAAGTTCGTGAAAGCCTATAACAAACTAAATTTGTGTGATGCGTTGTCATTTAATGGACAAACTTGTTGAAAAGTGTGCCAAAACAGATCAGCGTCAGACAACACTGCTGAACTTCTTCCAGCCTTGTACATCCCGTGATTAAGACAGACGATCCAAACTGGTCAAGTTTATGTTTTCGGTTATCATTGGTGAGTGTTTGAACTGTTTTTGTTTTCAACATACATTGTACATGTACATGTATAACGAAATCCTGATACAACGAACCGAGTCTGTGTTCCGTTAAAATTCGTTTTACCTGGAATCCACTGTACAACAACAACAAAGAAGAGCCAAGACCCCAGCCAATCACAATGGTCCAGTAATAGCAAGAATGGATCAGATTACACAGCCAGTTTGCCAACTACAAATACAAAGAACAGCAAAATAACACCCATCCATGTTCTATTACAGCTTATTGGCTCTGGTTGAGCAACTATTTAGCAATGACCAAAGATCTAAGAGTCTACGACATTGTGCGTTTCCCTCTCCCAAGGAACCTTCAAGATTCCAGATTCTTTAACTAGCCAATGCATCAGTGTACAAAAGAAATGGTGTTGGTTTTGCACAAACACGCAAACAAAGCATGCACATGGATGGACAACCAATATAAAAGTATAGAGTAACAAATCGGGTACAACATTCATACAGCTGACAAAAAACAAGCTTGGATTAATTTTTCCCCGACGTTTCGACGTTTCATCTGTTGACTTTTTCCAGGGGTCTTTTTATTCTGAACACATTGCGGCCAGTACAAATAACATAACAAATCAAGTTATATATATATATATAGCTCTCCTTGTATATTTTCTTAACACTGGGACAGAATGGGTCTGACTAAATACTATTTTGCTTTAGTCAATAATTCACCAAACACCCCCTTTGAGAGCACAAACAGACAAAAAGAACACACAGTACACTACTTCCCCTCATTCTAGCTCCTTTCAGTCTTCTACAGAGATTTGTTTCAAGTTATTTCTTTTAACAGAGGCAAATATTCTTATCATTGATTTTGGTTAGGGATAGGAAAAGACCTTACAAGTGGCATACCACCATAAAACAATGTAAGCCTAATGGATAAAACACTTTAAATTGGTTTATGCTGGTGACGAGTGTTAACAAAAGGCATGAACTGAAAGGAGCTGAGAAAAGCTACTGTGAACAAGAGTGACAAAAGAGTCTACTGACGTTGGCGCGGCGCGGGCGGTCCAGTCGAGGATGTCCTCCATGAGCTGGGCCTGGTCCTGGAGGCTCTGGCAGAGGGGCCGGCGGTGGAGCAGCACGGCGTACAGCAGCAGGAAGGACCCGGCATCCAGCGCCTCCTGCACGTACTGCGCCACGTTCATCTCCGGCACCTGGAACACCGCCAGGATGTGGCTCCACCCGCTGCCAGAGGAGGAGGAGGAGGAGGACGAGGACGAGGCTCCTGGGGGTTCTGAAGCTGCCGCCTCTTTGTCTTTGACACCTGAAGCATCGTCAGGGTGATTTTAAGTAGGTGTGTGACAATGACACAAATACAAAGTTTACCAGCACTGAAAAATGTAGAAGTTTTGTGAAATTAAGAACAATTTACACGAAAATCGTCATAAACACAATGAAAAGATGGCAATAAGAAATTAAGGATCGTGATTGTAAAAGTTGACTGGTACGATTTTTCAAGTCTGCATCTTCATTCTTTAAGAAAAAGAAAAAGAGAATAGAACAAGAAAGAAAAAGAAAGACAGATGCTCCTAACCATATTTTAATATGATGTTAAAAAAATAAAAATCTGTTTTGACTATTTGAGTAACATTAGTGACTAAAACACTAAACAGACAAACGACGCAGCCAAACAAACAAACAAGCCCAGTGAAAGCATGCACACTGTCTTACAATCATTTAAGACACCAGCACCACAAGCTGTGGTGGTGCTGGTGTTGTTGTTAATGCTGACGTACCCTGGCTAAAAGACTCCAGGGATCATCCCAACAGCCGAAGCACTTGAACACTAGGGTACAAATGCATCAGCTAGGGATGAGAACGTTACACGTGTGACCGATCTTGAATACACCCGCCACGTGGGCAGCCACACTCCGTCTTCGGGTGGTGTGTGTGGGTCAGGGCTCCCAGGGACCCCCATTTGGGGGTCTATGAAGTACTAAAATTCTAAAGGACCCTGTAAAAGAATGTGCAGGGGGTCCCAGGGATGCACTATAAAAATTATTTTTAGCATTCGCAATGCCACTGGGACCCTCGATCCCGCCTCTAGGACCCTCTATGCTGTAAGTGAGGGAGTCCCTGGGACCTCTTTTTTGCGGGACGATTGGGAGCCCTGTGTGTGTGTGTGCGTGCGTCAACTCACAAGCGGTGAAGTAGACGGTGATGCAGGCCTCGGTGACGGTGACCATGTGGGTGAGGGAGGCGAGGCATCGGGCGGAGGCCTTGATGCATGGGGTCAGCAGCACGCTGTGGGGGGAGGACTGCAGCCACTGGCACAACGTGGACAGCACCACGCCCTGGAAGGGACCCTCAGGGTTGGAGTTGTTCAGCAGGCTCAGGACCTCCTTCATCAGGTCCAGGGATTCCTCTTCCTGGCACCGGCTGTCCGACACTGGAACAGAGACACATGTGTGTTAACCCTGGGAGGGACCCTCAGGGTTGGAGTTGTTCAGCAGGCTCAGGACCTCCTTCATCAGGTCCAGGGATTCCTCTTCCTGGCATCGGCTGTCCAACACTGGAACGCAGAGACGCATGTGTGTTAACGCATAGCTGCCAAATTTTCCCAAACAAAATCCTGGAGGGGGGGTGGGGGGAGTGTCCCCCCTGCCAGAGCGGGGGTCAGGGGGCTAAGAAACTTTTTTGTGGCGAGGTTACTTCAATGGCAGCGTGAGACAGGCCTAAAGACTGCCAAACAAAGGATTGCAGGAGGAAGTAGCCCCCGCTTCCGACATGCGCAGTACGAACTCTGCTCCGCGAAGCTTCCTGAAACCCAGTTTCGGTTTTCGGGTTTCATAACACTCGTTTCTGAGGTCATCTAAGCTGGAAATTTCGAAATCCGGGAGTTTCACGTGAATTCCGGGAAGACTGGGAGAGGTGACAAAATCCGGGAAGCTCCTGGATTTACCGGGAGGGTTGGCAGGTATGGTTAACCCTTTCACTGCCAGCCATCTTTGAGCCCAAAATGTCCATTACACCAATGATATAGTCTGTGATTACACTTACTTGGCTACAGAAAAGATTTTGTCTGCAATATTGTGGGATTTCTCTGTGACACATTTAGAATGGGGTCAATCCTTACTACCCAAATTTAGGAACGCATTATCATTGAATAAAAGACCCTGATTTCAAGTGTTTTAATGAAATGGGTGTTAAATCATTGTGGTGCGAAAATGAGACATTGGCAGTGAAAGGGTTAAAGCAAGCAAATATATAGACATACTTGCGCATAAGTATGCGTAAGTGGCACACACACAGGTACGCACAAGTTATTTATTATAGTCCCGTCGACAGCTATGGTCATCTCAGGATTGTCACCACATACAGTTTGACCACGTATGACACAAAACACACATCAATGTATCCTACCAACATTCAACAACCTGAAATCATCACACACACACACACCCTCTCTGCTGGATTTGAGGTTTAGACATGACGTCATTTTCTTCTGAAGTTGACATAAAAAAAAGTCCACCTCCCCCTTTCCCCGCTTAAAAAAGGTTTGGATGTTTAAGAATGTTCCAAGTTCGAGGTTTTGACGTCAAGAGTTCAGTCTCAGGTTTTGGGATTCCGCTTCTCACTTCAGGTTTTGGGACCTCCTCGCACTGACAGACACACACACACAGACACACACACACACACACCCTATCTATCCACACCCCAATCCAGGTGTAGAGTGGCACAGTGGTAGCACGTTCGCCTCATGTCAAGTAAACCCAAGTTCGAACCTGGGTACAGGGGATTTTTCCTCTCACTTTGCACTAGGCCTTACGGTCTGAACGTGGAGTCTTTCGGACGAAACGATAAACAGAGGTCCTGTGTGCCCATGCACTTAGCACACGTTAAACCCAGTGGCAACGAAAAAGTTGTAATTTGGTCAAAATTTAACACCCCCCCACCCCCCACCCTTCCTTCCTCATCAGTCACACAAAATCACATGCAACAACAAAAAAGAAGAAAAAAAGGGTGGCGCGCCTCTGGCTGCGACGCGCTCTCCAGGTGGGAGCAACCCGAATTTCACAGACGCCTCTGTGAATATAAGAATATAAAGAACCTAATACCCTAATACTCCTCCCCCCCCCCCCCCCCCCAACAACGCCAAACCTACCTGCCGCTTCCACGGCCTCCACCTCGGACAGCAAGTTGACCAGCACGGTGATCAGCTGCTCCATGTGGTCAGCGGAGGCAGGGGTCATGTAGGTGACCTGACACAGCTGCTGCACCACGCAGTGGGCATAGGTCAGCCGCTTGACCGACATCCCCCCGGACCACCGCCCGCTGCCCTCCACGCTGAACTCTGCCGCCCTCTTCATCAATCTGTGAGCAGACACACCGAGAGTGACAGACACACACACACACAGATGGGATGAATGATACAAATTAACATACTGTGCACACAAAAAACTGCTGCAGCACTAACGGCGACGCGCTCTCCAGGTAAGAACAGCCTGAATTTCACAGGTATGCACATATCCAGACCCCAAAATCTGAGTTTCCAACACTTAAGGAAACATACAATTCTAATTTCCGGCTTTAAAAAAAAAAGAGAAAAAAAAAAGAGAGCAAAACAAAACAGAAAAAGAAGTCACAAGCAGAACTGAAGCCACACCCACATAGTCAGTAACTGTCTTCTGTCAAAGAGACAGGCAGAAAGAGCAAATTAACCCCTTCCCTACTATGGGGGTGGGGTGGGTGGGGGGGGGGGGGGTGATGTCATAAAGTTTATCATAGTCCTGGAATGATGGTTTTTGGCTTAGACAAGTCAGGAAAGATATATCTCTAGACCATTTTCTCAGATTCAGTGTTGATCATTGTAATCCTATTTTATTTTTGTAAGTGTATGTGTGTTCCGTTCCGTCTTTTGTGTCGTCACTACCATGCTGTTTGGCTAGAAGCGCCGTTTAATTAGTGTTGTTGAATCCTGAAGATTCGCTTGGATTAAAGATCAGAACTTTCCATATTTGTGTTACTGAGCCTTTGATACGTTGTCTGCAAGAATGATCAACATTCAGTCTAACAGGTCTCTTTTAAATTCTATATTCGATCATTTCTCAGTTTTCCTTTGACAGTGAAGGAGTTAAAATAAGCACTCAACAAGTCACACTCCTACCTGAAGCCTAGAGCGGGTACGGATGATCGTTGAGCCAGCACCCAGGACGGCTGGCAGACCTGCAGGAACCAGAAAGAGGCTGTGCGATACGCCTCCACCGTCACCCCGCTCCAGTCGAACGACTCCGCGTCCAACAACAGCTGGCCCACCGCTGGACTCTGCCCACAACGAAGCCAACAGACAGCGTTCTTTCACTTACTTTGGAACAGCTTTGCTAAATCTTTTTAGCTTGAGGAAGGCTTTAATACAAACTAAACACCCACAGACAATCCTCTCATTGATTCAACAAGCATCGAAATTAAACAAAGGGGTAATACTCTCTTTCTAATTAACTCCCCTCCACCAAAGTTGATTACGATACCAATCACTTAGCAGTGCGTGGGTCAGAACCAAAGTGAAACAAACAAAGCATCATTCTCAAAAAAAGAATGTGCAAAGTTCGCCTTTTTGACCCTTCACCCACGTAGTACGCATATGCTTTGTTTGTCTCACTTCGGTTCTGACCCACGTATTGCTAGATGATTGGCATCGTAATCAACTTTGGTGGAGGGGAGTTAATTAGAAAGAGAGTATTACCCCTTTGTTCAATTTCGTAATCTCCTCTCTTGGCCTCACTATTTCATTCTTTGATTCAACAAGTGTTAATAACCCAGTGGCCTTGTAAAAAAAACCACCAAACAGTTAAACTACTTGTGTACAACAATTCTTTCACATTTTCCCAATAATAAGAGTTGGTGAGCTTTCAGCGTGGAGAAGGTTTAAACATAAACCAAAGACCCCAAAAATCAATCAGGTCACCATTTTGGGCCACATTTTGTGAGGGAAGATTTTGCTAAAAAGCAAGCAGCTCAGGATTTGCTGAGGACTGTCAAACTCTGCAGACACTGCACTGGCTCTGCAGGGTGCTAACAGACCTGCCAACCCCCTAACAGACCAAAGAGGAATAGTTGTAGCAGGAAAGAGGAATTTTTGGGAGCTAAGAGGAATTTTTATGTGGCATCTTACCTTTCGCATGTAAACATAATTTGAAGCAATTTTCATATTTGTGAACTTGTCTTGTCTGGAAGTGTCACAACTATTCCTAACACAATAGAAGCCTTTGGTTTGTTCCTCTGCCCTTTTTACTTGGGCAGACCAAGACAGTTGATGCCATAGATGACTTAAATAATAAGACTTGGAAGGAAAATAATGAATCAATTCAAGTTCATCTTTGTTCTCCTTTCCTTCCGTTGACCTGAAAAAGTAGGTAACGGTGGAAGACGAAGTCTGGGAGTTTGCAGTTTCGATAAGATACTGAGAGGCAATGTGGCATTTGATGTCTTGACACCCTCCATAGGAGACTTTTAAGTGTAGTGAGCACATCGTACATCCAGCATGATGCACACTTTCTTGATCTCTGAATGCACAGATACTTTTCCATGTAATATTGGCAGAAATATTTGTCTATTTTTCTTTTCTCCCCAGAGTCTCACACACATCGATGTGTCAATCGCCATGTTGATGGAAGTGTGCAAACGGAAACTGGAAAGTCAGTTATACACACAGCAGCTGTGCTGCTCTGTATATAAGACGATGAATTTGTGTATTCAAAAAATTTGCGGAAAGGTTGGCAGGTCAGGGTGCAGATTGAAGAAGAGGACGAAATGGGCTGCCACTGACCTCTCTGACCAGGGGGTCCCCGTAGCACTGGACCATGAGGAGCAGGAGGGCGGCCATGAGGCGGCGGTACATGTTGGGGTCCTGGTGGTTGGCGTAGCCCCCCATCACCTCCCCCCACCGCACCTTGGGCAGCACCTGACCCACCAGCTGGAAGCAGGGGGCGCTGCAACGCTCCTTCAGCTGTTCCACAAACCGTTCAACAAATAAAAGTTACTGTAAAATCTGTACCAAAGAAAAAGCTACCATGAAGTTAGTAGTAAATACGCACCTGTATGTTTAGGATGGAAGTTCAGTTTAACGTCGCGTATTGGCTTTCGCCATGTACGACTGGCTGAACAAACCAACCAGGGTATAAACAAAAATTTATGTTCCTGAATCACTGTCTTAGGTCAGGTCAGGTCAGAGAATGAGGACAACTAGGCCTCGCAGCCTCTTAATGTGTCTTTTCTGATTATTTGTATTCTTTTTCATGATTGGCATGACTAGGACGCTTTTAGATGTGTTAATCATATACACATTTCAATTGTTGATTCTTGGGGTCTTAATCGAGGAGGTTTTTGAACTGATTAAGGTTAGGTGCCAATTTAATATGTGCTGGAAGAGAATTCCAGTATTTAGTGACTCTGTTACTAATGAAATTCTTTCTAATGTTAGTTCTGCTGTATTGGGTTAGTAGTTTCAAATCATTATTCCTAGTTTTTGAGTAGTTAGAAAGTTGTAGCAAATGTTTGTTAGTAGTATCAGAACTGTGAAAATTTTTATAAACATTTATCAAATCACCACGTAGTCGCCGATATTTCAGGGATGGTAAATTCAGTTTACCTAACCTGTCACCATAATCTAAATTTCGTAATGCTTTTACTAGTTTGGTTGCTCTCCTTTGAACACGTTCGATAGCCTGAGACTGTCTTAGCCAAAAGGCAGAGAAGCGATCAGAATTAATAAACTGTATGTTTATAAGCCGTATCCCTTTATATACATACAGTGGAACCTCCATTATAAGACCCTAAAAACCCCATCCAAAATGAGGTCTGATAAGGGAGGGGTCTTATAAGGGAGGTCATTTCAATACTTACAAAGAAGGGCAATGTCTCAGAGAAGTAGGTCTTATGTGGGAGGGAGTCTTATAATGGGAGGTCTTATAAGGGAGGTTCCACTGTATTAGCAACAGCATTTTACAAGCTGCAGAGAAAATTATATCATGGGTGAAAGTTAGACATTCTCTCAATCCTGAAATGACACGTTTCAATGTTCTCTGAATCTTCTCAATCCTGAAGTGGTGACCGCATTAAAACTAAATTCCAATGAGTGTACGTCCATGTATACAGGATGGGTGGGGGTGGGGTTAGAATTGCACGTGTATCATCTTGCAAAATTTGAGCCTCCTAGGTGCCTCCTTTCAAACGTTATCATGGTAACATACATAAATACATACATACATAGTCAGCCAGGAACAGACACCACTGAAAACATTACATCTTCTTCATCTTCGATCGCTCAGACGGTTTCTCATCATATGAGTGCAGATGCATCATATGATGTGCCTAAGAAATAGTTATGCCCAGCATGTCCGACTTCTGCTAAAGAAAATCTTTGTAAGACTACAAGTAGTTATAGAAAAAAGGCAGCAGTAAGGCAGAAAAACGGTAGATGAAAGCAGTGATGACCCGAGGCCCAGTTCATAGGACATTGACCTATTAAAATTGAAAATGTTATGGCTTCATGGCTGGCAATGACATGGGTGCTCCTGGAACATTTCTAAAATCCTGGAAGGCAGGGGTCCATGAGCCGGCGGAGTGCAGGGACAGCGCCCCTCCTGGGGGTTCGGGGGGAGGGGGGGGAGGGGCAATGCCCCCTGGAAGCTGAAGGGAAACAACAGTTTCCGATGTAACTGACAGGCTCTCGTTGCAATTTCACTTCTTCTTCTTCTCTTTGGGGCCCACGATCATTAAACTGATCATTCTGGCACCATCAGGAAAAAAAAGACTGAAAAAAGGGGGGTCAGTTCCATCTGATACAGGGCCTAAGCTGCTGCATGGACATAGGGGTGTTCGGGTTAGTGACCCAGCCAGCTCGCGCCCGCTGCTCGGGTCTGAGCGTGATGCTGCGTCCTAGAAACAGGGTGTGGAGGGGTTAAACTTCTGTCAATCCTGATCGCTTCTCGGCCTTTTGGCTAAGACAGTGATTCCGGAACATAAATTTTTGTTTATACCCTGGTTGGTTTGTTCAGCCCGTCGTACATGGCGAAAGCCGATACGCGACGTTAAACTGAACTTCCGTTAAACTTCTGGTTAAACTTCATGACCTCTATAACCAGCAAAATGCGTCTTCTCAAATTCTCATAATCCGGCAATGCCGGATCCAGGCAACAACAACAAAAATCCTGAACTTCAGGACATCCTGAAAGCAGGAGCATCCATGCAATAAAGAAAAGCCCCTCCTCACGGTGGTCATGGTGTCCATCAGCTGCAGGTCCGGCTTCAGCTGCTCCCAGGGCAGCTGGGCGAACTCCGCCAGCAGGAGGTGGGCCACGTGGGGCGGGGTGCAGTGGTACGACAGCTTGGTCATGTAGTGCATGAGCAGCAGGGACAGCACGAAGCTGGAGAACTGGGGGTTCGTGCCTGACAACCATTGACGCAGCGTGCAGTTTGATGATTTCACAATGAACACACCTAACACCTGGCTTCAAGCTTTCAAGATTTGTTTTGAAATTTATATCTCTTCCGTCAGGAAAATATTCTACAACTGACACAAAGACTTTAAAAGGCACACTCTTAAAATAATATAAACATACATTTTGATGATTTCACAATGACCACACTTAACACCTGGGTTCAAGCTTTATAGATTTTTTTAAATTTATGTCTCTTCCGTCAGGAAAATATTCTAAAACTGACACAAAGACTTTAAAAGGCACAAAATCTTAAAAATAATATAAACATACATTTTGATGATTTCACAATGAACACACTTAACACCTGGGTTCAAGCTTTCAAGATTTTTTTTATCTATATCTCTTCCATCAGGAAAATATTCTAAAACTCACAGAAGACATTAACCCTTTCACCGCCACAGTCGCATTTTAGCACCACAGTGATTTAACACCTATGTCACTAAACGGCATCAAATTGGGGTCTATTATCCAAAGACCCTATTGTCTTAGGTTCGGGAAGTAAGGATAGACCCTATTTTTTATATGTCACAGAAGAATCCCCAATACTGCAGATGGATTTTGATCTCTACCCAGGTAAATTTAATGGAGATGTTTGGATGAAAAATGGCTGGCAGTGAAAGGGTTAAAAGGCACCTCTTAAAAGAATATAAAAAGAAATGCTGGGGTACCAGTTCAATAATATTTCTAAGGCAAAAAGAGGACAGCACTAGCTAAACCTAAAGAGATTGAGTATGGCGTTCAGACAAAAATATGGGGACAATTGAAGACTACTCAACCTAACGAAGGGCCTAAAAAATCAAAGTTGCAGGAAGAAAGGAAAGAAAAATAAGGTGGCAAAGCCACGCAAGCACAGCCCCAGTTCATTGTTTTAAAAATTCAGATTCAAACCGAGAGTGCGCCTATGAGCCCCTGGTCCAGTTCAGTACCCACCCCTGCAGAACATACACACAATTTGTCAGGTGAAAGCCAGAACGGACTATCCACAAAGGGAATGGAGAAGGCTGATGGTACCTGCAGGCTTTCACCCGACGATTCCCCATCATCATCACTATCAAATTACCCTATTTTTCTGACTATAAGGCGCACCTTTGTATAAGGTGCACCCCCAAATTTTACCCCCCTCTCAGATTTTGTTATTACAGTGGAGAACTTATAAAATAAAAAATGGAAAATGGCTAGCGTTGAAAGGGTTAAACCGATAAACGCGTTCCCTTACTGTGCAGCGTGGTGTGTGTGAACATGAGCGTGTCCTTGAAGGCCTGCACCATGTGCGCCGCCACCGTCAGGTCCCCCTCCGTCCAGGGAGCCAGCAGCTCGGGGAGGCCGGTGCTGCCGCAGGGACGGGGGTGGGGGGGCACCAGCCCCTCCATGGGGGGAGGCGGGGGAGGGGGCGTGACGTCCAGGGGCTCCATCCAGGCCTGCCACACGTCCAGCTGCTGCATCCACACCACGTGGATCTCTGGGGACAAACAGCACAGGGAGAGTGTAATGATGCTAAGTCTAGCATACTCCGCACGCACACAATTCTTTTTATGACAAAGACAACTGAAATAAACTCCCTCCTTTACATTTAATAAATAAACAAATAATAAGATAAACAACATCAAATGTTTTAAGCAAGTTAAACAAATTATTACATGAATAGTTCGATACACTTTTTAGATGTGTTCCAGTTCTTTTTTAGCACATATTTTAGACAACATTGCATTTCAGTCATTCTATAATTACAACCATTGTTTTCTTACCAATTTCAAATCACATGAATAGCTTATGTTACACTGGAGGGGGTTAGGGTTCACCTAAAGAAAAAGATCAAACGCATGTGGCTCAGAATTAAATCAAACGAATTAAAAACAAATTAATTACTTTTAGTTTCAATTTTCATCAAGATCCGTTCATAATAAAATCTGCTTGCAGACAATTGTTATTATTGTGTTTTTCTCACCGCTCTTCCGCGGGACGTTACCTGCTAGCCCTAGTGCAAGCCTTGTCTGACGACAAACCCTCGAGTGACGTCAGAAGTTCGTGTCGTCACTAGTGAATATTTTTTCTTCTACGTAAAAAGAAAAGATTCTATTTCAAACATCATTTAAAGACCACACCTAGTTGACAGAGAGCATGTTCAGGTCAATGTACAGCATACAATGGAACCTCAGTATTGCGGCCACCCTACAGACTGGCCAAAACTGTCCGTAATTGTGAGGTGGTCGCTATACTGGAGACAGTGGAACCTCAGTATTGCAGCCACCCTACAGACTAGCCAAAACTGTCCGTAATTGTGAGGTGGTCACTATACTGGAGACAGTGGAACCTCAGTATTGCAGCCACCCTACAGACTGGCCCAAACTGTCCGTAATTGTGAGGTGGTCGCTATACTGGACACTCTTTTACTTTTAGCAAGAAATAAGGAGAAGAGACTTGAGTAAAACTGTCCGGATTATCGGGCCGTCCACGATTCTGAGGTGCTTAGCTTAAAAAGAACAAACACACACGCTCCTTTGAATTGCCAAAAAATGGACTTTGTTTTTATTCTTCTGGCAATCCACAACAGGAAAGGATCCACACAACAAACAAACAACTACACAACAAGTGCAAAATGATGTTATTTTATTCACAAGAGACAAAACAAAACTACTGGATACTTCGGTGAATGCGCTTTATCAACACAGACAAACAAGAAAACAGCAAACAGCAAATATAGCAAAAAGCAGGCAACAAAAGGAGCAAAAAATCAACAAGATCAAAAAACAATACTTCCCCTCTACAGCCCAATGCGTAAATGATACAACCAAGTTGAAACCAAAGAGCAAGGCATGCATTTGTGAACACAAATCAGGGGAAAAAAAGAAGAGAAAAAAAGGAAGAGAAAAAAAGGAAGAAAGAAAGTAAGAAAAAGATGTTTTGAGATAAAAGGATCCAGTGAGCCGCACCCACCTTTGAAGGGGTTGAGGGTGTCAGCGGCGGAGAGCACCTTGAGGACGAAGCTTCTGGACAGCAGGCCCAGCAGCAGAGCCAGGTAGGGCGTGTAGCGAGCCCAGCGCGGGTACAGCCCGAATGACACCAGGTCCTTCTGGGAGCGACGCTCGTGCATGAAGAACACCCCCAGCCACTTCAGCGTCTTCTCCAGCTGTGGAAAGCATGCGTGTGCAAGCACGCAAGCAAATGCACACAGAGAACCAATCAGTTCACAGTTGTAATGACGAGATAAAAACAGCTATCACACATACTATACACATAAACACACAAGCATGCACACACACACACATACACACCCACACACACACACATAATGTACCTCCTGAGTGGACAGGGGGAGTGAACAGCAGGCCTGCACAAAGGGGACGGAGAATATCTGAGGTGCAGGGGCAGCAACTCCCTCTGCGGCTTGAGCAGGGGCACAGCACTCCGTCAGGAACATCTCCCAGCACTGCGTGTGTACAGCTTCGTTGCTGGACCCTGCACGCACGCATGCACACACACACACACACACACATATATAGATACACAACCACACAGGTTTATGCCTGGTAAAGAAAACTTCTGTCACTACAGCTGCAAACTTTGAACATGCAATCTCGATTGAATCACACATAATAATTCACAGGTGGAGAGTTCAACAACTGCTTTTTCAGTCAATGATCTCGTCTCAAAACGGTTGGTTGGTAGTAGTAACTGTGGCTACTGCTGTACTGCTGCTCACTACTCTGCAACCTGGAGAACTGTACATAAACTATAAAGAGCTTTAACAATTCAATGCTATTACATTACCACAGACATTTTCTGAACGAATGCATTGCTCTTAAAAATAACTGCTTTAACCTTGAACAGAATTACTTTTATACATGGCTGCTCCTTGGAAATTTCAAAAATCAGTCAAGGGGGCGGCCCCGGCGGAGTGCAGGGGCAGCACACACACACATTTGCTGCTCTTTTTTCACCCCTCTAGACTAGTACAAGTGCTACATTCCTTTCAATATAGCAAATGCTTAATATGGGCCCTTTTTATTGTACAAGTTTGTGTGTGTGTGTGTGTAAGAAAATCG